>LPNX011029228.1:5252-78696 GCA_001517045.1 Pseudotsuga menziesii
AATGACCTAACTAATCTGTGAGACAGCCAAAACCGTGAATGGCCCTTCACAGTCAGTCGTGGATGCAAAATCACGGCTCTCAGCTCACTATGTGCGCCCCAAACAGAAGAATACCTACGCGTGGGTAAACAATCCGACCCAGCAAGGAAAATAACAGACAATGGAGGCCCTATGTGAAGAAAAACAGCTCCGTTTTTGCCCGTGGATGCACACACAACAGGAAAGACACGATTTTGCCGTTCGTGGGTACTCAGCAACTCGTGGTGAGAGGAAGAAAACCTGCGTGAGACCCAAAAACGCCCAGAGCCCCTACATGAGAAGCCAACAGACCAAAATCGTGGTAGAGTGAACTGACCAGGGAAGAGTGCGTGAGGGAGAAGAATGGACAGACATGGGTGGAGTGGGCAAATGGGTAAGGCTGACAGCTTGCCACAACCACCACCACTTCAGCAATAACTCCCCAACCACCAGCTGAAGCATTAAAGAGGTTGACAAACAACAAAGGTGGCAAAACAACAAGGCAATAAAACATGGGTTTTCCCCCATAAACCAAGGTTTGACATCCCCCACCCCTTATCCTTTGGAACCATGCCCTTTTCATTCAACGTTGCACTGCCGTAGGTGGTTGTGGTTTATTTTTAATTGATATGCGGGTTTACATGATGCCGAATTAAAATGTGCTGGATAGCACGACATACCATCGGCAATTATCCCCCATTGCCGAAACATACACAACCAAATCGATGGTGGGGATTTTTCCTTGAGCTCCTCACCATGATTAATTACATTATATACATCATGCAAACGGGGTCGAAACCGGGGACATGACAATATAATGTAGTGGAAAATGCAATATCTAGAAATCCATCCTATGTAATGATGACAATCCAGGAAGATTGGAGAACACAGGTGGCATTAGAATATTAAAAAAATCAGTTTGCATGTGATCTATTTGATGGGATGATATATGATGATTATTGTAAGGTCCTTAATTTTGTTAGATACCAAAAGGATAGGATATTTTTGGTCCCAAAATCAACCTTAAAGAAGAAGATTCTAGAAGTAGTTCATGATGCGCCCCTAGTTGGACATCCTGGTTTCCTGAAGAACTATAGAAAGATAAGTGATCGATTTTCTTGGAAGGGCCTAAAGAATGATGTGATGGATCATGTGAGGGAATGTGTAGCATGTCAACAAAAAAATTGGAGCATACACATCGTGTTGGTCTCTTATAACCACTACCCATTCCATAGAAAAATTGGGAAAGTGTGTCAATAGACTTCATCACTACTCTACCCAAGAGTCAAGGTAAAGATTGTATTTTTCTTGTGGTTGATAGGTTGACCAAATTTGCACATTTTTTTTCTTGTCACAACCACAATTGAAGCCAATCAAGTGGCTGATATATTTTCTAGATAGGTGTTTAAATTGCATGGCATGCCCAATTCTATAGTCAGTGATCAGGACAGTAAATTCACTGGTAATTTCTAGCAAAAACTATGCGGGTTGGTGGGAACAAGTTTGGAATTAAAAACAAGCTATCACCCTCATACTAATGGCCAAACTGAGAGGGTGAATCAATGGCTTGAAGGTTATCTCATAAATTATGTTTCTGGATAGCAGGAGGCATGGTCCACATGGATACATTTAGGTGAAATCTTCTACAAAACTACTTTCCATCTATCCATTGGTATGCCATTGTTTAAATATATATATGATTGTGTTTCCCCCACATTTGCAGATATGCTATTTGGGGATTGTAGGACACAAAAGGATAAATATTGCCTCAAAGAGAGTCAAGGCATACTCAGAACACTCAAGGAGAATTTGCAGGTTGCATAGAATCAACGGAAGACGAACGCAAATAAACACATAACTGAGCGAACCTTCCAAGAAGGTGACTTAGTTTCTCTAAGGTTTAATCCATATGGGAAATAGTCATTGAAGGAAAAAGGGGCTCGAAAGTTGCATCCAATATTCTATGGGCCATACAAATTTTTGAAAAAGATAGGTGAAGTGGCTAATGAGCTAGACTTCCCTCTAGAAAGCATAATACACAATGTATTCCATGTGTCATGTATTAAGAAGGTTGTAGGGAAGAAAGTTGTGGTCTCAAAGGATTTTCCTCCCCTTGACGATGAAGGGAATTTAGAGTTGGTTCCAAAGAGGATTTTTTGTATCATAGAAATAAGGTTAAGGAGTAGGATTATCAAAGAGTACTTGGTGCAATGGGAAGGGCTTTCCAATGATGATGTAATTTGGGAAGGAGAGCATATTTTACAACATCCAAGTCTAAAATTGCTTGCAGACAAGAAATATTGGGAAGGGAGGACTATCATGTCCTTCCTTAGAATCCACTTGACCAAGTCCTGTCCCATCAAATCCCTATGGGTTGAGGAGATAATTATTAATTAATTGGGATTAATTTTGTCTAGACCTTAATTTGTAATAAGTCCTAAGTTAATTTTGTTTCTTTATTTCCCATGAATAAATTATTTTTTGGATAATGTGAAGATGATGTGGCTTAGAGGGCGCACTATGACAAGGGATAAGGTTTGAAACTATGGAAACGTTACCAAAAATGAAGAAAGTTAGAAGGAAGGCGTGCCAAGGTAAAAGTAGGCAAGTGGACAACGTAGAAAAGTATGGATTTTGGAATGAAAAGTAGGAAAGTAGGAAAAATAAAAAAATAAGAGTAAAATCATAATAAAGTAGGGAAATATAGAAATATCAGGAAAAGTAGAAAAAGGTAACACAAAAGTAGCGAAGTACAAGTGGCAGAAAGTTTGACTCCAGACTAGAAGGGAGAAGGGGCTAGTTTACAATCTTCCATGTGGAAGCGATGAAGAAGGTCACAAGCATACTTACACTGGGAAAGAAAGATTCCTTCTTTGAAATGCAAGACTTGGAGACCAAGAAAATAATGCAAATTTCGTAAGTCTGACATTTCAAAATTTTGCTTAAGACTGGATTTCACATGGGTTATAAGTTTAGGGTCACTACCAGTAAGGATAAGATCATCAACATAAAGAACAAGTATGATGAGATGGTTTCCTACTTTCTTGGTATAGACATTGGGGTTAGAATGGCATCTAGAAAAACCAGTGTCAAGGAGAAAGCTATCCATTTTGGCATACCAAGCTCTAGGAGCTTGCTTAAGGCCACATAAGGATTTCTTAAGGAGACAAACAAGGCTAGAGTTATTCTGAACATATCCAAGAGGTTGTTCCATGTAAATTTCCTCATGTAAATCACCATGTAAGAAGGCAGACTTGACATCCATTTGATGGATTTCCCAGTTATGTAAGGCTGTAAGGGAAAGAACAAGGCGAATGGAGTTCATTTTTGATACAGGGGCAAAGGTTTCATTGTAGTCAATCCCTTCAACTTGGGAAAAACCTTTGGCAACTAAACTTGCCTTAAGTCTTTCAACACTTCCATCGGATGCATACTTAGTTCTGTAGACCCATTTACATCTGACAAGTTTTCTTCCTTTTGGAAGAGGAACAATATCCCAAGTATCATTCACCATTAAGGAATGATATTCTTCATCCATAGCTGCATCCCAATCTGGATTTCCTGAAGCTTCTACAAAAGTTTCTGGATCATGATTCTCAAAAACTTGAGCGAAAAGAGAAGAGGCTCGCTGAAACTAAGAACGCATTCAACTTTGATCTCTAGAATCACCGGCAAGATCACCAGCTGCTTCACATGTTGAATGGACCCATCGAGGAGGCATTGGTGCTGGTACAATGTGAGGAACATGAGCAGGTAGAGGTGGATTTTCATCCTCACTGTCATCGTCAGAAACTAGAGTTGGAAACCTGTCAAGGAAGTTGGAAGAAGAAGAAGAAGGCACAATTGCCGAATTAGGCTCGCAGGCCAAAGATGGCACACCCGCCAAGTTAGGCTCGCAGGCCAAGAGATTTTCATTAAATTTAACATCTCTTCTAATGATTATATCATGTGAATGGGGATGAAGAAGTCTATAACCTTTTACATCTTCAGAATATCCAACAAATATGCACTTTTCACTTTTAGGCTGCAATGCTTTCCTTTTTTCATCCGGAATGTGAGCCCATGCTTCACAACCAAACACATGAAAGTGACTTACATCTGGTTTAATTTTACTCCATGCTTCTTCCAGTGTTATACCTTGTAAAAATTTAGTGGGTGTGCGATTAACTATGTAATTTGCACAATTTATGGCCTCAACCCAATATTGAAGACTTAGTCCCTTAGATTGGATCTTACAATTAGCCATTTCTTTTAAAGTGTGGTTCTTTCGTTCAACTACACCATTTTGTTGTGGTGTATATGGAACAGTGTGTTGTTGTTGGATTCCTTGTTCAGTGCAAAAAGTAGTGAACTTGTTGTTGACATATTCTCTTCCATTGTTAGATCGTAACTTAATAATTTGATGACCAGATTGTTTTTCAACAAGGGCCTTGTAGGCCAAGAACATGTTAAATACTTCGCTCTTAAGTTTTAGGAAGTAAACCCAAGTGCGTTTGGAGTAGTCATCAATGAAAGTTAAGAAATATTTGAAACCAGAAAAGGAAGCAGATGGAAGAGGGCCACACAAGTCACTATGCACAAGCTCCAAGGGAACCGAGGCATGCCAAGAGGCACATTTGTCAAAACTGTCCCGATGATGTTTTTCAAGTACACAACCAGAACAAACACCATCCTTGCAAGATATCATCGGAAGACCAGTCACCATATTGTCTTTACATAGTTGTTGCAATGAGCGATAATTTAAGTGACCAAATCGCTCATGCCAAAGTTTGCTCAAGTTATCACTATGAGCAACAAAAACTAAAGGAAAAGGTGATGACCCAAAGTTGTTAAATTTGTACAACCTAGTAATATCATCAATAGTTCCAGTAGCAAGGACATTTTGAGGATTTTTAAAACCCTTGATTACAACTTGGTGAGGTGTAAATGTCACCGTTTAACCTTCACCTGATTGAGTAATTTGATAGACTGATAACAAATTGTAGGAAATTTTTGGAACACATAGTACATCACTGAAATGACCATTTTCTACTGGAAATGTTCTAGATCCTACAACACTTAGAGATCTATCATCACCAATAAATATTTGTTTGGTGTTACATTCATGTATAGTAGAAAATATGGCTTGATCCTTAGCCATATGATAAGATGCTCCATAATCAATGAGCCATTCAATTGAAGTAGAAGAAGAAGATGCATTATAAGAGTAACAAGAATCACAAAGTGCATGTCCATGAGAGGTATACTCTAAAGATGAATCTAGGCTGATGTGGTGCTTCTTCATTGCTGCTTCCAAGGCTACCATCTTCTTAAAACACTTAGATTCATCATGATTAGCTTTCCCACAAAAATTGCAATGACGCTCAGTGTTCTTTCGTTTTGGCTTGGATCCTTTGTCATTTTTTAAAGAAGGAGCTGAATGAGAGGGGTTGGGACCCTTATTGTTAGGCTTATTATTGCAAAAATTCTGTTTCTTGGGAGGCTTGGACTTTTCTTTCTATTGGGACAATAAGGATTTCCCAGATGTATCTGCATTGTTAATTATTCCAAGATGAATGAAGTTATCTTGATCTCTAATTAAAGAATCACAAAAGGATTCAAGGCTAGGCTCTTGATAGCTAGCTGCAGTCAAGGATTCTTTCATGGAGTATAATGTAGATACAAAAACATAATATGTAGGTCCAAGTTTGGAAAGAATATGATAAATACATTGTTTGTCTTCTTTCTTAATCTTGCATTTTGCACATAAGAGTCTAAGAGTTTTATACTTAGATAAATAGTCTTGAGTGCATGAAAAATCATTTGGATTCAAGGAAAGAAACTCATTCTCAAGTTGATGACCTCGAATTTCATTGTGTTTACCAAACACAGATTCCAACTTTTCCCAAGCGAGATCAGGTTCATCAATTCAAGATATGTGGAATCGCAAATAAGTAGAGATTGACATCCCAATCAATCCACGAGATTCATCACATCTATTTGCCCATTTAATTTTCTTATCATCATTAGTGGGTTCTGTTTATTTCCCTGATGTTATCTTGAAAAGTCCTCTACTTCGTAGAACATCCTCCATACGAGATTTCCATGAGAAATAGTTAGAACTTGTAAATATAATATCACAAGGGGCAGCCATACTATAAAATAATGGCTTAAATAATAGAAACTAATTGTCTGGATGCAAAGAGCTTGAAAAAATATGCGGTTTTAAAAAAAATGACATTGAAAACTGATTTTGGATGATGAAGTTATGCTTGATCAAAGAAAATGTTGAAGATGTCCCCAATAGTGACGTGGAAGATATTAACTTGACCAACTAAAAAAAGTATGCTACTCTTTGTTTAGAACATATCGTGACCGTCCGATTAGAATATTTACAAATGCATACTATTGCATACTAAAGAAACACACTTTTACCTAATGGATATATTACACAAGTTGATCTTAACTAACTCCTAAGTGTCTAAATATCCTAACATCCCCCCTTAAGGACACATTCCTGAACTCCTAACATAGATCGAAGTTTAGAAAACTTCGCTTCTGTAAGAGACTTGGTGAAGATGTCTGTAACTTGATCATCTGTAGGGCAATAGAGCATTTCAAGAACACGATCATGAACAAGAATTCTGATGAAGTGCATGTGTAGCTCAATGTGTTTGTTGCGTTGATGTAGAAATGGATCTTTGGCAAGCTTGATGGAACTTTGATTGTCGCACCAAAGTGGAGTAGGCAGTTGCTGCTCGAATCCAAACTTTGAAAGGATCTATTGAAGCCATAAAGCTTCCTGACTGGCATTAACTGCGGATCGATGTTCTGCTTATGCTGAAGAAAGAGCAAGAGCTTGTTGTTTCTTACAAGCACAAGTGACAGGTCCAGTTCCCAAACTGAAAACATAACCGACAGTAGACTTTCGATCATCAGGATCGTCGGCCTAATCTGAATCAGTGAAACCGACCAACAAAGGTTTCCCCCCTGTATTGTAATGAATCCCAAACTGAATTGTACCTTGAATATATCGAAGTATTCTTTTTGCTGCTTTCCAGTGAATTTCATGAGGAGTTTGCATATAATGGGCAACATGACCAACGGAAAAGGAAAGGTCAGGACGAGAATGAGTCAAGTATAAAAGACTACCAACAAGCTGACGATACAAGGTGGCATCTACTTCAGGGGAAGTACAAGTGGTAGAAAGTTGACTCTAGACTGGAAGGGAGAAGGGGTTGGTTTACAATATTCCATGTGGAAGCGACGAAGAAGGTCACAAGCATACTTAGACTGGGAAAGAAATATTCCTTCTTTGGTTTGCAAGACTTGGAGACCAAGAAAATAATGCAAATGTTCTAAGTCTGACATTTCAAAATTTTGCTTAAGATTGGATTTCACATGGGTTATAAGTTTAGGGTCACTACCAGTAAGGATAAGATCATCAACATAAAGAACAAGTATGATGAGATGGTTTCCTACTTTCTTGGTATAGACATTGGGGTCAAGATGGCATCTAGAAAAACCAGTGTCAAGGAGAAAGCTATCCATTTTGGCATACCAAACTCTAGGACCTTGCTTAAGGCCATATAAGGATTTCTTAAGGAGACAAACAAGGCTAGAGTTATTCTGAACATATCCAGGAGGTTGTTCCATGTAAATTTCCTCATGTAAATCACCATGTAAGAAGGTAGACTTGACATCCATTTGATGGACTTCCCAGTTATGTAAGGCTGCAAGGGAAAGAACAAGGCAGATGGAGTTCATTTTTGCTATAGGGGCAAAGGTTTCATTGTAGTCAACCCCTTCAACTTGGGAAAAACCTTTGGCAACTAACCTTGCCTTAAGTCTTTCAACACTTCCATCGGATGCATACTTAGTTATGTAGACCCATTTACATCTGACAAGTTTTCTTCCTTTTGGAAGAGGAACAAGATCCCAAGTATCGTTCACCATTAAGGAACGATATTCTTCATCCATAGCTGCATCCCAATCTGGATATCCTGAAGCTTCTGCAAAAGTTTATGGATCATGATTCTCGGAAACTTGAGCCAAAAGAGAAGAGGCTCGCTGAAACTGAGAATGCGTTCGATGTTGATTTCTAGGATCATCGACAAGATCACCAATTGCTTCACATGTTGAACGGACCCATCGAGGAGGCATTGGTGTTGGTGTAATGTGAGGAACATGAGCAGGCGGAGGTGGATTTTCATCCTCAATGTCATCATCAGAAATTGGAGTTGGAAACTTGTCAAGGAAGTTGGAAGAAGAAGAAGAAGGAACAATTTCCGAATCAGGCTTGCATGCCAAAGATGGCACACCCTCCAAGTTAGGCTCGCAGGCCAAGAGATTTTCATCAAATTTAACATCTCTTCTAATGATTATATCATGTGAATGGGGCTGAAGAAGTCTATAACCTTTTACATCTTCAGAATATCCAACAGGCATGCCAAGGTAAAAGTAGTACAAAGTAGGCAAGTGGACAACGTAGAAAAGTATGGATTTTGGAATGAAAAGTAGGAAAGTAGGAAAAATCAAGAAAGAAGAGTAAAATCATAATAAAGTAGGGAAATATAGAAATATCAGGAAAAGTAGAAAAGGTAACACAAAAGTAGCGAAGCAAGAAAAAGAAGAAAAAGAAGAAAAACAAAGAAAACAAAGAAAAAGCTTGCAAAGCAAGCATATTGTAATCTAGCTCATGAGGGCGCATTGGCCAAGGAGGCTTGCTCAAGTATCCGTCTACTCTATAAGAACATGGAGTAGCACACTTATCATATCTTTTTCCAATTTCATTATGGAATATAGAGCTATAAGCTTCTCTGACTTGAGAGATATGCCCCTTGTCACAGTCAGGAGGTGTGCCCTAGTTGTTTTTCTAATGTTATATAGAGATTGCTGGATTTCAGCCATTGATATCAATTTTTTGCAAGTATTGAACCCTATTCCATCCAAGTTTTAATTTCTTCATAGAGATTAGGAAGTCCTTCATTTGAATCTCAAGGATTTACAATCTTTTCCACATGTTGATGAGTTATATACTAGAGTATGTTATGTATGAGCTTCATGTGAGAGGCATTATATTTTTTAATTGATGTATTTGAAGTGATATTGAACTTATAAATATATTTCTGCAATTTGAATAAGCAAAGTTTGTGTTTCTCAATAATTTCCTTCACCTAATCTAGATTTCCATGAAGAATTGATAGGTTTTAGTGTTTATGTAATTAATGAACATTTTCCAATCGAATTTACTTCCTTTTAGTTTCTGATGTATTTTATAATGTTAATGAACACATCCAATTTCTACAACTAGCCATTCATATGCTTTAACCATTGCTTGGGAAGCTATGAATACAAGGTAATTGTGCAGTCCTAGGGTCATGTCAATGTACTTGTATGTTCTCCAAACTTGTCAAACTCTTTCTAAGCCTACATATTCGACCCATGTCTAATATATGAATGTAAATATAAGTTCTCTAAGCCTCCAGAAGTTGAAATCTTTCACCTTTGTTTTTTAGGAAGTGACAAGCAATGGATTAAGTTTGCATTGTTGGGGTGCCCAAGAGTAGACTTCAACCTTGTTGATGTTCAAAACATAAATGGTTCCATTACATCGTGCACAGGATATGAAGCTATCACAATCCCCTCTCCCTTCTTGGTTTTGAACTTGTCCTCTTGAACCTTTTGTTAAGTGGGTTATTAAACCCTCTATTTTGATTGATTGTTTTGAATATTTGAGAAATTATGAATTAATAACCAATCAAATTTGATTGGATCATTACATTTTGTATGTAGAGGAAGTCATTAATAATGATGAACATATTGTTGAGCATTTATAATAAAACATGGTGGTAAAGTTGAAGATTATTCAATGACAACTGCAACAATAAATTTAGAATATGATGAGGAGGATTGGGGAGAACTTGCATTCAAAATATGGAAGCAACTATAGTTGTGCATGTGATGAATTGCACGCTTGAAGAGCACAAATAATTGAATCAGGAAGCTGTTGGAACAAAAGTGGAGACATATTACAATCTTTCTAATGGTGTGATAAAAGAAAAAATTAAGGGAGTTGAAGAAGAAAATGGCACTATTGGTTCAACGATGGAAAATAAAAACCAGTAACTCTATAGGTAAAAAAATAAGATTATAGTAGTCTTAGTCAAAAGGTGATGAGCAATTCAATGAGAAAAGATTGGAAATGGCATATGATGACCAATAAATCTCGAAGGGGTAATTGCTTCAAAACAACAAGAATATGAAACAGAGTGAAGAGATGATGACAGGAGCATACAATGAGCATGTGGTTGTGTTTAGAAGACATAAACTTGGTAAGCATCAAGCCAAGAGAAGTGGAAGATAGAGCCCAAAGTTCCAATGTTTTATTTACTAATGAAAATGTGTTAGTGCGTGAAGGATGTATGAAAAAAGAATACAATCGTTGTACAATTGCAAGTGGAGAAGAAATGAAAGAGTGGCATTTTCAGCCATTGAGTTTTGAAGAAGGCATATTTGGCCAATTACTTGGGACCAGGAAGTAGATTACAATGGGAATTGCAGAATAATTCAGCTTTCTACAAGAATGTTCATTAAATCCAAAGCATGGTGAGGAACATGCCAAAGAAAGAAAAAGACTAAATGAAAATGAAACAAAGGAAAAGATTGTTGTTACAACCTTTAGGATGGAAGAAGAAAAATGATGTAAAATGAAAATTTAAAGAAAGATGCAATTGTGAATCAAGGAGAAGGCATCATTTGCAAGCCTTTATGTTAAAAGTGGCAATATAAATAATGTGTGCAATAAGAAAAATATAATTACAAAAGATGTTGTTGGTGACAGTATTTCATAGAAAATTGCAAGAGGTGATGATGGAAAGATGTTTAAGGTTGCCCTTAAAAAAATATGATATCCAATTAATCGGTACATGTAAAGAGCTAAATTTGTGGAACTAATTGATAAAAAATTAAGTTTACCATAAAAAAACAAAAAACAATTGTTATAGGACGACAATGCAAGTAAGCAAAGATAATTGATAAAAAAAATAGGTTGACCATTTAAAAACAAATGACAGACATAATTGTTATAGGACAACAATGCAAGTAAGCAAAGATGATGGAACATTGCAATGCAAAAGATTTTGGTAGGAGAATAAAAAAACTAAAACAAAACAAGTATTATATTATCTTTATTGCTAGATATTATATTATATTATTTTTATTGCTAGATATTGTTGACCAATTTAATAGCCCTTTTAATGATGATAATCATAATCATAATAATGATAGTTAACGTCCATTCATTTGACCAAACTTGACCAATTTGCATAATCATTCCCTTATTTGTTTGAATATCTCTAATCAAAATGGTTCGCATTGATGGTAGGAGAGCAATAAACACCCTGCAGCGTAGCAATTAATGCTGCAGTTGTGGGGTACAACAACCATCGATTTGATTCCATTGTTGATCCAACGGTTGCTGTGCCTCACAACCACAACATTAATTGCTGCCCTGCGGGGTGCTTATTACTCTTTTTAATGGTAGAAGAGAGTTTGTACGAATGACGTCATTTTCGTTTCGGTGCATTGTATTGTCCAGGTACCAAGATCAGTCATCGTTTCTCCAAAAACTGAAATTTATTTGACTATTTACATTTATTAAATTAAAATGAAATTTAATTTACTAAAGTATTTGTTAAATTAAAATGAATAAAGAGTGTATTTTGGTGGTAGGTAAATATGAATTGAAATTCAATCTAATGGTTTGGTTTTTATAAATTTAGTGAATATGGATTTAAATTTCATCCCAAAGTTGATTATATAATGTAGTTATGTTAATGAAAGTGGATTTGAATTTGTGAAAAATTTAGCTTTTTTGGACAAACAATAATCAGCTTATTACAGATCATTTAATAAAATAGTAATAAATAAACATATACCTGATTGAATGTCAAACAACCTATCACCACCACATTAAATAACCTAGAACAAACTGATTATTGTTGACCTTTACAAAAGCGGTACCTACCCGGCAAACGTGCCCTGCTGGCAATTAAAAATATATATTTGTCCTAACCAGGGATTTAGTGAATATATGTTCTGAAAAGTCGGTGGACGGCCTCTACACGCCTTTCAATTTCAAATTCAAAAAGACAACAAATAATTATGAAGAACAGTTAGGCCACACCGATTCTTCATGAAGCCACGTCTACCATGTTATTCACGTCTCTGCTTACGTGTCGAAGATATCCTCCAACACAACCTTACACATTTTTGGACGAGGACCCTCCATTCCAGGAAGACACGTCATTTTGAAAAACTGCCGAGTGTCAATACTTATCTGGGCGTCCACCCTCCAGCATCACACTATAAATAAATAGAACCATTTAGGCTCTCACAATAATCTTTGTCTGAAGCCGGTTGATCCCTATATTCGTTTCTTGATTCTTTGTGTATCGTCCTCCTAGCTATAATCTCAGAAAGATAGCTCTTATTCTGCCATTTCTTTAGGGTTTCATTTAAATTTTGGTAGAGATGGTGAAATGCGGAGTACCGCTGCCTCTCACTTCCCTGAATCATATTTCTCTCGTTTGCAGATCTGTCAAGGAATCCATTAATTTCTACGAGAATGTCCTAGGATTTGTTCCTGTTAAGAGGCCTGGATCTTTTAATTTTGATGGAGCTTGGTAAGTAAATTTCTTTTCAATTCTGCTTGTTAAGCATTTTTTAACCTGGGTTTGGGTTTGTTGCAGTGTGCCCAGAGATATCAAATTCTTACAATTTTAATGATTCTGCAGGCTATTCAATTATGGAGTAGGCATACATTTGCTACAAAGTCAAAATCCAGAGGATTTACCCCAGAAATCTGAGATTAATCCAAGGGATAATCACGTATCCTTCCAGGTGAAGATGCGCACTCAGGATGAACAATATATTAGGGTTTTTTTCTTTTCTTTTTTTCTCTCTGGTATCATTCTGTTTGATAAATGTACATGAATATGGATTGCATATTTGCAGTGTGAGAGCATGCAGTTAGTGGAAAGTAGGCTTCAAGATCTGAGAATACAGTATGTAAAACGCAGAGTAGAGGAAGGGGGATTGTACGTAGATCAGATCTTTATTCACGACCCTGATGGCTTCATGATTGAAATTTGCAATTGTGAGAATCTTCCTGTGGTGCCATTGCAGGCCTCTGCTTCTCAAGCTTGCAGATTCCCATCGGCCATTAATTCAAAGCTGCAGATGATGAATATCAGCCCGGCAGACCATCAGCAGCAAAACATGGTGACGCCATCATCTCTGGCTCAGGAAATGCTCAGATTCAGTACTGCCAATCCAGGACAGAAGGCCGAGTTTGCCATGGTCATATAGCGAGTCCCCAAATTCATATCTATGTCTGGTAACAGATTTAATGTGTGTCCCCCTGTGTTTTAATGTGTCCCTGAATCACAGGGAATTAGAGGGGCATGATTATTCATCTACAAGTTTGAAGTTCCATCAATTCAATCTTCCTAAGTTGGACAGAATTCTACCAACTTAATGCTATTATTACATCATAGATTGGTTAATGTGCTGATTTAGGGCTATTATTACATAATAAATTGGTTTATTTGTTACGCAATGGCTTTAGCTGCATTATCGTCGTATCCAGCAAATGTTCATTCTTTGGAATCTAGTGTTTAACAATATGAATATTTCAAAGGGCACATGGCGTTGTATTACCAATTATTCCACTTGTGCTAAATGCATATAACACGACCCTTCAAGGAACACGAAACAGAGAATAACAGTGCAAGCGTTTTATTTAATACAGTAATTTATTTAAAGCAGCGTCGATTCTTAAACTAGCTCAAGTTCTCTCATAGATGCCTCTAACTCGCCATCTTCTTGTGTTAAATGATGAATGAACCCTTTAATTGTCTTGATCTGCATGGTTGGTTCAATCTCTCTTCTGTTAATGATGGATGAACTCGAATTGTCTTGATCTACATGGATCGAATTGTCTTGATCTACATGGATCGTTCATTATGGTGTTTTTTTTCTCTTTTGGTTTTTTTGCTTTGTTAAGCTCATTTTTAAGATTCATGCTTGCTGTTTCATGTGATTAAACAGCATATCCTCCAGCATACCATAGCCTCCTTTTCTTTAGGTAAGGTTGGCATACTATATTCTCCTTTCCTTTTCGTTAGGTAAGGTCGGTAGTAGTTGGATAATGTTTTTGCCTCCAAAGATGTAACAATTCTCTTGTTTCGATATGCATGATTTTGGGTCTTCTTGTTGAATTTGCTTTCATTGATAATGTCGTGATAATGATAATGACATATCAAAGAAGTTGATATGCATGGATCCCAATGCCTTTTAGTGGGTTGATAGGCATGGGACTGATATGCATGGGATCTCAATGCTTTCCATTGGAATAATGGTATGCTTGTATGCATGGGATCCCTGCATTGGAATAGCATGGGAATAATGGTATACTTATGTTTATGGGATCTTATGCATGGGATCCCAATGCCTTGCATTGGAATAATGGTATGCTGTATGTTTTCATCTTGTTTATGGGACAATCAAGTTGTTTTTCAATAGTTGAAGAGTTTTTTGTCACTACCTGATGTGATCTCCTCATGTGATCTTTTACTACTTAAATATTAGGTTTTGTTTAACAACGTTGATGTAATGGGTGGAAGATGATATATGTAGGGTCATAAATGTGATCTTTTACTACTTAAATATTAGGTTTTGTTTAACAACGTTGATGTAATGGGTGGAAGATGATATATGTAGGGTCATAAATGGGGACATTTTTTTTTTTTTTATGTAGTATGGAAAGAAGTGGAGTATCATTGTTCTACTAAAGGTAACCATAATTCATAACTCAAAATTACTATTGAAAACTGAAAATTGTGTCTTTATTATTTACAATTAGTTCAAAATTACCATCTAAATTTAGATCTGGTAGGTTATGAATCTTGCAGCTTCTACACTTAGGATGCGAAAGTGAACAAAAATGGGCATACATTGTGATTCAATCCACCACCACCATGGTGGCATTCTTCTCTTTAGACTTTGCCCTAAACCTATGATAAAATCCATTAAAACATCTTCTCAATGTTGACTTGGTATGGCTCACTGTTCTAGAATACACAAGGTCTTGATCATCTCCTCTTTGTTCTTTAAAAAAAACAAACACTAACCACAAATTTTGAACAACAATTTTAATACCTTTCATAAAAATTATTCCTAGTCCCATGATAAGTTTTCAAAAAATTGAAGTATCCCAATATAGGAGAAGTATGTAGCTCTAAAAAGATATTATATTTTGAGTTGGAAATTATGTTGCACCCAAATTAGAATCTGGGTACACCAAATCAAAACTCAGCCAAAGTGCTAAACTTTGATACCACTATGATGTACCCAAATCAGAATCTAGGAACACCAAATCAAAAAGACAAGGGAGACATCAATGTGATGATGGAAAACATAGGCTACACTAGCTTGAGAATCATTTGCACAATGCACTGGGACCATTTATGTTTCGAAATAAGTTACTATTGAATTCTACTCCAAGGCTACATAGGTGCACTAGCATATGAAAACTAGATCATTTCCACTTGCTCAATTAGGAAGACACTTAGAAATTGTTTCCCAGGTAGGTAGGAGACTCTGGAACTCAGGGAAGGGTTCCATAATAGATCTATGGTATTTATTATGACAGGTCAGGTACTATAATAAAAATGTCCGAAAAAAATTACTGAGGTCGATTTCGTCGATTGGATCCCCAGGATTGAGATTTTCCAATTCGAGACTACACAGTTACCATGTTTCCAACTCAAGTCAGACATTAATATAGCCTCCCAAACTTTAGATCTGAAAGTGTGGTTCGACCCAATTTTTTTTCTAGTTTCCAAGTATGGTTTCAGATTTGCAAAAGGATGAGAATAAGACACTTTAAATCGAGATACGAAAGCTGGTCATAATTGGTACACATTGAGCATAGGTTCATAAACATGAAAATACGAAAGTAATTTTTGGAGAACAGAGTTGGTTTTTTATCATTATTAGAGAACATTAGAGAGTGTATTACATTGGGTATGGTATGCTACAATGATTTGAGCCAATAGAACAACTCTCTAAAACCATAGACACACCAAAAACACACTATGAGTACCTGGAAACGAAAATGGGGAGTATGCTTCTCCCAAGCTACTTGATGACTGCCATGACTTGTAGAAAACCTACATTGATATATGTGAATGGTATGGATATTCCACTCCTTCATTCAAATAAATGAGGGGACCATCACCCTCTTGGTAAGCATGGGGAACATCACCCACACCAAGAATTGTCAACGCAAGCCAACACAATTTCTTCCACAAAATAGCCAAACCTTAGAACTACACTTCATTATGTGTAAATAGTTTCATAGAGATGTCAAAACCATGGTAAAATACCATGGGAATAATAAAACCATGCTCCTTAATCCATTTGGATGAAGTTTTCCCACTTAGCCAATACCATGGGAAAATACCATGAAGAAACCCAAAACTATGATGTGGTTATTAGTGGTCCATACATTAGAGGAAATTTCGATGAAAAATGGTTTTCCCAACACTAATTCAATTTCCATGTCATCATGCATTAGCCAATCAAAATGCTTAAAAATTCAAAATAGGTGCATATGAAAAATTAGAGGGAAAAAACAAAAAGCAGGAGCACTCATTGGATGCAGAATTAAATTCCACATCCAACAAGTACCCAACTTGCATACTTTTAAAATCATCTACATCACGAAAAAAAGAAAATACATTAAAAACACGTTTTTGTCTCACTAAAAATGTGTTTTTTATTATGTATTTTCAATTTTTCGTGATTTGGATGTTGTTAAGAGTATTCAAGTTGGGTACTCCTTTGATGCAAAATTCCATTTTGCATCCAACAAGGACTCCCTCTTGAAATTTGGGCAAGCCTTCAAAAAGATAAGTTGAAAATACGATCCAAAATAGTAGTTTTTTTACTCTCTACTATTATTTTATTGTTTTCCTTAGGATTTTCTTAGAAGGACCATTTTTCATCCAAAATTCCTCTAATGATTGTCCCACTACCTCCATAAGTGGGCCCTCTAACCTCCTCGACCATTTCCTTCCCCCTTCTTTCCCCTAATTACACCTAGTTTCCCTATTTTAGGGAAATACCATTTTTTTTAGGGATAACACTTCTACTTGCCTCCAAAATGGCCCTTAGGCTTGGTCAAACATTAATTCACCTCCCTTAATCATCATTTCCCCCCTTTCACACTTGGACCATATTTTACTTGGCTTTAAATATTTTTTCCTATTTTAATACAAAGGCATACTTAGGCTAAGTCCAAATTCCCAAATAAATGTAATTATCTTTTTGAACTTTGGATTGGGAATTTTACCCTTCAATGTGTCCCAAATTGTCCTATTAATGTTCAATTTTAACCTTAGGACAAAATACTTAGGAAAATCATCAACCTTTTCCTCCTCCTAGATAATTCTTCAATAAAATTACCTAGGTGATTTAGGCCAAAACACCATAGCAAAAAATTGGGAACATGAAAATCCTCCCCTCCTAAGATTGATTGTCCTCGATCAATGAAGAAATCATATGGAAATACCATCATATCCACCACCATATCCAACTACACCATGGGCGATACATACATACATCAACTGAAGGAAGTGATATCTACATGCACCTGCAAACCAATTGTCATGGAGACTCATCATCAATAATCAGGAGACTAATATCAATCATAATCCTCAACACATGGAGAATAATTAAAGAAAATATAAAGTGTACTATACATCTGCATCTCTGAAATCCACAGCTACACCTTGAGAATCATCCTCTCAAAGCATAGCTCCATCTTCTCCATCTGCATACCATGCACCTAGTGAAGACTAAGTACATATGCCAAGATCCCAAGTGGTCATCAAGAATATAGGTTACAATATCTATTCTCCTATGAAATTCATAAGAGTCACATGTAAGTTATCATAACACCCTGCAAGAAAAACATAAGTCCATCCAAAAGTATGTAGGAACCCATCACCAACTACTGCAAAGATGAACCCATGTAGAAGAGAAGAGGATTGCTTCCTCAAGCCAACCAACCAAAATGTGTTCCCGATGAGATTCATATAATCAACAATGCATGGGTCCCACTGCTTGCACACTCTCCCAGTGCACAATGTCATCAAGAACAAATATAGAAAGTATGGGATGCCAGGGTCCCAACACTAGTGCACCCCATCAATACATAGTGTGAATACATACTGTTAGCACTCCAGGAAACTCCTCTAGGTTGCAGCTCGAGGATGCCTGGTAACTTAAATGTTTTTAATGGTTTTTCTAAATGGATCAAGTCAGATGACCTAAAGGACCGAGCTCACACTCAAGACATGCATAAAACTCAATCAAAAGATAAGGCTTCTAACCACCAATGTTCAAAGGGTTGATAATAAGATGAATAAATGGAGAACTTACTATGCTTGAAGATTCATATATAAAGCAATCACATATGAATGGATAATCATAACAAGGGAAAATACTTGTAATTCAACTCATCAACACATAGATAGGATGACAACTATCTGGCATTAGATAAAAAGAATAAACTTGAATTAGACATTCAAGCATAAGTACAGAACATAAAAGAGATGGAACCTAAACATATAATGGCAAAAGAGATTATATAAAATGCTGAATAACATGAGAAGCTTGAACACAATAAGTGTCTCACAAGTTTCCGAATTCGAACCTTTGCTTCAACATAAGTCTTAGGATTTATAGTCTTTTCAAAATTTATTTCAGATCCTGAAAAATTGGATCTGATTTACTAAAAATAAATAAAATAACTGTTTTTTGCAAAATTTGGTCAAAAAACCCTAATTTAAGTGCTAACCTATCTAACTCTAACACTTGTTCACTCCTTGAACTCTTTGATAACTGTAGTGATCACTGAAGTAAAGTTATGACCTGTTATCTGACAGATGAGTCACGGTTTTTCAAAAGTAGGTAGGGTTTGTGACCTTTTTCACCTTGATGGCATCCTCAAAACTGGAACAAACCCCTTCCATCGATGCCTTTAATCAATTTTTTAGCTTCATAATTCACCCTTAAGGTGTTTGCACCCATCAAAATAGGTTTTGTGTGGAAAATATTTCTTTCTGCACCTTTTTGTGCTTTCAGTGGTTAAGGCAACAGAATCCTAGGTCTGTAAGCTGCCGAAAGCTCTGCTTTCAGTGGCTAATGAACAGTTGTTGCGTTTTCCTAAGCCACCGAAAGCCCTATTTTCTGCAAAATTTAATTATTCTTTAATCAACCTTTTACAACTTTACTCCTGACCCTTTGGTACTTCTTCATCTTGCATAAAATTTGGAATATTAGCAACATCATGGGCTACCTCTGGGTCCTGAAGGCTAATAGCTGCCTCTGCTAGGTTTCCAGTGCAAGGTGTGTTTTAGGGTTTGGATCCTTCTTCCGCAACCTTGACATTCTGACCATCCTGTAGAGCCTGGAGTTATCCTTCATTAATCTCATATTTCTCCTTTTCAGTAGGACATACATCCCTCTCATTTCTAGAAGAGAATTATGCAACTCAGTATTCTTCTTGGTTAATATTGCATTATTTCTTTTGATCTCTTTGTCTAAGACCTCTAGTTCATGTATTTTCCCTAATAGCTGGTTGATTCTCTGAGACCTAGGTTTGCTTGAGGAAGCCTCTGCCATTGGTTCCTCCTGACCTTCCCTTGGTGTTGGTGAGGGAAACTCCTCATGTCCTATTGCAACTTGCTTTGTTAGGTCAACTTCCTGCTCCTTTTCTTCTTCTGAATATGAGTAGGGTAGGTTAAGTATATTTTCACTTTGTGTTGGGGCCTCCTTCTCCTTTTCACTGAAGTCCAGATTTCTTTTGTCTTGGTTGGTTTTAGAAGTTGGAGAGGGCTGATCCACTATCACTGTTACATGCCCCAATTTTGCAAAAATAATATTATCTTATTTGATTTTATTTAAGACATTATGTTAAATTTTATGCTAAGTTGTAATTGATGACTCAGGAGAGTCAAGGATATTGAATGTAATTCTGAATATTTTAATTATAAATAAATAAAAGTGGAGACACCAGCTTATGAGAGCTATTAAAAGAGTGTTTACTGGTCAAGTTGGTGGAGGAGACTGGGTGGAGAGCAAACAGACAAGTGGCAACATCCTCAAACCTCTTCCAACTGTTATAGGTGGCAACCTCCATACATTTGGGGTCATGATCCCCCAAGAACGTGGGATCAAAGTAGGTGGCTCAATTAATGACAACTGACCCAGAAGACCTAGGAAATCTTTATAAAAATGCCCATTGAAGAGAGTTGAGGCTGCTCATTTTCTAGAGAAGTATTCATTCAGGTGAATGTACTTCAGAGAAATTCAATGGTGAGGGAATTTGTGGAAAGAGTTTGAGGGTTTAACTGCAAAGTCATCTAGTACAGCTCTTAAGCTGAAGGATCTTACTGTTGAGTGCAGAGTGATTACTGAGTCATTGGACTAGTCTATTGTTTGCTTGCTCCATCAGTTCTCAGCCAAGGAGACTAGGAACAGGCTCGAGGGTCCTGAGGAGATGCTGTTTGAGCACTCTCTAGGAGTTGGTAGGGAGGAACGACCTCCTAGCGCTATTGTTCAGCTTAATCAGGTTCTACAGTCTTTTTGTTTTACTATGTTAGATGGTTAAATGTGAATCTGACTGATTAATGAATGTTAAATATTTAGTTATGAACTGTTAGAGTTAGTAATATTTTAGTATATTGAAAGAATGAATATGAAATAGATGGAAAATAATTCTAACCAGTGTTTTTCCACATCTGGAAGGACCAGACCGTACTCCAGCACAGGTAGAGTATTTAAATTAGATGAAGGAAATGAGAAGAAACTGAAATGAATAGATGTAAAACGGATTTCATAATAGCAAAGTAATGTATAGCAGTATTCAGGTTATTATCAAAAGGACCAATAACCTGATTACCTATGTTCTTTGTTTATGTAAATGTGTTGTTAATGAAATAACAGTATTCCATTACAGATAGAAGATTTATTATGTTAAGGGAATACACTAGTAGTTAATATGTCATGTTTATACTCAGTATATTATACTTTTATTTTCAAATTAAAATATGCAGGAAGATAAACAGAGTGTGTTATATATTTATTTTTCCTTATGCTTATTTGATAACCAGTTGCTTATGCAGTAAAAAAGAATATGGTTCAAACTACCTTGTTTGCATTCAAGTTCATTAAAGATATAACTATTATTCATATAGCTTAATCACTAATAATAGTAACTACACTAAGTCTAACATTACTAATAATCAAGTAGTGTGATACTAAGTATTTAAAATAACTAATTTTTAAAAGAACAAACTAAGTACAGAGTTTATGTACATCTTACCCAAGAATTCTAATAAACCCTAACTGTAATTTATTACATAAAACAAACAGAATATGATTATAATTTAATAAATGAAATACATATCTATGTAAGAACTGATTTTGAAATCATCGATGACAGGTCATACCTGCAAAAGAAAACTATAGGGTCGAAACCCTAGTCTAAAAATACTTTTGCTTCTAATAAAAGCAACCAAGTTATAATCCATTGGTTGGATCATTATATACAAGCATAAACAAATAAATTGTTATTGACTAGTCACAGTCCTTATAACCAATAAATGAATATAATACAAATTTAAGAAATCCCATTATACACTAATAATAATATTTACTCAAAATAATATTTGTTTTACAAGTAGCAGAGCTCACTTAACAAAATTAAAAGAATTCTTTAACCAAGGTTTCATTCGAAGAAAACCCTAGCTCATAATTCTGAGCAAATAACAAAATTTATAAATTGTATCATGACTGAATGACAGTCCAAAAACCATTAACAATAGTCTAATGCAAATAATAAACAGTATATATTTATTACACAGTCGAATAGGGTAATAACCCTAAGTACACAGAGTCATATAAATAACATTAAGGTAAACTGAGTCCGAGCTCGAAGGGAAACCCTTATGTTTTCAAAAGAAACTGTGTATTGCGTGACAGGCCGAAAAGGCTTAAACTTAAACAAAATACAAAAACCAGCTTAAAAGCCAGTGCACCCATGTCATGACATAGGGTTTCATTAAACGAACACTATCAAAATTTATATTTATAGCAAGGTAAAATCCTTTCTTTTAACCAAGAAGAGAGCTTTACAAGTCACGGCATTGTGTCGGAGTCACCCTGCTGAAAGCAAGGGTTTAAAATCAAAAACCAAAACTAGTAAACTGAAGAACAACAACCCAAGACCAGGTAATCACGATGCCGTAAATTCTTCCAATTGGAAACTTCCCCTAAGGTTTGAACAAGCAGGGAGAACCATTTTGTAACCAGGGCTTACTCGTATACCGAATGTCGGTCCCTTTGAGAGGTGATTCCTGTCCTTTTTCTTGTTAAGGAGAACTATCCCTGCAAAATGGAAACCAAAGTTTAATTAAAAACTTGTTATAGAATTGAAGACTATAAATAAAATCTAGTAATAAACTCTAAAACATTTACATCACCTGTAAGTGGAGATTATGGAGCCACGAAGGAACAACAACACCGCAACCATTGTAACGAGAAGCCAAACTCTCATACTCGCAGGTGACAGAGATGACATGGGCTTACGATGTAAGCTACACTGTCAACAGGAGTAAGAGAAACCCTGGCAATGGCCACAAAAGAGTTCAACACCAGACAGATGACACCAACAGAGCTACACTACCTCACGACAGTTCAGGGTAAGTAAGAAGAAAAACGAATGAGAGATGTATGTCTCTCCAACCACCACACTTAAGTGGTAGTGTTCCATTCCACAAACAACGAAGTTGGAGCTGAACAGAGGCGTGCCCTCATGGCCGCAACAAACCAAACGTAACAGAGACCAAAACCTCAGTAAAACAATGAACATCTAGGGTTGCAACGAAGACTTTTAAATCATGTAATGCATGGTGAGGAAGGTTCCACGTGCCCCCTTAAATTATCAGTCATCAAGTGGGTCAAGTTCTATAGTCCACAGGGTGCTGGAAAGACCAAATCATTGTTAATAATCTCCTCAATGATCAACAACAATATCATTATACACCAAGTTCAAAGATAATATATATATCATTGATAATCATCGTTCAATACTGCTGGAGTATTTAGAACTTAGGGTATCGATAAACTTTTGGTGATTTTAAAAATGGTGAACATATGTTAATAATAAACCCAATCTTACATGGTATCAAACAAATTGGTACTTGTAATCAATGGAAATTATCAAATGAATTAATACAACTAAGAGGAGATCCCTAGTAGGGTATGAACCCGTAAGTGCAAGTAATAGAGTTTCATAATAATCATTGATTCTATTATTATAGTGATGAACTATGTTTTAGAGATTAATCCATATAAAAACTCTAATGACGATGAATTAGCTCATAATTCAACATTAGATATATTTAAAGTATTTTCTTTACTCTAGAATAGGTTCTTAAGAAGTCTATAATATTAGAGTAACTTCAAGAGAAGTTGTAATCCATATTTCTTCATGAGTAAATAAAGCTCAAAATGATTTCATTTAAGGCTATTAGTCGTAATAGTGAAAGACAGTGAAATCATCTAAGTATACTGGTGGTATAACACTTATTTAAAAATAATTAAGATGATATCGTATTATCATCAGATTATTAAGACATGAAGAAGTTGGACAAATAGAAGTCACTTAATGACGACAATTATACTTTTGGACGACTGTAAATGCAATGTAGTATAATTTGATAACTTCCTCCACCAAGCTACTTAAAGTTAAGTCAAGAGTTCTATGTAACAGATTTCACATAGGGCCTTAGGTCTGTTTCTTAACTTAAATAGTCTTGAAAATTTATATCAACAATAGTAATAAACTATTGTTACAGTGAGAGTGCTAATATACTAATTCTTGGACTCTATTAAGGACTGGATTAGCTTAAAGTAATGATGGGAAGCAGTTTAAATCTAAGTAATTGTCATTCTTATAATAGTCCATCAATAGTGTAAAGACACTAATCATATTGACATGCTATTAAAATACTAATATAGTCATAATGCAATTAAAGAGAAGGTGTTTTACCTCTTAGAATCCTTGAATTTAAGCAAGCCAACTTTTACTCTAGCAGTATATTCTATGCTAATTGAAGTATATTTGGTTAACGCCTTAATAAACTTTTACTGGATCGAAAATTTACATGTTTAGCCTATAAAGAGCCAGAAATCCAGATACGTTAGCAATCGCTAAGTAAGCCCTAGCTAGAAAATGACTCCTCACCTACTTGACATTCAAACTATCAGTAGAGCTAAATATTTGGTTGCAGATTACTTACATCATATATCAAAATTAAAACAACATTAAGTTATATGTGTTAAAGTTAAATGGTTACTTTTATTTTTCTATTTCATTTCTTATATTAACTGCTAGCAGTTATCTAACTGCTAGCAGTTATCTAACTGCAACTGTAAACATTTTATGCTATCTCAAAATTTTAAATTTTTGTGAAAATTTGGGGTTTTGACAATCACTGGTGAGATATCCCTCCTCTTCATCTTGCCACTCCTGGGAGTGGTGGATTTCTTTGAAGGGGACTTTCCTTTGTCTGCTGGCTATAAGCCTATTTCAAACTCATTCCAGAATAAGAAATATGTCCATGCTATGTTTCTTCTTTGCATCAATTCTTGGACAATGAGTTTTATCAGGCCATGGTGAGATAACCTCCCTGCAATTTTGGTGGGATGGGCCTTGACCTGGTGGGCCATCTTGGTTAGGATCTTGTGGAGGTAGAAAGGTAGGTTTAAAGGGCTTCTGCCTGTAAAATCGTTCATCAATTTAAAGTGGTATATCATCACCCTGTTATACTTTCCTTCACAGGTTATATAAACTAGGATTGCTTTCAATAACTACTACCACTTCTCCTTAAGCCAGGTGGATCGGATTCTTTTCTTCCATACTACATTCTTGTGTTCAGGATTTAAGTAGGACCTGAATTCCACATCCTTAGTAATGGTGGTCTTGAACCATTTCTCCCCAGTCCTTGGGAGTTCTGCTACTTCTGCTATTAGGGTTTCATCAACTTGGAACTCTTCCTTTCCTATCAATGCCTTAGAGCCATCAAAAGAAAGAGCAAAGGCTTTTGCCACTTACTGGTGGGAACCCTAGATTTTCTCATAGAACCTATAACAACCTGCATCTTTGAAGAATTGGCATAATTCTGGATGTGACTCAAGATAGCTAATGTCATCTAACTCCTGTCTGAGGGCAGGTCCTCCTCCTTTCTTCATCTCTGGACTATGCTTCTAGTACCTGCAAAAATCAAAATTCGAATTCTGTGAAGGATATTAGCGTGCTAGTTTCAGGGATGGCCTGGAGTAGTGAGGATGTATGTAGAGAAATGTGGAGTGTACTGAGAATATGTTGCTAATTTTAAGGGGTTAATCAGTCGATTTGTACTTTGAGTAAGGTGATGGTAAACTCTGGCGAGAACCACGAGACATCCTGTACAACAATCATTTTTAACTAGAACTTGATGTTTAGTGGTGGTTCAACTACAGTCATGGGACAGATGGAGGGTAGGCTAGGGTTTTGGTCTCTATCAGTCACTTTAGTTTAATAACGACCTTTTATTCACCAACTCATGATTTGCTGCAGTCCCCAATATTTTCGACGGTTAAGTGATTGATCATGATGTTCATCATGCTGACGGTGTTTGATTTCGATGGATATGCTAACCACTTTCCTCTTTTGGTGCTTTCAGCGGTTAAGGAAATATTGGGTCTAATTTGTAAGCTGCCGAAAGCTAGGCTTTTCGGTGGCTAATGAACCGTTGGTACATTCACCTAAGCCATTGAAAGCTGCCCTTTTCAAAATTTATCCAAAAATGTAGTTAATGATATTTTGGTGGTTAATGTCTTCCTGGACCAAATTGTTAAGTTTCCGAAAGCTGGGATTTTCGGTGGCTAATGAACTGTTGAAAAGTCTGCCTAAGCCATCGAAAGCTCCTTTTCCAAAATTTATCCAAAAACGTAGTTAATGAGATTTCGGGGGTTAATGTCTTCCTGGACCAAATTGTTAAGTTGTCGAAAGTTGTGCTTTTCAGTGGCTAATGAACTGTTGAAAAGTTTGCCAATGCCACCGAAAGCTAAACTTAGTAAATTTTTTGAAAAAACAGAACACAAGTCATTCCAATTTCGCTAATCACCTAGACATATTTCATAATATGCCCTGAAATCTTCATCACTATGCAAAAATAAATTGTCTGAGTTTGACCTATTGAAAACTAATTTATTTAGGAGATAGAATTTGGCTCCTACTTGGGGATGGGAGCCTCCCTGTGAGGTCCCAAGAATCCCAGACCAAAATCCTTTCCTAAAAAATAAGAATTAAACCTATCTTCTGCTGTTCGACTGGGGAGTTATTTTGCAAAAACAACAAAAATAATATTTTACAATAATAAGGCTTTAAAGCCTTAGATGAAATAGAGTTTCAGAAATCGCCCATTGACTGGACCATCAAACACCTCCTCTCCTTCCAGATTTTGCAATTTGAAGGTGTTGTTCTGCTGCACCTAAGCTATCACAAAAGGGCCTATCCATAGAGAGTCAAACTTACCATGCTTTCCCTTGTCTTTCCTGACAGTATCCCATTTGAGAACCCAATATCCAACCTGAAAGTTGTCCACCTTTTCCTTTTTGTCAAAAATAATCTTAAACTTATTTTGATGAGCTTCTGAGTTTTCCATCACCTGTTCCTTGACTTGCTGCAACTCCACCAAATCAAGCATCCTCCTCACCATGTTGTTTGGTTCATCCTGTTCCTCCTGAAATAATTTTGCAACTGGAAGAATCGGTTGAATGGGAAAAATGTCCTCAGTACCATAAACCAACTTGAAAGGAGAAGTCCCTATGGATCTCTTATCAGTCACTCTATCAACCCATAGAGCAAACTTTAGCTTAGAATCGCAGCTCTTCTGATTATTCTCCAATAGTTTTCTGATGATTCTAACTAGGATTTTATTAGATGACTCATCAAGGCCATTGCCTTGAGGGTAATAGGAAGTGGAATGCACCAATTGAATTCCCATTGAATCACACATGTTAACCAATTCCCCGACCTTAAAATCCAGTGCATTATTAGTTACTAGCCTTACTGGGCAACCAAATTTGATAAATATGTTTTCATATAAAAATTTCATGATGACTTGGTGAGTGGCATTCCTTATGGGGAATTCCTCTATACACTTGGTGAAATAGTCTATGGCTACTAGGATCCACTTATGTTGACCACTTGATGAAGGATTAATCTCACCTATGAAATCAAGACCCCACTACTGGAAAGGACCATTCACTACAATAGGTCTAAGGGGTAAATATCTGAGCTGCTGCTTTCCTATGAATCTTTGGCACTTGTCACAGGCTCTCACAAAGGTACACACAATAGAGAAAAGAACAGGCCAACAGTACCCAACCCTCAAAATCTTGTGGGATGTAGTCTTCCAATAATGATGGCCCCACATGTACTTGGACTGATGCATGACCTGAACTGACTCTTCTTTGTCTAAACATCTCAGCAAAACAATAGAAATATCTCTCCAATAAAACAGCTTATCAATTACACAAAATTTAACAGACTTAAGCTTAAGAGCCCATGCCTGATTTAGAGTAAGACCAGGGGGAACTTCTAAACTTTGCAAGAACTGGATAATACCTGAGTACCACTCGCATGAAGACAAGTTCTCATTCACTTGTTGGTTGTCATGCTTCTCCTGGACTACCTCTGCTTCTTCTACTGTCTGTAGGTTTGCTGAACTTATTCCAATGAAATTGATCCTTAATAGCTCATAATTTTCTTCTTCCATGAGCTTAGCTAGACCCTAGCCTTTCACTAGCTTGGTGGGATTTACTTCTATGTCAAACTCAATAATATTGACAATCCATTTGGCTCTCTTCAAACTTAATAAGAACATGTAAATCACCATGTCACTCATGATCCATCATGTCATGAGAATCCTCCAATAAATATATAATATGATGATATGAAACATAGGAGGAAGAACAAGTATTTTGCAACCTCTCAAGAAGTTGCTTATTTTGAATTTTGAGCGTATGAATATCCTCATTAATTTTCAAGTATGCCTCATGTAACCATTCATTAATATCAACAAAATTGTTTCTATTAAAAAGAAAAAAACGTTAAATTACCTTTGATGTTGCACATTCCTCTTTGAATCTTCTCCATGTCTTCAAGGAAGGGTGGCTCCTCCAATGAAGAAAATTTCCTACAAGAATTTGACACCAATGCTTAAGTGTCATGGAGTATTCTAAGGGAATCATAGATCTTCCTTTCAATCATCTTCAAATACCCTTCAATGAAGGATGATTCATGATATCAAACCTCCTCCTCTTCCTCTATTGCACCAACTTCATGATGCTCATCTGGTGAAGATGAAATTGATCTTTGGTTTTTTTTATCTACTACAAGGTCTTCAATCTCATGGGAATTTTGGCTTGCAAAAAATTCGTTCAAAGTGATCTCTATCTCACAAACATATAGGAATGGATATTCCTCAGTAGATGTATCTCCTTGAAACCCATCAATAGGCCCCTCTCCATCATAGCATCCATCAGTAGATGCCTTTGCAAAAATTGGGCACTCATTAGTAAGTACCCCATCATGACACCCATTAGTAAGTGTCTCAAAAGTGCTTGGGAAGCCATCAATAGTTTCTCCATGATCCATGTCATCAGCAAGAACACTAGTGGTGGATTCTTCTTCTTCATTTCTACAATCCTCATCAATAATGATTGGATCTCTGACTTTCCCAAGACACCTTGGAGTGACTTATGCTCCTCCTTAGATTTTATAGAACCAAAATACCTTTGGATGCACCCCTTATCGATGATATATGCAACATCCTATATGAATAATTTCAAATCCTCACCATTCGTTCTCAAGTACTCAGAGATATACTAAAAGTCATCATGGAGATAGTCATGATTGCACTTTCCATAGTTTGAGCCAAGGAATGAGCTCTAATACCACTATGATGTACCCAAATTGGAATCTAGGTACACCAAATAAAAACTCATCCAAAGTGGATAAGATCTTATGCACTGTGATGTACCAAAATCAGAATCTAGGAACACCAAATCAAAAGGACAAGGGAGACACCAATGTGATGATGGAAAACATAGGATACACTAGTTTGAGAATCCTTTGCACAATGTACTGGGACCATTTATGTTTTGAAATCAGATACTTGTGAAGTCTAATCCAAGTTTACCTTGGTGCATTAGCATATGAAAACTAAATCATTTCCACTAGCTCAATAAGGAAGACACTTTGAAATTGCTTTTCGGCAAGGTAGGATACTCTGGAACTCAAGGAAGGGTTCTAAAATAGGTCTCTAGTATTTGTTATGAAAATTATTAAGTAAAAATTTATGAAAAAAAAATCATAGGTCAATTTGGTCAATTGGATCCCCTAGATTTAGATTTCCCAATTCGAGACTACGTAGTTACCCTGTTTCCAACTCCACTCGAACACTAATAGATCCTCCAAAACTTTATATATGAAGGTGTGGTCTGACCCAATTTTTTGTATAGTTCCAAAATATGGATTCTTATTTGAAAATGGACAATCATAAGACACGTTTTAAATCAAACTACGAAAACTAGTCAGAATTGGCACACATTGAGCATAGGTTCATAAACATGAAAGTACATTTTTTTTTGTAGAACAGAGATGGGTATTTTTATTATTAGATAAAATTAGAGAGTGTATTACATAGGGTATGTCATTCCACATCAATCCGAGCCAATAGAGTCCATATAACAACTCTCTAAACCCACATACACACACAAAAACAAACTATGAGTAGTTGGAAACCAAAATGGGGAGTATGATTCTCCCAAGATACTTGATGACTACCATGACCTGTCGAAAAACTACAATAATATTTGTGAATGGATATGGATACACCAATCCTTGATTCAAATAAATGATGGAACCATCACCCTCTTGGTAAGCATGGGGAGCCTCACCCAAGACTTCAAAACCATGGGAAAATGTCATGGCCCACTTAGCCAATACCATGGGAAAATACCATGGAGCGACCCAAAACTATTAACCATGCATGAGGTGGTTATTAATGGTCCATAAATTTCCCACTACCTCCATAAGTGTTCCCTCTAACCTCTTTGATCATTTCCTTTTTTCCAACCACTTTGACCCCTTCTTTCCCCTAATTACACTTAGTTTCCATGTTTTAAGGAAATACCATTTATTTATGGGAGAACGCTTCCACTTGCCTCTAAAATGACTGTTAGGGTTGGTAAAACCTTAATTCACATTCCTTAACCATCATTTTTTCCCTTTCACACTTGGACCATCTTTTACTTGTATTTAAATATTGTTTCCTTAGAAATTTTTTCCCTATTTTAATACAAAGACATAATTAGGATAAGTCCAAATTCCTAAATAAATTTAATTATCCTTTTGAAATTTGGATTAGTAATTTTACCCTTCAATGTCTCCCAACTTGTCCCATTAATGTTCAATTTTAACCTTAGGACAAAATACTTAGGAAAATCATCAACCTTTGCCACCTCCTAGATAATTCTTCAATAAAATTGCCTATGTGACTTAGGTCAAAACCCCATAGAAAAAGAATGGGAACATGACATAAATTCTTACATAAATATATGTGATTCTTATTAAAGGTGAGTCATTCTTATCGATGTTTTAAATAGGTTCCTTACATGGTGTCCCTATTACAATTTATCCATGCATCTTCCATCCAATTGTCTAATCGAATGGATACATCACAAAGAAAAACCCCAATTTCTTTTTTTCTAGTTGAAAGTGCATTCACCACCACATTGTGTTTCCCTTTTTTAGATAATTTCATAGTCATAGCCTAACATTTATGTGACCTATTTTTTTCTCTTTTTTAACAAAAAATACTCAAAAATATTATGGCCTATTTTTACCTTGAAGTCTCTTCCTATTAGGTAAGGGTGTCTGTGTTTAACTACATGCACTATCTATAATACTTCCTTCTCATTAATTTGTTTGAGTAATTTATTTCCTTTAATTCAATGAATTTCAAAGGATAGGGACAATCTTTCTTGCATTAAAACTACACCATCGCATAGAGACATCATAGTCTACAATAAATGTTTTTGTGAAGTCATGCATATCTAATACATGATTTATACACATGGTGTATTTGATTTTTTCAAAAGATGGGGTTTATTCTTAAGTCCAAGAAAATATATTCTTTTTAAATAATGATATTAGAGGTACTACTATTAAACTATAATTATTGACAAACTTGTGGTAACATCCCGACAATCTAAAGAATCACCTAAAATTATTTAAGGATTTTGGAAATGGGTATTCCTTCATAAATTTATTATGTTAGGGTCCACCTTGACACCCTCATAAGATACAATATGACTCGAATATTATTCTTCCTAAATCACAAAATCAAACTTGGAAGTATTTGCATACAATCGTTGCCCCTCCAATAGTTTGAAGGTCGTTTCAAAATGTTCTATATGTTCTTCCCAATATTTGTATAAAATAGTATATCATAAAAAATGCCAATACAAATTTTACGAAGAAGGGATTGAAAATATAACTTATCAAACTTTGAAATGTTTAAGGTGCATTAGTAAGGCCAAATAGAATCATCAAAAACTCATAATGACCTTCATGTGTTCTAAAGGATGTTTTTGGATAATGTCATCCATCATTATAATCTAATGATATTTTGTTAAGGTCCTACCCTGATCTCCCTACTCTCAAGTAAGTTAGGAGTTAGTTAATTAATGTATGATATCATCTTCTTTGAATAAGGCCCACTAAGTAGTTGGTATTCGTTATTATGGGACACAAGTAGTTACAAGTGAAAATATTGATAGAGCTAGTAGGTTATGCAGTGGATTCCAAATGTTGTTATTGTATTGGGCCCTCTGGTCAAACTAGGTTTCCCCCTCAAAGAGGCTCATGAACATTGATCTCTCTACAATAAATTATCAATACAAGTATTATATTCTCCAATTTATATATATCATTTTATCTCTTATTTAATTTGTTGGAGTTTATATTTATGGAATAATTGCTTAATAATCATTGATTATGTTGGATAAGTACATTACAAGTGGTATCGTAGCCATTTTATTTGCTAGCACATGCCTGAATTGTAGAATGTTTTTTTATGCTAGAGTCATTTTCCACATCTTAAAACATAAAAATTTATGTCTCAATAAGTAAAACTATAGTTGGGATGACTACACATAGATAATACAAGTGAAGTCACCTAGGTGGACACCCTTGTACACCTTTATTAGTACCTCAATGAATAATATCACATTACATGGAATATTCCTATGGATTCAATATTCCACATACCTTTAATAGTATATTAGGATCCCCCTCATTGCACCTATGAATAGACTTACATAAGCCTCTAATATGTGATGTTTCTATAGTGCATCAGAACAACACTCAAGGAGTTTTCTCTTGTGTATTAGGGAATCAAGTGGTACAACTAAAGATATGATCTATCCTCACTAGTTGTTGTTCTCACCCATGAATGATTTGGATGAGTATTTTTATACAAAATATTAAAAAATAAGTAAATGATCTAGCCCTAGGGGGAAATATATGGGGTTAAATATATATGTGCAATGGGTAATTGGATATGTAATAGGGGTCAACCTGATAGAGGGACCACATTTTCAATGAGTGAATAGGTATATATAGGTTTAAGATAGTCATTATGAAAATATGAACATGTGATAGGGATTTATGGATATATTGTGTTAATTGGATGAGGTGTTCATATTATTTAAGGATTTATTGTGCATACCATATCTCTTATCTATACTAGATAATTATGCATTTTGGTTTATTACTTCCTTTTAAGGATTTGGAACATCAAATTTGGAAGTGGATTCCATGGTCCTTGGTAGAATTGTTTTAAGAGATCCATCTTACCATTTTAGCTCTAACATATTTTCAGGGAATTTTTAGATAGTGAAATTTTCATGATTTATAGAGGACATAGTGAAGTAGCTTGTATTAAAATTTCATATTCTAGTTTTCTATACTTTCGTATTAACATACTATGGAAGTTAGAATTTTTTACTAGTCCTAAAAGTAGTCTCAAACAAGAATTCTTGGTAAAATAGTCATATATGAATCTAGAAAGCTCTAAACAGTGTGGCACTAGTTTTATTGGAAATATATGGATCATAGTGTTTCAGATCCAAATTTTTGAAGAACGATAGCAAAAATGGACGTGGTATACCTTACAAGTTCACCCTCATGTAAAGGCCAAAATCAACGAGTTTTGGGAAAGTTGCCACAACTTCTTGTTTGGTTGAATTTCACAGAACATATATCAAAATAATGAATGATGACATTTCAAACTCATCATGACCAAAATTTTAAAAATTTCATATACATAATAGGATAAAGTCTAAAAAACAGGATAGTCTCTAAATTAAGGTTTTAAAAAAGTTAACTTAAAATTAACATAACTTTTGATTGCAAGGGATTTATAAGAATAAAAAGTTGTTGTAAAGATGAAAAATGTGATAATAAATTGGTTGAAAATATGATAACCATTTGGGATCATTATTATTGTTATTGCGAGGCTAAAAGTTGAGGGTTTTGGTTGAACCTCAAATAAGAACCGATGGAAATAGTTGTATATAGAGGAAATGAATATAGAGATGAAAGTGATCCTATGGAATGGTTGAGTATGGAAAAGGAAATTGTAAAAAATACCTCACTTGCAAGTATTTATTTTTATGGCGAATATTTTAAGTGGTGAATGAGTGTTGATGAAGATACAAGAATAAACTACACAATCGAATGAATTCCAAAAAATATGCTCAAGGAGGTGGATCAATGACTCAAAAAATGGAGGCAATGAAGAAAATTCAATATGAAATTAAATGAATCTAAAGAAAAAAATTCCAAACTGGAAAACAATAGTGAAGATTTGAAAGAAGATCTTATAAAGAAGATACAATCGTTGAGAATAAAAAAACTATGCCACGGTTTCCTCTTCTTATGAAGGGAGATACATATTGTCAATCAAGAATTTATGAAGGAGGTTCAAAAATTAAAAAAGAAAAGAGTAACAAAGGAAAGTAGTAAAAGGATGATTCAAGGGAATAATTGAAAATCAAGAATAAATGAATCAAAGGTTGTGTAAGCATAATAAATGCATCCTTAACAATTGTTATGAATATGAAAATATGTCTACATTAGTCTAATCAAATAATAAGGATTTACAAGAACATTTGAACAGAAGATTATCAAAAGACTTGAAAAGAAAATTTGCAAGAAGGATGTTGAAGAATCCTCAATGAATATGTGAAATTTGAAAAGAAATCTAGAATTGAAGGATGTAAAAATTTTATGGATGGCACCACATTGTAGCTTCAAAAGGACGAGGAAGAAAATATTCAAGTAGGTCATAAAAAAATACATGATAAAGTTGAGCACTTGCTTGAGGATGTACATGTCAAATATTATGGTATTATTACAAAGCCTAGAGTAATCAAAGATCAAGAATATAAAATAGAGAAATTTGTTATATCTAGAAAAAAGGTTGATTGCGTGGGTGTGCGGAATGAAGGAAAACCGTATAGACACCTTCATTACCAAGAAAATTTTCAAGAAAGACAAGAATGTTGATATTAACATTACCAAGCAAGTATGGAATACTCAATATTTTACATGGAACAATGCATGGTATAACCATTATTCAAAAAGATATTGTCAAAGACCAACAACTACAACAAATTGGAGGTCACAACATTAACACATAGAATCAAATGAAAGAAAATTATTCAACAACTAAGTATTAAGGCTTTAGACAAAAAAGAATTAAGTTTGGATGGATGGATCATCATTAATGGAAATAATAAAGTATGAATATAAGGAAATAATATTCTTAGGTTTCATCTCATGCGAATCCTATAATAAGAAAGTATGAATATAAAGAAATAATATTATTAGGTTTCATCTCAAGTGAATCCTATAATTTTAATTTTGAATATTTGAGGATAAATATTTTTGAAGGAGGTTACTATGATATGACCCCAAGGAGGGCATATAGGGGGTTAAATATATATGCAATGGGTAATGGAATATGTAATAGGTTTGTACTAATAAAAGGCCCATAGTATGTATAATGAGTGAATAGGTATATATAGGGTCAATATAGTAATTACCAACATATAGACATGTGATTTGTGTGTATGACTATATTGGGGTATTTGGAGGAGGTTGTATTATTCTTTAAGAAGTTATTTTGTAACTTATCTCTCTTATATATTTTGGAGTTGGGCTCCATGCTCACATATTTGTGTAATCTAGTTTATTTCTCTATTTTAAGGATTTGGAACATAATAGTACTATTTTTTGAAACCCTTGGGTACATCAAAGATATATAGTGTTTGATAATCCCCTATCTATAGGAACTTGTAAAATGTATCCTTTGCATAATGTTTTGTAGTATCTAAGTGAGGCATCACCTCATAGCTCGGCCCAAGAAAGAATAAAATTAAAATACATTTTAAATTTTATTTTTGCACAAATAACAAGTCGGCCCCATTTAAGCATTCAAATCCGCCCCAATTGAAAATTAGAATTTCCAACATCATATTGTATAAATGTAAGGGTTCCTTCCTCATTTCAACACATAGAAACAAGCAAGTTCACTCTAGTTAAGAGAGGTTCGCTAATGCAACTAGGAGACTTATTTTTTGGGTTCTACACTTTGGAGAAGTTTCTCTCTTGTATTCTTGGGGTTTGTGCTACTACTATATGGATAAAAATCAATCTCTATTGGAAGGTGGGAGTGGTTAGAGTTTGCAATTTAATTCAATTAAGTTAGATCTTTAAACTAAAAGATAGACAATCAAAACAATACACAATAACACAAAGATTTTCCTTGGGGAAAGATTATGGAGAAAACCCCACAAAATTCTTCAGAATATTTCTGTCCCTAAGTATAATTTCAAACCAAGATAGAATACCCATAGAAATATATCTTCGACAACTTCTTCTTCTCACACTAGTGCACTTCTCTCTCTCTCTCTCTCTCCCTCTCTTTAGCGAACTTGAGTCAGTGAGTGAGTCTCCAAATGAGGGAGGACACCTCCATATTTATATTCTGCAAGTTATTGAACTAAAACCTAAGTGAGGACAAATTCCTAACCTAACAGAGATGACTTGTCTCTGGGGAGACTCAAAATAAATTTTACAATATTTCTTCTGGGGACTATTGCCCTGACTTACAATGGAGGTTTTACCTCGATATTTTGGAATCCCCAAATACAATAATGATATCTCCGGACAGAGGAAAAACATTTTTGACGAAGGTACAACAAATACAATATTAATATACTATATAATATCTTTTGAAGTTACATTTTCAACAAGACACCCTCTTAACTACGAAAGTATTATTTTGAACCTGTCATCGTCACAACTGGACGTAGTATTTGGACATCATTGTTATATAATCATCATTTGATCATCATCGTTGGATCATCATCCCTGCTACATCAATTCTCATATTGTCGACCATTGAATAGTGACATATTTTGAAGCTATCCATCCTCATAATTTTCTTCAGATCCAACCTTGTTTCATGTTCAATGTAGTCCTAGATCCCGTCATAAATTCATAAATAATATATGTATAGTGCCAACCCTTTGTCATGTAGGATGTACCTTGCAATTCTAGTACTGTTTCATACTGGATGCCTTCGCAGGGCAATTCTTGTTTCATACTGAATGTGAAACTATGCAATACCAGTCATATTTCATACTGGATGCCTTTGTAGGGTCAGTCATGTTTCATACTAAATGTGGAACTCTATAGTTCTAGTCATGCTTCACACTGGATTCCTTCACATGGTCAGTCTTGTTTCATACTGAATGTAAAACTATGCAATGTTAGTCTTGTTTCATGTTGAATGTAATCGTAGGGTCAGTATGATTTCATACTGAATGCGGAACTCTACAGGGTCAGTCTTTTTTCATACTAATTTCAGGGCCAAGTACCATATAAGACTTCATAGAGAAAATCTTGTTTCATATTGGATGTATTCATAGGGTCAGGCTCGTTTCATATTGGATGCATAACTCTACAAGGTTAGTCTTGTTTCACACTGGATGCAGGCCTAGATCCCATCTAGGACTTCACAGAGCCAGTTTTGTTTCATACTGTATTTCTTCATAGGGTTAGTCCTATTTCATATTGGATGCAGAACTCTGAAAGGTTAGTCATGTTTCATACTGAATGCAGGCCTAGATCCCATATAGGGATTTCTTCTCACGATGGACACCAATCTGCACAAATCCAAGCTTGTCCCTGAAGTACTCAAACTTCACTCTCTCCAAAGGCTTGGTCAAAACATCAACTGTTTTCTCATCCATCGCCATATACTGGAGCTTCACTGCTCCTCTATGCACCATATCTTAGATATAGTGATACCTGATCTCAATGTGCTTCGACTTTTCATGGAACATCGGGTTCTCAGATAACTTCACACAAATATGGTTTCCACAGAGGATACAAGTTTCCTCTAACTCGAGATCAAAAAAATATGACAATAGGTTTTGAAGCCATATTGCCTTACAACTAGACGAATAAGCTGCAATGTACTCTACTTCGGCTGTACTCAGTGCCACACGACTGCTTCCTAATAAACCGAGAGATCCCATATTCTCTTCTCTTGATATTAATTGAGCTTCTTCTTGAGTGCATTCCCCCAATAGTCTTTTCAACTTGATTAGTTTCTTTCTAGTACATATCCCTTGAATGAATGAGTCCCATGACCTTGGAATCCCATTCAAGGTAGTCATTACAATCTCACCTTCTTCAACATTTTCTTCAATAGCCTCTAATTTATCCTTGATCTAAGAAACCCTTGTAAAGTAGGACTAGATAGTTTTTGAATGTTGGATCTTCACATTCTTTAGTTGATTTCTCAAGGTCATTTTTTGATTGATGTTCTTTCCTTCAAATAGCTTGGTCAAAGCATCAAACGTATTTAGGAGTCTTCATATATGATACCTGAGGGATGAGGTTTTCCTTGATAGAGTCTACAATGATACTTTTATCTCTGATCATATTCTTCTTGTGGTTTTCCTTTACCTCTTCTCCCTCTAGTTCTATAACCTCCTCATTTACATATTTTTCTAGGTCATTTTCTTCAAGGATAAGAGAGATCATATACTTCCATGCTCGGGAGTTATCTTCTCCCTCAATATTATGCTCAACTTTAGTGTGATTAATCATCTTGATATGAGAACCTCAAATGGAAATAACAGGGAAATAAATATTACCAATTTGAGATGCCCAAGTTGATTCTAAACCTAGCTGACCTATGGTTCAATAAAGAAACCCTAATTTTCCAAACTTGGAATTTGGGAATTTTGTCTGGATAGAGAGATGCGCCTCCTTGAGGCGAGTTGTCCAATGAGGTATTTTATCAAATTCTATGGAGGGACCTCCTAAAACTTGATTCCCTAGTTTTCACTAGCATAAGTGATTAGGTCAAATATGAAACTTCTTTGATATGGAATATTCCTCCACTAAAAGATGCACCTCCTTGAGGTGAGTTAGCCTAGCCCTCTTTTCTGGAAAACTCATGGAGATAATTGCTAGAACTTGGAAGCCCTAGTTTCCGCAAATGCATAGTTCCTTCTTTCATAATGGATTTGATACCATGTTAGAGTTTGAACTTTAATTCAATTAAGTTAGATATTTAAACTGAAAGATAGACAAGAGCACCAATACACAAAACACAAATATTTTCCTCGGGGAAACCATAAAGGAGAAAACTCCTTAAACTTCTTCATAATAGTTCTGTCACTTAGTACAATGTCAAACCAAGATAGAATACCAAGAGAAAATATATCTTCGGCAGCTCCTTCTTCTTCACATTGGCACACTTATCTCTCTCTCTCTCTTTAGCGAACTTGAGTGAGTGAGTGTGTGTCTAAATGAGGGAGGGAGCCTCCCTAGTTATATTCTTCAAGTGACTAATCTAAAACCTAAGTGGGGCCGAATTCCTTGCCTAACAGGGATGACTTGTCTCTTTGGAGATTCAAAATGCATTTACCATATATATTCTGGGCACTATTTCCCTGACTTACAACAAATGTTTTACCTCGATATTTTGGCATGACCAAATACAATAATGACATCCCCGAACGAAGAAAAAAACATCTTCGAAGGAGGTACAAAAAAATACAATAATAATACACAACATAATATATTCCAAATTTACATTTTCAATAGCATGAGCTCAAAGGAGACAAATAGATTTATCTGTTGTTGGGAGATGATTGTTCTTACCATTACAGTTTAACGAGCTCCACATTGATTTTGTTTCTATTCTTTGTCATTATTTTAGTGATCTTGGTTATACCACTGTCAAAATTATAACATGGTATCAGAGTAGTGCTAAAAGAAACCATCCCAGAAACTAGGGATCCACATTTTGGAGTGATTGCAACCTCAGATCATCTCGAAAGAAGCATAGAGAAACTCACTCTTAGAGGGTGCATATTTCTGTGGAGGTCAGTTTGTAATTAGTGAAGTTTCACTTTTTGACCTAATACTACCAAGCTCAAGAACTAGGGCTTCCACATTCCTGATGTTTTTCTCACAGTTTTGCTTGATCCAATTCGCCTCAATAGGGAACATCTACCTGTGGACTCAGATTTACATGTCTCCATAGTTAAAGATTGACCTAGCTCCTTCCAGTTTTTCTGGTTCAGTTCTGCAGTGAAGATGGTTAGCATGAAAGTTGAATATAAACTTGATGAGACTTCCAATTTCAACTCATAGAAGTCTAGGGTTCTTCTTATCATATAAGAAAATGATTTTTTGAAATTAGTGAATGATAGTATTCTAGAACCAAAAGAGGGATTTGAGAAGGCACAATGGAGAAAGAATGACGACGGGGAAATGTAGTGGGGATTTCTCCCTTACTACGTGTAAATTCACCTGCCCTAGATCAACTGGATCATAGGGTAGAGTTCATGGTGTAATGGATTTATCAACCTCGACTTTCAATAATAAGCAGTAACAACAACAAAAATATTTTATGATTTTTTATATATTTTTTCTAACTAATGAAAAACAGGAACAATCATACCTTTCAATAACATGGGCCACTGCAACCATTTGGGGAAATGGTCCATCGGCTCCACAGTCTAGTTCTCCAGTCGTCTCCACTAATGGTTTTCAAAAGGGGGAATGGATCCAAAATGGTGTTGATCGAGCTCAACATATATCCTGGAAAATGATATGGAAAAATATGGGAACAATGGCGAAAGGTGAAAAGTAATGTAGTCTCACTGGAGTCTTCTTCCTATTTTCAGACTCTCTAAACATGAAAACACCATCAAGAATTTAATGTCTTGGGATCGCTAAAAATCCCAAAAAGGATAAATGTGTACAAAGAAGAGCTCTTCCATCCGAAAGGGGAAGAGAGACTCATTTTCCGTAGGTAGTCCAACTAGGCTAAAAAAGGTTAAACCTATATTGATTGGACAGTCATTCAAATAATTTTACGAGCATGAATGAAACCAAGTTTTCCCGGCGGTCTTTTCTTTATGAGAGGGCTGGAAAAGAGATTAAATACAAGCCATAAATGAGTTTTTTCATAAGTTACAATCCCAATGTTTGACAAAGCATAAAAGGATACAAAGGGAAACGTTCCTAGATGGAAAGTTACATGGTGGTCCTTTTCTTTAAATAGTCTACCTAGTACAAAAAAGGAGATAAAAAAGGCCACATGGACACCCCTTAAAACACTTTAATGAGTGTGAAGGGAAGCAAGCATGCTCGAAAATATTTTCATTCTTTTAGGAGTCAGAAAAGAGATTAACAGAAACTCCGCAATGGTCAGTCAAGCGAGGAGGAAGTGTTCAATGTACCAAAAAGGGATGATGTTGTGAACAAGGCTGATATGGATAAAAGATAACAATGAAACACTAGTGAGGGCTCCTTCTGGGATGGTCAATGGTGGTAAAATAAGGCCAAATTTGCAGTATGGATGGAACAGATGGATCGTGAACATGCCAATACATACAAGGTTTGATTTTCTTGGTGGAATGAAAATCAAGGTGACTCCAAGAAATGGCATGGAAAATAAAAAGGAGAGCATGAGACGTGGGTCTCATGAGTAGATAGAGGATGGAAAACCGAACATGGTGGTGTGAACGACGTGAAAATCAGATGTCGGATGACTTTGTGGTGCATGGAAGAAAGAGTTGACCAAATGGAGGCCTATAAATAAGGGGGACCTCACGAGCCTCATATGAGGCGCTGGTGTGAGATGATGATTAGGGAGGGAGGCAACCTTGTGGGGGTTTTCTTCACCGGAGATATTTTTCCACAATAGCGACGACTTCTTGTTCTCATAGAGGAGTATCCATATACAGGGATGGAATACTGGGTAGATTCGGAGATGCCTCGAAATCCAAGACAGGTCTGGGGACTTGATGGTATGTATACATGACTCTATGTTGTTTCGGTAATATATATTTTACTAACATAGGGGTAGCTAGATTATACATGTGCTAGATATTGATAACATATTGTGTGCATGTGAAGACATGGGACCACACCCTCCAACCGGTTACCAATGGAGCAGGGGTAGGGTGGAGGGGTTATATCTACTTGCTCATGGGTAGAGGAGGCGGTGGAGTGTGACATTGGACTCATTGTAGCTGGACATGGAGTGACTATTGGAGGGGGTCACCGACGATGGGTGACAATACCTAGATGAGGATCTAATCACTGCGTACTACAGATCTCCTCTAGAGTGGATCTCTCTGATGAGGTGGATCGCAGTTATTGTTGAGTATGTCAGAGCGGTGGCACAATGTGATGTGTCGATGGAGGAGGAGAGCTTTGATGAGGAGGACACTAAGGAGGGCACAAAGTTAGAGGAGGATGACTCAAACTAGCAGATTGTTATGTTTCCCCAAATGTATTTGAGGATGGGGATTTTTGTATGATATATATGACGAGAAATTCGATGGTCGTTATCTTTTTGTATTGAACATGATATTTATGATATATATGCACATGGATGCACATTTTTGTATTTTTATGGGTTTTTATGAGTCTCTTTTTATGATTATTCTTATATGATGCATATGACATATGTATGCATGACTATATGATGATGCATGTTGCAGTTTATTTCCTATATGTGATGATTGATGTGCCACTCTAAAACGTCATCATCCATTTCATCTGCTGCACTACTGAGACTTCTGGGAACATGCATGAATGAAATGTATTTGAAATTTCTAACCAAGTGTCTAGAGCGCAGGAACTTTTTAAACAAGCAGGGATCATGTACCTGGTAGTAGTTATTCAACTGGGAGACAAGCAACTAGGAGTCTAGAAAGACATCAAGGTGATGAATACCCAAGTGAAGGGATATGGTCAGGAGACTAGCGACACCATCTTACTCAACTTGGTTGTTGGTATCAATACCAAAACACATTTTGTCGATATGGATCAACTCATGTGACGGGGAATATATGACCCACGTAGCCGAGGTGAGATTAGGAGACCATCTACTTGCACCATCAGCTAAACCAACATAACAAGGTGAGCTAGGATACATCTAGAGGAACCAAGGAAACAAACTATGAGACTCGTTTCCAAAAATATGTAAAACAAGAAAGAAAAACTATGATACAAGGGTATGCATGGTGGGAGACATCAGGAATAGAATCTCTTGAGGTAGATCCCATTGCAGGGATTCTTCTAGAGGAAACCGTCAGAGTCAGTGAGGAGATATTTCCTCTTAAAGAGACATCGATGGATGACATAAGGTCCATATTACATGGATTCGAACTTGCCTTTTCCAGTCTTATCATGGGCTTGATCATAGACGAGGACAATGCCTCCCTCGCTAAAGGTGCGTGGGTTTCCAGTAGAGTTTCCAAAGTTGTAGTGGGGATTTCTCCCATACTACATGCAAAAGAACCTACTCTAGATCAACCAGATCATAGGTTATAGTTCATGGTGTGAGGGATTTATCAACCTCGAATTGCAATAATAAGTAGTAACAACAACAAACATATTTTTATGATTTTATATATATATTTTTCTAACTAATTAAAAACAAGAACAAGCATACCTTTCAATAACATGGGCCACTACAACCATTTGAGGAAATGGTCCACTGTATCCACAGTCTGGTTCTCTAGTCATCTCCACTAATGGTTGTCAAAAGGGGGAATGGATCCAAGAGGGTATGGAGCAAGTTCAACATACATAGTTGAAAACGATATGGAAAAAATATGGGAACAATGGTGAAAGGTGAAAAGTGATGTCATGTAATGTCATCAAAAGTGTTTTTGGGGATACCTTCACAATGTATTTATAGGATGATCCAAGGTTTTTTTACCCATGCTATTTTATTGTGCATGGTATTTATCTATGGTTTTTTACCCATTCTCATTTTAGGTTTTTTTGGTCCTTTTTTAAGAGAGTGGGGATACATCACAATAAATGCTCGACTTCCCTGTATTCATGGGGGAAGGAATAATAATGTTTTGGACCATATTTGGTGTAATTTAATTATGAAGGTAAAAATAAAGGGAAAAATGGTGGGATTATGATGTATAATTATGGTTTGGACCATGGAGAGCTAGGTGAACAATTTTTGGTGTTAATAGGAAAGGAGAATCCTTGTAGATTCAATAAAGGACCATCTAGTTCCTCAAATATCTCATAAGATGACTTCCACGATGATGTTTAGAGCCTTGATGAAGGTTTTAGAATATAGCAATATCATTCATGCTCTTTCCTTGAGGAATCAACTATTAAATCTCAAGATGTCAAGATCATAATCATTTTCCTCTTACTTCATGAGTATCTCAGAGTTGAAAAATCAACTAAGCACTATTGGAGATGCACTTAATGATAAAGAACTTAACATGAACATTCTTTATTGTCTCCCTCCATTTTGGGAATCATTCATTCAGACCTTGTTGGGAAACCTAAGTTTCCCAGGTTTGATTGTATCTAGGAACTTCGCATGCAAGAAGATATAATACTAGCAACAAGAGGAAGGATGCATGACACACATTAGGAATAAATTAAATCCCTTACATCTCATGTTAGGAAAGGAAAAGGTAAGGGAAGAAAGTTTCATGGAAAGAAATACAAAGGTGAAAGATCAAGTCCTACTCCAGATCAAATTAAAAAGAAGGCTCTTTCTTGAATCCAATGTTATAGCCGCAATAAATATGGACAATATGCCAGAGAGTGTCATGATTCAAAGAAAAGGAATCATGAAGCCTCAATTGCATATGTCAATGAGGACACCTCTCAAAAGAATCCAAATAATGAGGATTGTATGGAGTTATTCTTATAGTACTCCACATGTTGACTTGATGATATAAATATCCAAGCGATGATGGACTCCCAACAAGAAAATGAAGATTAGTGGAATCTCATGATTTCTACAAGGAGGCAGTGGGATCCCACCCACAAAACAATAAAAGATAAGTATTTGATTTTATTGATCTGGCAGACTAGGTTTGGTTGTTTTTGGATATTTTTATGCAGATCTATACTCCTAGATTTAGGAATTTTGTGGAGAATGTGATATAGTTCTTTTATTGATGAGCAATAGGCTCATGTAGAATTTGCACATGATTGTTAAATAGCTCGTAATGTTGCACAACATTCCATGAACCCATCTAGGATTACCTATCCTTATAACATGCTTAGAGTAGTGAACACTCTTAATGGTATGTTATAATGGATATAGGTAGCATCTAGATAGTAACCATGTGTGTGTTGCGCTAAAGCATTGGCTAAGATTCCTACATAGTTGTATGAACTATATTTAGTGCATTGGATGAATTTGATTATGCAATGTTTCTAACCACATGACGGGAGTTGACCTGTAGGTAAAATACCATATGATATGGCCTACAAGAAATGGATGATGAGACTTGTTATGAGGACAAATGATCTCATTTATATTCATACAGAACAAATGGATCGAAAGCAGGAAGGGTTTAAAGCACGATTCTCATCCTAGGAAGAAGGATGACTTCCGGTCAAAACAACTAAAAATAATTCATGAATGTTCAGTAGTGATAACAGATAGATTAGGACTGAATACATCTAGATGTATGTGGATACATGAACCACTGGCCCAGACGATCTCATGTAGAGATTAACTATTTAGAGAAAAAGGATTCAACGGATGTTAGTCTATCTACTACAGATGTTTGTTTCTTCCTTGATTATGGATAGCAATTACTTTCCAGTTAGATTCATGGCATATGGATCCTAGAGGATGAGATTTACTCAGTAAATATTTTAGGAGACAAAGGGATTTGGTCCATGAGATGAGAATCTTGGACTATTTCATCACTTATGAATAGTGTGGAAGAAATTTGATGAAGTATCCTTAAGTTAAGGAAGAGCACAGTTGAGATCCTGAGTAGATCAAGAATGATGACTGATGGATACTCACATCATACTGAGAAATGGAGAAAAATGATTCATGACAAAGGGAGGACTCTTGGACACTCTGAGATGGGGTGGGAGACTACTCTCTCTCTCTCTCTCACACACACACACACACACACACACACACATATAGGTACATGGATTCAATGATATGATTTGTTATTATGTATTTGCATTTCATATCTAGAATGGGGAAGAACATAAATTTTTTCCTCAATATATTTGATTCCTCTATTAGATGACAAGTGTAAAGGACTATAGTTTTTCATAAGACTCTATGAGAATTATTATCCTGATCAGTCCATGAGGAGTGAGTAGATCTATCGAATATCATATATGACACAAGATCTATCGAATATCCTATATGGAGAGGATGGGGCACAATGGTACCTATATGACATGAGATGGGACCATACTCTACTCCCTGATGCTCTATGATGGAGTGGGGTGATTGGTTCCATGATTACACCCCTCTCTAAGAGGGAAGGATGAGTTTTGTGTGAAATCTTTGTCATATGTGAACACATGTGAGCAGTGATGGTGATTATGTGTGAACACCTGAGTTCTAGGTTAATACTTATGGATAAGTGATTCTATGTAAACACATGTGAACAATGACGCTGAATTTGTGTGAACACCTGAGTTCTAGGCGAACACTTGTGGGAGAAAATTCTATGTGAAAACCTATGAACTATGATGGTGATTCTGTGTGAACTCCCGAGTTTTGGGTGAACACCTATGGACAATAACGATGTTTCTGTGTGAACTCTTGAGTCCTGTATAAACACCTATGGATAGTGATGGTGATTCTGTGTGAACTCCTTAGTCCTGTGTGTGCCAACCCTTGTGTATGTTGTGGATGATGACGGTGATTTTGTGTGAACTCCTACTTGGTGAACACTTGTGGACCGGGTGATTCTGTGTGAACACTTGTGTTATGTGTTAATAGTTGTGGATAGTGATTATGTGTGAACACATGCGAACGGTGACGGGGATTTTGTGCGAAATCCAGAGTCCTAAACTTGTGGATGGTGATTATATTTGAACACCTGAGTTCTTTGTGAACTCTAGATGTTTCTGTGTGAAAATCCTTTCTTATGTGGACTATGGTTCTATGTGAACCAATATCAAAGCCATGTGAAATACAAATGATTTTGTGTGAATGTTGATCCAAGTTTTGTCATTATTTTTGGCAGTTAAATTATGTGTTTAAACATATGTTTTGTCATCTTTTTGCGTATTTTCTGTCCTGCAGCTCATTATTCAACCCCATGTATGAATGAATTTAAGATTTTGTAAAATTTGTTTATTATTATCATTTCATGATTTTATAGATTAAAATTGACATTATTTGAAGCATTCTGATATATTAATTTATGTACGCATTTGTTTGGAGGTTATAGTCTTTGGATGAGCTAACAACAAATATGCATTCTGCTAGATATGTGCATAGCATGTCTAGCTTACCATCCAGCTTGCTAATTAGATTGTGCGATATTGGTTGGAAGGTTTCCAGGCATTGAAATGTTAGCATGAGATTGTTATTTCATACCATAGTCTTTAGCATGCCAACAAACAGACAACACATTCATCCTAGATATGCATAGAGCATATCCAGCTCATTGTTTAGTTCGTCGAGCTAACCGCGTGTTGTTGATAAGAGATTCTCGGGTGTTAAAGTATGGAAACTGTTTATTTTCCACGAGTATGGGTGATAGCATGGCTCTCATTCTAGAAGACTCACCAGCAGTCTCCTTCGCTCGACATCACACCACCAGTCCACGCTAAGAAGGACCCTCATGCCACATCACGCACCATGAAGAACTAATGCGTGGTGGAAAAGGAAGAACATTGTGTGTTGGCATTCGATAAGTAGATAGCAGTAATGGTTGACTAAATTTAGAGAGCAGTCGACCACTAAAGGGTCGAATTGCTCACCTCTGTAAACATTGTATATATAAACACCTCTATGCAAAGAGCTACGGGGTTGATCAATTCATTAGTTAGATAGTCAGTTTTTAAGAGAAGGACTCTATAAATCTATTCCTTATTTTTAATATAAGCTCGATGTTCTATTGTTCATGATTGTTTTCATGTAAACGCTAGCCAGGCATCACCCCTGATTGCTAAGAGGGCCCCTCATCAACCAACGGTTTCTTATCTTGTGTAATTTAGTTATCTTTTCCTTTGTAGCTAATTTAGTTTGATTTCTAGTTTGTTTATGTTATTGAATTATTGTAAACATTTATTTCATTTACTTTCTATAATGATGTGTGAATTAGTCTAGTTTTATTTCCAAAATCAAATAGCTAGTTGCGCGGATAGTTTGCTTTCAATTCATTTCTAGTTTACTATTCAGTTTTATATTGAAAAGTATATGGAATATCTTGCTTTAATCAAGTTATAATAGATTCATTTATGTTTAGTTCCTTTCTGTTATAAGTTCATTCAAGTTAAATTCCAGTTTGTTTCTTAATGTAATATGCAATGATTTCTTTACATTTATGAATTTGTTTAAGATTATTTCGTTGTAAAATTTGATCATTAAGTAGGTTTATTTACTACCTTTATGCATTTTACTTGCATGTGCACAAATTTAGCTGAAAATTAGATCATTTAGGTTATTTTCTGTTATTTTTGTGCAAATTGTCATTCAGACAGCCTGTGTAAACTGTCATTTAGACACCCCTTTCAGACCCGTAGTTCAGTCTGTCATCCAGTCCGTCGTTTCATTTTCAGTGTTTTTAATGTGTTTTGTACTTGTTTAAAGCTCTGTTTCTTTAGTTTCTGAAGTATTCATTGACTATAATAGTTAGATAATAGACTTATTTAATATTAAGACTAAAAGTTAGATTGTTTTAGATTATTTATTAAAGTTTTATCCCTTCACCTTGAACATGTTTTGAGTTATGTTATGTTTTGTTTCTTTTGTTTGTTTGTGATTCCTTTGACTAATAATGTTATATTGTTTTGTAATCATGCCTTTGGATTGATTTATCCGTTTTCATGTAAAACTTAGTATTGGAAGTGTTATCTTTAGGAAAGTATACTGGTACCTTGTAGATTGTCCATAGTAGAAGGAAAAATTCCCTTTTTCACTGTGTGATTACCGAAAGAGACTTGTAGAATAGAATTCAAAGTTATTTTTATTAATTTTTCCACTTGCTTCTCTTATTAAGTTATTTTTATTAAGTTTTCTACTTGCTTCTTTTATCAAGTTTTCTTTATTAAGTTTCTACTTACTTATAAATTAGGTCTTCCTTGCATCCTAGTATTTTACTTGAGAAGTTAGTTATTGATAGTATCCTTTTTCAGTCTGAAGTTATTTGTTTATAAAATAAATTATCAATCTAATCGTTGTTACTATGTTTCTAATATAGATCTTATTTGCATAATTAGTTCTTGAAATTATTCAATAAACTTTACTAGAAAGGGTAGTTATTTAGTAATTGTTTATAAAGTAGAGTGGTATATTTTTTATACTAGAAATGGTAATTCTTAGGAGTTTGAATTGGTTTTTCATTTTGAAAGTTCTTTCGATCTTTTGTTTGTTAAAATATCTCCACGAAACCATAGGAATCCCTCTACCTTCGCATATATTTTGTGTCAACTCTAATTCTACCAACCCTAATCGATAATTAAATATTAGGTGAATTAATCAAGATGATATAGCACCCAACAGTGAACATACTATCCTTTGTGGACTATGGTTATGAGTGAACTCATATGCGTTATGTGTGAACATCTTTTCCTTTGTGGACTGGTGTTCTTTGTGAACTGATATGAGTTTTGTGTGAACTCCTAATGATTCTATGTAAACATCATGTCCTGTATGGATTATGGTATGAGTGAACCGATGTGAGTTATGCGTGAACTATGGATGGTTCTGTGTGAACATCTTGTCCTATGAGGACTAAGGTTTTGTGTGAACCGATTGAGTTGATTCGCTACATATGGATTCCCTAATGTATTGGGTCGAGTCTTTACATATGGACTCCTTGGAAGATTAAGTTGATTCATTACATATGGATTCCCTGATGTACTAGGTTAAGTCATTAGATATGGACTCCTAGACAGACTGAATTGAGTCATTACATATGGACTCCTTGATAGGTTGAGTTGATTTGTTACATATGGATTCCTCGATGTACTAGGTTGAGTCATTACATATCGACTCTTTGTAGACTGAATTGATTATTTACATATGGAATCCCAAGGAAATGGGTTGATTCGTTGCAAAAAAAATCCTCAATGGATGTAGCTAATGCAAGGGTTGGTGCTTAACAACCCTTGTATATGAGAGACTCGTCACTGGGTTGGTTCCCAATAACCTTTGTGGTTAGGATATTTATGGGTTGTATCCCATACAGACATGATGAAAGTATCACATAAATTTATATCCCTTGTGATCCTTTATAAGATTGTAGTCCTCGTGGATTTTATCAGGTGTTATCCCATTTTATAATCATAAGGTTAAATCCCATGATATGATGCCGACTTAATAGTGGTGATAGTCCTAGTGGCATCTTTTGGCTGTGTTGAAGCACGTTGATTACATGCATGTTCCCCGATGAATTGGGTTGACCTGAAGCATGTTTAATTGGTGCATGCTCCTCAAAAAACTAGGTTGACACGAAGCATGTATGACTTCCCTATGTACTGGGAAAAGTTGTGGAGCTAGTGCATGTTCTTCGATGAACTAGATTAAACTAACACACGAATATTGAATTGTAGACACTTCTCAATGAACTAATATTGTTTCGGAAGACCTTCCTTATGATACAGAGATGATTAAGATAAACATGATGTACTGATAATGTCCAGATGTATTTCAGTATGATAATAATGATGATGCTTCCCTAGATATGAGGGAGTGTTCATTTAGTAGTTGTGTGAGGCATCACCTCACAAGTCGTCCCAAGAAAGAATAAAATTAAAATACATTTTTTTTTTTTGTTTTACAAATAACATGTCATCCCCAATTAAGAATTCAAGTGGGCCCCAATTGAAAATTAGAATTTCCACCATCATGTTGTATAAATAGAAGGGATCCTTCCTCATTTCAACACATAGCAACAAGCAAGTTCACTCTAGATAAGAGTGTTAGATTTTTATCAATTTAAACAGTATTATCTTAGGATCTTATCTGAGAGAATAACATGCACAACAATCAATCACAAGAGACAATAGAAACAATTATTTTCCTTAGGGAAACCATAAAGTAGAAAACCCCACAACTTCCTCAGAGATATAATAGGCACCAATAGCAGGAGTAAAACCCAAAGACAGTAAGATGATCTCCAACAATTGTTCTCTCTCTTATCCTAGCTCCTTCTCTTGCACTCATGCACTACAACTAAGTGTGAGTGACCGTGTGATAAATAGAGAGGCTCACTCTCTATTTATACTAATTTCTGACTTGACAATAACTCACTAGGACCGACTTCTCTAGGAGAGTCTAATAACCCTAGTTCCCTGAAACTATGGGGACTTTAACCCTTGAACAATAAGGAGGGTTACCCTCTATGACTTTGCATGACTTCTTTACATTATTGGTTCTCCCGATAGGAACATCGGGGTATGGCATGACTCAATTACATTACAAGTACTTCCTGATAGGAACATCAAGGTACAATACATAAAATATACATGTGAATACATTCCGAAGTTACAAATACATCAACACTCCATATTAACTAGGAAGGTATTCTCTTGACACAATTCATCAGTATAAGTCTTCTTCTCTGGATCAAATTTGGATCATCATCAACGCTGGATCATCACTGGATCATCATCGAAACTGGATCAACACTAGATCATCATCAAAGCTGGATCATCACTGGATCATCATCGAAGCTGGATCATCATCAACACTTCTTCCGCTATCTCGATCAACTGGTGCTATCTCTTAATTCAACTCGTCATAGGAAGTTCTCTAGAGCCAACCCTTTTTCATGCTGGTTGTAGGCCTAGCCTCCATGTAGGTATTATTTAGCGCTTATATCTGACCCTAGTCAGAAAGGCCCGCCCAACACTTATATCTGACCATGAGAGGAACACATCCAACACCATGTCAGAAAGGCACGCCCAACACTCACATCTGACCATGGGAGGTCCAACCTGCCACCATGTTAGAAAGGCTTATCCAACACTTACATCTAACCCAGTCAAAAAGGCCCAACACTCACATATGACCATGGGAGGCCCAGCGTGCCACCATATCAGAAAGGATTGGAACTTATATCCAACCATGGGAGGCCCAGCCTGCCACCATGTCGGAAAGGCTTAGCACTTATATCCGACCATGGGAGGCCCATCCTACCACCATGTCAGAAAGGCTCAGCACTTACATCTAACCTAGTTAGAAAGGCTTTGCACTTACATTTGACCATGGAAGGAACCAATCCTACCATGTCAGAAAGGCTCTCAGACTCATCACCTCCCCTTGAAGGAAACCTCGATCTAGAGAACACCAAGCTTCTCCCTGAAGTACTCAAACTTCACTCTATCCAATGGCTTGGTCAACACATCAGCTATCTATTCATCCATCGCAACATACTAGAGCTTCACTGCTCCCCTCTGCACCATATCCTTGATATAGTGGTACTTGATCTTGATATGCTTTGACTTGTGATGGAACACTGGGTTCTCCGACAGCTTCACACAACTCTGGTTGTCACAATATATACAAGTAGCATCTAACTGGAGATCAAAAAAATCAAATAGTAGCTTCCTCAGTCATACTGCCTCACAACTAGCCGAACAAGATGCAACATAATCTGCTTCGGCTGTACTCAGTGCCATGCAGGATTTCTTCTTGCTAAACCAATAGATCGCACCTAATCCCATACTGAAGCAGTAGCCTGAAGTGCTCTTCCTATCGATGGAACTACCTACCCAATCTGAATCAACATAACCTTCCAGGTTAATCTTCTGATTTGCCTCATACTTGAGCGCATAATCAACTGTACCCTTTAGGTACCTCAGAATATGCTTTGCAGCAATTAGGTGAACATGTCTCGGATCTTTCAGGAACTAACTCAATTTGTTCACAACAAATAAAATATCTGGTCTCGTATTCGTCAAGTACATCAAGGACCCAATCATCTGACGATACATCGTAGCATCAATCGTCTTTGATGAAGCATCACTCAATAGCTTTAGGTTCTATGCCATAGGTGTGGTCATGGCCTTGCAGTCCATCATCCTGAACCTCTTCAGGATCTCTACTGCATACTTCCCTTGTCCCAGGGATATTCCATCTGTACACTTCCACACCTCCATGCCTATAAAATAGTGCATCTTACCCAAGTCCTTCATCTCAAACTTGGTGGCAAGCTTCCTCTTTGTATCAACAATCAACCCATCCACACCTATTACAAATATATAATCTACATATAGTAGGAGTATCACTGGGTTCCCTTCTTTAACCTTGTAGTAAAGGTTGGAATCTGCTTTACTCTTATTAAAGCCCAAACTGGATAGGAAGCTGTCAATTCTGCTGCACCATGTCATGGGTGCCTGTTTCAAACTGTATAGGGATTTATTCAATTTACACACGAGTCTCCCTTTCATGTGTCTCAAAACCGAGTGGCTTCTCCAAATACACTTCCTCTTCCACTACACCATTCAATAAAGGAGTCTTGACATCCATCTGGTGTATCTTCCATTTCATTACTGCAGCCAAAGCAAGTACTGATATGATGGAAGTGTATCTAGGTACAGGTGCAAAAGTTTCTTCATAATCTATTCCTTCTTTCTAGGAGAAGCCATGAGCCATGAATCTTGCTTTATGTTTCTCTATGCTACCATATACAACATTCTTGTTCTTGTAGATCCATTTGGAAGTCACAATAGACTTCACCTCTGGTCTAGGGACAACATCCCAGCCATCATTCTTCATGATCGACTGGTACCCCTCGATCATAGCATCCTTCCATTCTTTCTTCTCTGTTGCTTCTTCATAGTTGGAAGTTTCTTTATCAATGATGTCACATAACAGTGATACATAGCTGGAGCAAGACTTGGTTCTTTTCCTCTCTGTGTGCATTTCTATTGGAGCCCCATATCTTTCTGCACCTTGGAAAACCTCTCATACCCATGTAAGTTTCCTCTTGTGAGGATTCTTCTCTTGGGGTGGATCTACAGGTTCCTGGGGTTCTTCTATTTCTCTATCTTCATCTTTATTTGTATCGTTCATATTTGTATCTTAAATTCTGGGTACTTTTGTTTCTTCAGAGTCTTCAACTGGTCTCTTTCTGGATTTATTGTAAGCTGAATCTTCGTCGAATGTTATGTCTCTGCTTATGTCGATCTTCTTGAATCTTGGGAAGTATATTCTGTAAGATTTCGAGCTTTCACTATATCCCACAAATATACCCTTCTTTCCAGAAGGATTTAACTTTGTCCTCTTTTCTTTTGGAATGTGTATGTACAGAGGACAACCGAATATTCTGAGGTGGCTGACCTCTAGTTTCTTTCTGGAAAATACTTCTTCAGGTGTCTTGTTCTTGAGTACTCTATTTGGAGTACGGTTCTATACATACACCTTATGAGGTGACTCATGTTCAGACAGTTTCACAAAGGATTCTTTGAATCTCGTCATATGTTTGGAAGCCGCACTGTCTATAAGCCAATCATTGCTTCCATGTGTGATAGTTCCCATGAGAGTAGAAATAAAAACATATTCTTCATCACTTGAAGAATTATCACTTTCTTGTTTGATTCTCTTTGTGGAAGGTTCATCATACTCTCCAACATGAGCATGATGTCTTCTCTTGTTTCCTTTCTTATTGTGTGAGCTATTCTTATTATTGGGACAATCTCTTGCAAAGTGTCCTTTTTCATCACATGTAAAGCATCTGTATTTAGATATATCCTTGTTACATTCTCTAGATTTAAAATTCTTACCTTTGGAATGATGATAGTCCCTTCTGATTTTCTTGGAGTGTATTGTGAGAGCTTGATCTTCACTTCCCATATTTTCTTCTCATGCTACTATCCAAGCTTCTTCTTGTGAGCATTCTTCCCACAGTCTACTGAAGGTGACTAGATTTATTCTAGCACAAATCCCTTGAATGAAAGAGTCCCATGATCTAGGGAGACCATTCAAGTTGGTCATCACAATATCTGCATTCTCCACTTCTTCATCCACTACTTCAAGTTGTTCTTTGATCTGGGAGACCCCTGTGAAGTATAACTGTATAGTCTCCACATTCTAGATCTTCACATTCTTCAACTGGTTCCTCAAATTCATCTTCCAATTTATGTTCTTTCCTTCAAACAGTTTGGTCAGGGCATCAAACATTGCTTTAAGTGTCTTTAGAGAGGACACCTGTGGTATGAGGTGATCCTTGATTGAATCAGCAATAATCCTCTTAGCCATGACCAATTTATTTTTGTGTAAGGCCTTAGCCTCATCTCCCTCTGGAACTGGAACCTCTTCATTGATGTAAGAGTCCAACTTATTTTCTTCCAGAACCAGGGAGATCCTATACTTCCAAGCTCGGAAGTTATCATATCCCTCAATATTTTCATCAAGATTGGTGTGATGAGACATCTTAACTGAGAACCTCAAATGGAAACACAAAATATTTAGATATTACCAATTTAAGAAGTTGAAAACCAGATCTGGAGCTGATCTTCTGCAGTGCTAGTTTTCTGGTTCTAGGGCAAAATAGGATTTGAATTTCCTAGAGTTCTACCCAACCAAAAACCTTGATTCTTTTCTCTAAACTTCAATTTTGAGGAGGATAGAAATCTTAGCCTGGGCTCACTCAAAAATTCCTCTTCTGTGAAAAGCCCTAATTTCCCGATGTAGTGGTAGGTTAAAAACTGAAAATGCTTAGAATCAGATTCCGCTTCAACAAAAATATGCGCCCTTCAATGGAGGTTCATCCTAGCCTCCTTTTGTTGATGGATTGTGGAGAGATACCCAAAAAGTAAGAATCCCTAGCTTCCGCAGCTGCACAGTGTCTTCTTCTTAGGTTAGCTCTGATACCATGTTAGAATTTTATCAATTTAGATAGTATTATCTTAGGATCTTATTTGAGAGAATAACATGCACAACAATCAATCACAAGAGACAATAGACACAAATATTTTCCTTGAGGAAACCATAAAGGTGAAAACCCCGCAACTTCCTCAGAGATAGAATAGGCACCAATAGCAGGAGTAAAACCCAAAGACAGTAAGATGATCTCTGAAAGTTGTTCTCTCTCTTATCCCAACTCCTTCTCTCTCTCTCATGCTCTACAACTGAGTGTGAGTGATTGTGTGATAAATAGAGATGCTCACTCTCTATTTATACTAATTCCCAACTTGACAATAACTTACCATGGCCGACTTCTCTAGCAAAGTCTAATAACCATAGTGCCCCAAAAATGTGGGGACTTGAACCCTTGAACAATAAGGAGGGTTACCCTCTATGACCTTACATGATTTGTTTACATTATTGATTCTCCTGATAAGAACATCGGGGTATGACATGACTCAATTACATTACAATTAATACTTCCCGATAGGAACATCGGGGTACAATACATAAAATATACAAGTGAATACATTCCAAAGTTACAAATACATCAACAAAGAGTGGTTCGCTACTACAGATAGGAGACTATTTTTTTGGGTTCTCCACTTTTGAGAAGTTCCTCTCTTGTTTTCTTGGGGTTTGTGCTACTACTATCTCGATGAACATCGATCTCTATTGGAAGGTGTGAGCTTTTGGAAGATAAATAACTTTGTCTATCGTAGGGATATTATTATTCTTATCATCATGGTTAAACGAGCTCCACATTGATTTTTTTTTTGTGTGATTTGTCATTGTTTTAGTGATCCTAGTTATACTGCTATCAAAATTCTAACACGTAATGGAGAGCCGGAAAAAAAATCTTGAATTCAAGCATATGTGAATTCCAATAGTGCAATAATACTTAGATAGAAGTAATATTTTTATCGAAGTTTTTAAAAAATCATGTGACCATATTATACAATTGCATGATACCTTTCTAAAAATACTTCTTATCTGATTCTATTCACATTGGTATATATCTCAAGTAACTTTTATTTTGTGGATTGGACCATAATATTTGGGAAACCTATACTAAAATCCTCCTTGCACGATATTTATCACAATTGTATAACTATAAGATAAAATTCTTTGTGGACATATGAGCCTATTAAATCCATTAGAAATTTCACCATGGAGAGCATTATCAACACTCTAGAAACCACAATCAATCAGTTTATCCATTTATACACAAAGGTAGAAAGATTTGGCATCTTCGAGGTAAAGGTTTACAATATCCAAAACGGTATTCAATATATAGATCATAACCAAACTTTTATATGTTGGTTAAAATAAATAATATCTATAAAGAGCCACTAGAGAAATTAGAGGGGGTTGAATTTTCGAATGTGGGGATATCAACTCAAATATCACATGTTCATTATTGACATGGGGGATTATGATGTAGTTCTTAGAGAACAATGGTTATGAACTTTGGATCTAGTTACTATGGATTTCAAGGAATATAACAAGGAGGGACATAAAAATACACTTAATGGGATCAAAATACAGATGATCATAAATTATCTTCTCTCACCACATGCAAAAGCATTTAAAGAAAGGCAACTCCAACATTATTTCCCATTTTAACACCATCCAATTTTTGGATAAGCCTCCCCACCAAATTCACCTTTCTTTGTAGTTAGTCCTAACTAAGAATCAATAGGGATTTGAAATATCATCTGGGATATTTTATGATAATTCCTAAAACATGGGTTAGAAACAAGCCTAATCTAAGAGTTGTGACTTAGAACACAAAAAAAATACTAATAAATAAAGTAATTAACCATTAACTAATGCAAATATTAACTAGACCTATGAATCAATTTTTTTGAGAAGGGTCATATGATGGAATGAAGGTACAAATGGTGTAGGTTATGCATCGGTTGATCATGTACTAAGGTGGCATAGAGTCACGATAATACAAGTGATAAAATTTAGAGTGATAACAATTCCCCCCCTAATATATGACCGTAGGAGCTCATCATATGAGCAAAATACATCATAGTTTCTTTTATGTGGAAAAAGGGGATTAAACAAGGAAAGAGTTAAGTAATATTAGAAGGAGAATTTCCCCTACATAGATCCTGGGAGGACCACCTACACCAACAAAAAATGAAAGGGGTAAGTAGTGAATGAGATATTAATAGAGACAAGCTACATATATCCATACTTGTTGAGATGTCTCAATATGATACAATAAGGACCAATATTTTGTGAAGTTGGGTTGATAATAAAAGAAGGTAACTTCGGAGCGAAGAGGCAAAGAAAAAGTAAAATGATGGGACAAATGAATAGAATAAACCATGTCAAACTATATAAATACAAGAATCCTAAGATGAAAGAATTAGATCAGATGCAAAAGAAGGACTGCATTAGATTGAACAACATTATCTCTATTGAACTCTATGTAGGTGCTATGAAAATATAGGGCACGATGTAAACAAAGAATATATGGGGATCTACCTTGAGAGAAAATCCATCTTCAGAGCTATGTCACCGAGAATTGATCTTTGAAGTTGGAACATAAAGTAAGAATTCTGGGGATCTACCTAAAAGGAAACTCTCTCTTTGGGATGTGAAACAAATCACACATGTCTACCAATTTGGTATAATCTACTAGCACCTATGGGGAACCACCAGAAGGTAAGATTCCTCCTAAGGGATGAAAATAAATCACACATGTGTGGGGTATTGAGAAAATATCTAATAGACTAGGATAACAAAAGTATAGGAATCCCATCGATGTGATAAGAAGTTAGAGTCAAGCATGTGAGACACTACCAAGGAAAAGAGAATTGATGATTCTCCTTGCTTGGTACAAAGTAAGCCATCGAGGATGAAAGTGGGACCAAGGTAAATTGTGAATATCTAAATCAATCCTCTGGAATGAATGTGTTTAGGTTTATAAGAAAAATCCTATTGGATCCAAAGCATAAGGAAACCTTTGGAAACCAACATAATATATAAAATACCATGTGAGTTATAGGACTAACTCAAGGGATTAGTAAGAAGGAAGGAAAATTGTGAAAGACTCGAGAGTTCCCTAATTCAGAGCATAATGGAAAGGTATACCTGGTAGAATTTAAACATAACTTGGGAATGAAGGTTCATTTTCAAAGTAGTGGATGTAAATAGGATAACTCAATAGTTGGTAGAGATGGGGAGGTTTGGGATTTGGAATTATTGGAAAAGTATGAATCATGGAGGTGAAATCATAAGGCTTAATCATTGAATCTAGGTGGAAGAAAATATCATGGTAATACCTTGGGCAGTTTGGAATATAGATGCTCTAAACCAAGGAAACTTGAAATGATAACAATATGACTAGGGTTGTGATAAGAAGCACAAATAAAGATGTTTTTAAAGTGGTGCTAAGAAGCACTACTGAACCAATGTGATGTATGTAGTAAAGCATACATGTATATTCCCCAAGAGGGGAGTATAAGGAATTCATGGAAATAAGTTCTCTATGTGTACAATCAAATGGTTGAAATGAAAATATACGATGAAAGCAAGAATAGGAAGGGAAATAATACAAATTTCCTTGAGGTTTGATGAAATAGAGGTAGAAAAATGAAAATTGAGAGTATTGTATGGATGATAGGGAAGGATAATGATACTTTAGTAGTTCTAAATGTGATATGCCAATAATTAATTATTTAGTTGGGGATTTTTGGGGATAAAGGTATTACTAAAATTTGAGGAGAAACATGAGGTGTAACTCAGGGAAATAGGTTACGCAGGCTCCTAATCTAAAGGAGATAAAAGCTAGTAGGGGTTCCAAGAAGCAATGAGTTACTAATATAAGGAACCCATGTAATGGTGGATAACTACCATCGGGTAAGGGCCAATGTAATAAGTAAAATAGGTGATACCTCTTGCAAAAACCAATAGGATAAATCCTATGGTGTATTTTGAGGGTTCATCAAGGTATATGCAAATAGAGGCAAGGGTAAATAACTATCTATATGCACAAGTTTGAAATTATACCTAAGGGGGTTGTTCAGATATTTGATGTAAGAAGATGGTTATAGTGATATCATGCACAAACATAAATAGATACCACAACATTAAGGTTTACATGAAATATAAATATGATTAAAAATACTTTGAGTAGGATCAAACCATGTTTTATGTATTAAAATGTGTTAGTAAAAAAGTGTCCCGAACAAAGTATGAAATTAGGAAAATAAAAGAATACCCTATTGTATATATTTGAATTATGAATCCAATGATGTCAATGGTGAAACAATTAGACACTATATGAGGGAACAAGAAACTAATGAATAATTATGGTTTGGGATATAAATAATGGAAATGGCCCAAATTCAATTCATTTATGCGTGTGGAGCTTGGAGAGTTGGAGAGATGACGAGTGCCCTATATCTTGTGGAGATCATTGTGGGAAAACCTATTGGTGGAATTAAATTTCACAATATTCAATTTATTTTTCTAGATTAAGGGTTTGTTGATTGTAAACCACCTTCTACCAAAAATTTTCTTTTCTAGATTAAGGGATTTTCTATGCTAGAAGCATAGGAAAATTGCCCCATATCTATGTTGGGTTAGTGCATGAAAAAACTTGTTTCATATGCTATCCCAATACAAAAAAAAATCTAATTATTACACTTGGAGCATATAAAAGAGGAAAAAAACTACACTATGGGGGGAATTGAGGAGGTTTGTTGAAACTAACAAGTATTTGTTTCTTACTATGCAAGGATATCAAGGTTCTAAGTTGTATAGAGAGAGATATAATTTGAGAATTTGCGAGGAAAAATCCAACATGACTAGGTTGTTCATGATACACTAAAGACGCATGGGTTTCTTAAGTTCATTAGAGGAAATTTGGGGTCTAAAATGGGCCTTATAAGAAAATGCGCCAACAATAAATTTTGTGAGTTGGAATTCAAGAACCAATAGAATTTCAATAAAATGAGTCAACCATAATGGTTGAATTGACATATTTGTCATAAAAGAAAACTACTTTTTTGTTCGTATTTTCGACATATCTCCCTATTTTTTTACTCAAATTTCAAGCGGGAGAGCTCGTTGGATGCGAAATTTAATTCCGCATCCAACGAGTACCCGCACTACATACTTTTGATGGACCTTGCTACCCCATAAACAAGAAATACCTGAAAAGGCGTGATGATGAATTCCATATGGGAATATATTGATTCCATATTTTAGATTACTAAATCCTGCAATATGAACTCTCATTGTATGATATTACTTACTTAGTGAACACCACGTAGGAAGGCCCATAAGGATTAAAAAACATATGCCAGTTGTTCTTGTGGTGATTCATTATGCATTGCAACATTGTCTTAATAGCCTTTTTTATGACATCAAATTGACCCTTACCCTAGGGGTAATAGGATTATACATATTTGTGTTAGAACCCCAACTACAAGGCTAGTTTGCACTAAAATTCATCCTAAAACTAGGAACTACAATCCAAAGCTAATTGTTTCTAGATGCCAAAATGGTGATGATGTGGTTGAAAAATAATGCAGCTACTATGGTTGCAATATTATTGAATCTTGACATGGTCTCATCCCATTTGGTGAAATAGTCGATAGACACAATATGTATTTATGGACATTGGAGGAATGATGTTTTTGTTGATGAAATTGTCATTGATGCCAACATGGACTTGTAGTGGCCCCACGGGATGTCATTGATGCCACCAAGTCCCACCTGCAGTGCCTTGATCCCTTACAGAGTGGGTTTGTGCCTTGAAGCACCTTGTACCCAGTTGACAAGGTCCCTGTACCCACACGCTTGGATTTTGATGCCACCACTTTGCTGAAGATGTTGAAGACCCAGCTGATGATGTTGAAGACCCTAGAGATGGTCTTGAAGCCCTGGTAGACGTTGGAGAAGCCCATGAAGTCTTGGAATCCCTGATGAAGACCATGATGCCCTTGCAAAGGTCATGGAGCCCACTTATATGGTGGCATGATGGCACTTTGATGAAGTCTTTGATGCTGAAGATCTTAGTGCTTGCACTTGATCCCCTTGTGTCATTCGTTGAAAAGGTCATGGAACCCTTGCATGTATTATGATGGTGATGACCTTATATGGTTTTTGGCATGTGGTGGATGCCCTTGGCTTGAAGTGGAAGCCCTTGTATTGATAGAATCAATGAAAGAGCCCTAGAAGATGCCTTGATGAAGAAACCTTGAAAATGCCTTGAAGAAGTCGGCTCCAAAGTCAAATTAAAACAAAAATAAGTATATGTATGCATGTCAGCCCATAATATTTTTTTGTGAAGTCGGCCTAGAAATAAATTATTAAATTTAATACAAGTCGGCTCCCCAAATTAAGGTGAAGATTTAGTATAAATACCATCACAAATATTCATTTTTTGAGTGGAAATTTTCGGTGGAGCTCTGAGGAAATTCGCAGCAGCTAGGAGTAGTCATTTTTAGCAATGTCTGAGGAAATTCGTGGAGGAGATTAAGATCTCTGATTTTCGGGCATACTGTAGCAGCCATAAAATTGAAGTGAAATTTCAGTGGAATGTTTTTAAATTGTCTGTGAATTTTGGGAGGAAGATTTACTAAGGAAAAACTCTAGTGATTTTACCAGGAGTAATGACTGAGGAAAATTCGTTGGAGTTTCTTTGAGGTTTTTCATAACTGTTTAGGAGCAGTATAGGAGCAGTAACTAAGGGTTGTAAACTCTCGATGGAGATAGAGCAGAATTTTTTTTTTGAAGCTCAAAATAGTATGTCTCGGTGGCAGCAATAAAGAAAAGGCCCTAATTTTGCAGCAGACCTTTGATAGCAGCAGCAAAAAGAGGATCTGAATGTGGTAGCAGTCTACGAAGGAGCAGCAGTCAAAGGCAGCAGAGATAGCAGCAGCATTGAAGAAGGTTACAGCAGAGTTTGCACAATTTTTAAATAATTTTTTTGGGGTTTACACCAGCAGCACATTGTTTCAAGCATAAAGCTTTGGATGTGGTGAGATTCCTCACAGCCAGTGCACAAACCCAAGCTTGAATGGAGTAAACAAACAAATCAGGGTTTAGATGAATGGAGTAAACAAACAGCTCAGGGTTTAGATAAAGAGTGACATAAACAGTCTGAGGTTGTTTTTTGGTTAGGATTTTACACAGACATGCACATTATGTTCAAGCATTGACAATCCAAAGTATGAGTTTTGGCATGCATTGTTTCCTGGTTAGGGTTTTACACAGACTGTCTTTAAGGTCATCTACACAGCCCAAATTCTTGGAGATCATGAGTTATGGTGCTTAAACAATAAGCCTGCTACAGTAAGGTCATTTTTTAAGTCTACTATAGTATGCACAGTCCAAGACTTGACAAGAGAAAAGTGGCAGCAGTCTACGGTGGAGCAGTAGAAAAACAAACATAAGTTATAGACAGAAGGAGCTCGCTGAGTATGACAGAGGGTAAGTTACGGTGGCTGTAGTAGAAGGAGAAAAACTCGAATTTTTGCAGAAGAAAATTCCTTTTTGTCTTGATATTTGGACATTCAAAAGTGAAAAAGAGGAGAATTGCAACAGTCCATTGTGGACTTTGTTTTATCACCAGCATATGCTCAGTCCAGGTTTGGACTGTGACTGGGGTTCCACCTCAACACAAACAGTCCATAGTTTGATGTGTAAGACACAGTCACAAAGTTTTGAAGAGTGACATGCACAGTGTACTGTTCCAAGGTTTGATCACTCTTGGGTATCTATTTTATGTGTTCATTTGGAAGATGCAACACTAGGCTGAGTATGGTCTTTGAAGACAACAAACAAGGGTCATAGCATCATGCTAGATGTTCTTGTTTTGACAGCTGCTCAAAGGATCATTTTGGTTGGTATTTGAATTTGTTCAAACAATAGAGTTTTGAGATTTTATTGAAGCCAATTCTTGAAGTATACTTGATGACTGAGGTATTAAGGCAATCCTGAATTTAGTACAACATTAGATTAAGTTGGTCCCTTGAGTATTAGTATTATGCAGCAAGCTGTGACATGATTGTGAGTCTGACAACTACAAAACAGTGGCATATGCTGCTTTGATAGTAGCAGAGATGTTCTTAACAGTGATTGATGACACATTTGACAAGAGCAGTTCTATGACACGGGCATGAGCAGAAACCTGTGATGAGCTTGAAGTCATGATAGGTTGAAGTGACACCAATGCATGCACAGCATGAGAAGATAACTCCACAGTCTAAGGATGATGATTCAGTGTTGAATATTTCTTCATACTACTCAACAGCAGCAATGTGATGATGATGATGTACAAGAAGTCATACATATCCCAGGTAGGGAGTCCAAAGTTTTGATGCACAGCCAATAAAAGGTTAGAGACTTGAAGAAGTAATTGTAACAGGAAGGTTTGACAGACTGATTAGAGGGCAGAAGTTTGAGCAGAGGGCAAATCAGAATATGCAAGAATTGATGTTTCGGACCTTTCCTTGACAATGATTATGGTTACAATCTTCAGAAGTATCACCTAGAGTTGTAGCAACGAGAAGAGGATGACCAGCAGTAAAGAATGATGATCAGAGAAGATAGTGAGCAGCGTTGATGATGGGGAGATGAGCATGAGCTGAGACAGTTGACAGCAAGAGACAAGTGATTGATGAGTTGATGTAACTGTAAGCTTTGATTGTAAATGTAAGCGTGTCTTGCTTTTGAGGTTAGGATACCTCAAACCCTTCTTAGTAGGGTCTAAGAAAACCAGGCAGGGTCTTGGATGCAGAGTAGGTGCTCTATGTATCAGTAGGTGCTGATTTTACCTAACAGTTGTAGCTGAACCAAAACTAATACAAAAAGATTACAAATTTATATGGTGTGGTGTTCTTCTGTGTTATGGTTCTTAGTGATTTAAATGCTATGATATGTGAATGATGAAGTTTAGGAAATGATTATGAGATTGGTAGAGTAATGGAATGATGATTTGGTAGTTAAGTGTGATAAGTTAAGAAAAGTTGTAAAATTGGCTTTACACTGATTCATCCCCCGTCTCAGTGTCTAACAATTGGTATCAGAGCCGACCTTCGTCATGAGCCTAGCAAGCTTGAAGGAGATCCTTAGACACAATGGAGGAAAAGAAAGAGTCATCAAGCAATGACATGCCTGTACTTGATATTACAGATTATTTCAGTTGGAGGAGCAAAATGAAAGCTTATCTGAAGAATTTTGGTATTTGGGAAATTTTCATCAATCCACCCGCTCCATCAAACAAGAAAGGAAAACCAGCTGCACAGAAGGAAGCAAAGAAGGACAACACTACAGCCTTGAAGTTTCTCATGGATGGACTTCCTAGCTCAGTGAAGGAAAGTGTAAGAGAGTACACTTCGGCAAAAGAACTATGGTTCAAGCTAGAGAGTGAGTATAAGAAGGCAAGACCAGAACCCGAAAAGATAGATAAAAAATTAGAAGACAAGCCCCCAGAAGAGTTGAATCAAGAAGAAGACAAACAAGAAGAGGACTCTAGTAAATGTATGAACTCTTGTGATTATAATGATAGCTTCTGTGATGAAATTGAGAAGGTTCTTGCAGAAGATGATGAAGGGCTATCAAATACTGCACATGGGATACATATCACGTTGCTAAATATTGATCTCAGAGCCAATTGGTTCCTAAACACAGTGAATCTGAACCAGAGTGATTTCACGAAGTTCAAAAAGAAAATATTGGACTCCTTGAATGAATATCAGAAGAAGACCATGTCAATGAAAGTGCTACTTGTAAAGCTCAAAGACAAGGACAAAGAGTTGCGAGATCAAATGAAAGACAAGGATGCTGAAATTGAACAATTGAAGATTGAGTTAACCAGTCAAAAGGAAGAATCAGAAAATCCTGCTCAAGAGCTTGAAGAAACTAGAAAGGTCAATCATGATATGAAGACTCAGCTAGAGGAAGCCAAGAGGACAGAATAAATCTTGAAGAGTCAGCTAGAAGAAAAGGAGGAGACAGTCCAGAAGTTGGAATTGGAGGTAGTTGGTCTCAGGAAGAAAGGTAAGAAGAATGAAGCATTGGTCAAGCTCCAGGACAGTTCAATTGTCCTAGATAAGATCTTATATTGCCAAAGATCTCCACTCTACAAAACTGGTCTTGGTTACAAGAAGAACAAAGAAAAATCTGAAGATGACACTTGGTCTCTGAAGACTCCAGAAGCAGGTCCATCAACGTCCAAAGCTGCTCCCCATGCACCTGCACATGACAACAAGGATTTTGGAAGTTCAAAGATGAAACAAGGAGTTAGGTCTGTTCATCAAAGAAACTTCATAAAGGAAACAACTCAAAGACCCAGGTATGAAAGTGGCTTCAATGGTTATTGTTATTTTTGTTCTAACTTTGGTCATAAGGCTATGGATTGTAGGTTCTATGGAAGAAGAAGGGCTGTAAGCCCCAATGTCTCAGTTAGATGTTGGACATGTAAACAAGTCAGACATGTTGTTGCCACATGTCACACATTGAGATGCTACACCTGCAGTGGTTTTGGACACGAAGCCCATGAATGTGCCAGTCAAAGGAGTACTCCATACACATCAGCAAGAAAATTTGAAGATCAGAAGACAAATGTCTACAGTCAAGGACACTCTCAAGCATGGAGAAATGAAGTTGATCAAAGAAGTGTTGGAAGCTCCAACAACTCAGTCAGATGTTGGTCATGCAACAATGTCGATTGCTGCACATTTTCGTACGTTGAGGTGTTATAGTTGCAGTGGCCTTGGGCACAAAGCTCAAGATTGTTGGAGTATACAAAAACAATCCTCGAGAAGTTACCTAGACAACTCATCAAGGAAAGCCAGTACAAATGAAGGAACAAATGCTCAAAGGATAGATGCCAAGAAGCAAGTATGGATAAGGAAGACCGAGCAATTGCAGATAGGAGAGTTTGATCAAAGCAAGGAGGATGGCTGCCATATGACAAGCCAAGTGTAAGGTCTCTCAAAGACCTTAACACACCTTGAGTTCATGAGGCTGGAGAATGAACTCAAAGGAGAAAGGATGGTTACTCCAGGTATATAGACAGGTCCTAGGATCGTGCATATTGACAGGGGGAGTAGTCAGCAGTGATCAAATATTTCAGACACATGTATGTGGACACCCTTTTCCATTGATGCCAAAGGGGGAGAGATGAAGACAAAGGGAGAGATGCAGACAAAAGGGGAGCATGTTCATAGGGGGAGCATGAGTTGTTGTCATCAATGACAAAGGGGGAGATTGTTGATGAAATTGTCATTGATGCCAACATGGACTTGCAGTGGCCCCACGGGATGTCATTGATGCCACCAAGTCCCACCTGCAGTGCCTTGATCCCTTACAGAGTGGGTTTGTGCCTTAAAGCACCTTGTACCCAGTTGACAAGGTCCATGTACCCACACGCTTGGATTTTGATGCCACCACTTTGCTGAAGATGTTGAAGACCCAGCTGATGATGCTGAAGACCCTAGAGATGGTCTTGAAGCCCTAGTAGATGTTGGAGAAGCCTATGATGTCTTGGAATCCCTGATGAAGACCATGATTCCCTTGCAAAGGTCATGGAGCCCACTTATATGGTGGAATGATGGCACTTTGATGAAGTCTTTGATGCTGAAGATCTTAGTGCTTGCACTTGATACCCTTGTGTCATTCGTTGAAAAGGTCATGGAACCCTTGCATGTATTATGATGGTGATGACCTTATATGGTCTCTGGCATGTGGTGGATGCCCTTGGCTTGAAGTGGAAGCCCTTGTATTGATAGAATCAATGAAAGAGCCCTAGAAGATGCCTTGATGAAGAAACCTTGAAAATGCCTTGAAGAAGTCGGCTCCAAAGTCAAATTAAAACAAAAATAAGTATATGTATGCATGTCGGCCCATAATATTTTTTTGTGAAGTTGGCCCAGAAATAAATTATTAAATTTAATACAAGTCGGCTCCCCAAATTAAGGTGAATATTTAGTATAAATACCATCACAAATCTTCATTTTTTGAGTGGAAATTTTCGGTGGAGCTTTGAGGAAATTCACAGTAGCTAGGAGCAGTCATTTTTAGCAATGTCTGAGGAAATTCGTGGAGGAGATTAAGATCTCTGATTTTCGGGTATACTGTAGCAGCCATAAAATTGAAGTGAAATTTCAGTGGAATGTTTTTTGGTGTCTGTGAATTTCGGGAGGCAGCTTTACTGAGGAAAAACTCTGGTGATTTTACCAGGAGTAATGACTGAGGAAAATTCGTTGGAGTTGCTCTGAGGTTTTTCATAACTATTTAGGAGCAGTAACTAAGGGTTGTAAAATCTCGATGGAGATAGAGCAGAAAATTTTTTTTGAAGCTCAAAATAGCATGTCTCGGTGGCAGCAATAAAAAAAAGGCCCTAATTTTGCAACAGACCTTTGATAGCAGCAGCAAAAAGACGATCTGAATGTGGCAGCAGTCTACGAAGGAGCAGCAGTCAAAGGCAGCAGAGATAGCAGCAGCATTGAAGAAGGTTACAGCAGAGTTTGCACAATTTTTAAACATTTTTTTTGGGGTTTACACCAGCAGCGCATTGTTTCAAGCATAAACCTTTGGATGTGGTGAGATTCCTCACAGCCAGTGCACAAACCCAAGCTTGAATGGAGTAAACAAACAACTCAGGGTTTAGATGATTGGAGTAAACAAACAGCTTAGGGTTCAGATAAAGAGTGACATAAACAGTTCGAGGTTGTTTTTTGGTTAGGATTTTACACAGACATGCACATTCTGTTCAAGCATTGACAATCCAAAGTATGATTTTTGGCATGCATTGTTTCCTGGTTAGGGTTTTACACAGACCGTCTTTAAGGTCATCTACACAGCCCGAATTCTTGGAGATCATGAGTTATGGTGCTTAAACAATAAGCCTACTACAGTAAGGTCATTTTTGAAGTCTACTATAGTATGCACAGTCCAAGACTTGACAAGAGAAAAGTGGCAGTAGTCTATGGTGGAGCAACAGAAAAACAAACCTAAGTTATAGACAGAAGGAGCTCGTTGAGTATGACAGAGGGTAAGTTACGGTGGCTGTAGTAGAAGGAGAAACACTTGAATTTTTGCAGAAGAAAATTCCTTTTTGTCTTGATATTTGGACATTCAAAAGTGAAAAAGAGGAGAATTGCAACAGTCCATTGTGGACTTTGTTTTATCACTAGCATATGCTCAATCCAAGTTTGGACCGTGACTGGGGTTCCACCTCAGCACAAACAGTCCATAGTTTGATGTGTAAGACACAGTCACAAAGTTTTGAAGAGTAACATGCACAGTGTACTCTTCCAAGTTTTGATCACTCTTGGGTATCTATTTTATGTGTTCATCTGGAAGATGCAACACTAGGTTGAGTATGGTCTTTGAAGACAACAAACAAGGGTCATAGCATCATGCTAGATGTTCTTGTTTTGACAGCTGCTCAAAGGATCATTTTGGTTGGTATTTGAATTTGTTCAAACAATAGAGTTTCGAGATTTTATTGAATCCAATTCTTGAAGTATACTTGATGACTGAGGTATTAAGGCAATCTTGAATTTAGTACAACATTAGATTAAGTTGGTCCCTTGAGTATTAGTATTATGCAGCAAGCTGTGACATGATTGTGAGTCTGAAAAATACAAAACAGTGGCATATGCTGCTTTGACAGTAGCAGAGATATTCTTAACAATGATTGATGACACATTTGACAAGAGCAGTTCTATGACACGGGCATGAGCAGAAACCTGTGATGAGCTTGAAGTCCTGATAGGTTGAAGTGACACCAATGCATGCACAGCATCAGAAGATAACTCCATAGTCTAAGGATGATGATTCGGTGTTGAAGATTTCTTCATACTACTCAACAACAACAGTGTGATGATGATGATGTACAAGCAGTCATACATATCCCAGGTAGGGAGTCCAAAGTTTTGATGAACATCCAATAAAAGGTTAGAGACTTGAAGAAGTAATTGTAATAGGCAGGTTTGACAGACTGATTAGAGGGCAGAAGTTTGAGCAGAGGATAAATCAGAATATGCAAGAATTGATGTTCCATACCTTTCCTTGACAATGATGATGGTGACAATCTTCAGAAGTATCACCTAGAGTTGCAACAATGAGAAGAGGATGACCAGCAGTGAAGAATGATGATCAGAGAAGACAGTCAGCAGCGTTGATGATGCGCAGATGAGCATGAGCTGAGTTAGTTGACAGCAAGAGACACGTGATTGATGAGTTGATGTAACCTTAAGCTCTGATTGTAAATGCAAGCTTGTCTTGCTTTTGAGGTTAGGATACCTCAAACCCTTCTTAGCAGGGTCTAAGAAAACCAGGCAGGGTCCTGGATGCAGAGTAGGTGCTCTATGTATCAGTAGGTGCTGATTTTTCCTAACGGTTGTAGACAAACCAAAACTAATACAAAAAGATTACAAATTTATATGGTGTGGTGTTCTTCTGTGTTATGGTTCTTGATGATTTAAATGCTATGATATGTGAATGATGAAGTTTATGAAATGATTATGAGATTGGTAGAGTAATGGAATGATGATTTGGTAGTTAAGTGTGACAAGTTAAGAAAAGCTGTAAAATTGGCTTTACACTGATTCACCCCCCCTCTTAGTGTCTAACAGTTTTTACTCCATGAATCCGACCCCCCATTTATAGAAGTGACTGATCATGACGATAGAATGCAATGGTAAGAGAGGAGTATGCATTTTAGGTGCGTAAATTTGGCAATTGGTGCGTTTTTTAATTGCTTCAATGTGGTCGAAGAAGAGGGAATTCCATAAATATCTAGCATGAATGATTTTCCAGGTGGTCGTTATTCCTGAAAGATGGCCACTACAGACACCACTGTGATATTCATTTAAGACTCGTTCTACTTCTTCATGTATGAGGAAATGACATATGATAGTGATAATTCCTTACCTATACAAGAATCCCTTATGAGAATATATCAACGATCTTAATGACATATGTGATGTCAACCATATTTCATTAAAATGGGACAAAATTTCTATGTTCATGAGAATAAAGGGATGTCCTCATACCAAGGGTCTTATAATGAGATGGGAAAAAGTGTTCATTAGGAAGATCATCATTCAAGTGCATCCTTGACATGAAAGTGGGTAGGTTATATATGAACTTATCAAGGGATATTGCATTCATATTGTAGGGGGTTTCAAATTCAAGGTGTAATTCTCGCATAATGGTGATCCATTAAGAAAAAACCCATTAATCACATGTTGACTTAGGAGATATAACTTGGGGTTGGAATTGGTTATAATCTTAATTTGACATAATAATATGTAATGAAGTAGTTTTTGGAAAACAAAGACAAATTCCAACACTAAATTTTCATCGTGATTTTAAGATGGTAGGGCACTAGATAGGTTCTTCGCATAGTAAATAACATGCTCAATGTCGCCATATTCCTATTGAAAGAGAACTCCAACAATTGTGAATGGAGAAATTGTTAAGTAATGGAAAAAGTCCTTATCAAAGTTAGGTGGACTAACTAGTGGTGCAAAGATAAGGGTCAATTTTAAGGTATTAAAGGAATGCTGGGCCTAGTTATCCCATACAAAGGGTATGTAAAACTATGAGAGCTAAAAGAATCCATAAGAAATGGTGGTGTAATTAGGTAAAATACTTCGAGCAAAGTTAACTTTACCTAGTAGACTCTGCAATAGTTATAGAAACTTGGGTGGGGGAATCTCGGAAATGTCCCATAGTTGGGAATGCAAAAGACACACTTAAAAGGATTTACATGAATGTTATACTGCCAACACTCAAGGAAGATGATCTGAATATTGTCAATGTATTGGGATCTCTTTTTGGACCTTTCCATGAGATTGTTGATTTATCTGATGATCAAGTGTCTTAGGTATCAAAATTAGTATGGCATGGCTCATTGGTAAGTGGTTCCAATATTTTTTAAACACAAAAGAATAATACAATAGGAAAATGTACCCTAAGGGATAGTGAAGGAAATTTTATATCGGTCTTAGGGGCATATGTGGATCTGGTTTTATAGAGACAATCCATCCATAAAGGAAAGGATCTTTGGTTGGAAAATACATTAATGACTTGATCAATGAAAGGATTGGGTAGTTTTCCTTGGGGATTGATTTCTTTAAGTACCAAAAATTTGTACAAATGTGAATAGTGTATTTCTTTTATATATTGGGGCATGTTTAGCCACCCAATAAGTATATACAAATGGATAAACAAACTCAAATTTACATAGTTTTTTGTTTTCATCTTTAATGGCTAGTTCCTTTGATGGGTGCATAGGTATTTGTTTATGGTGAATATGAATTGCATTTGACCAAGTATCAGTTCAATTTTCTATAATATCTAGATCAAGGCTATGCATTTCAGTGTATGACCAAGCAAAAATGTTGTAAATTTTGAAAGAATAATTTATATGTGGTAACCTCGCCAGGTAAATAAGACATGCCCAATGTTGGCCTAAATTTCCCACTCACGCGACCCAAGTTCAACAACAACACAAAACCAACAAAACACCCAAAGACATCAGCCTGACGGAGCAAGCTCAGTCAGCAACACCAGCGAGGCAGGTGCAGTCTCACCCAAGATAGCTTAATGTGTAACTGCCAAAACCATGTTTTCATAGTTGGCGAGGGATTATAGTCCCTTGGCGTGTGGACAAGGTGCTCGATAGAGATGGAGGGTTGGAGTATTTCAATACTTGACATAGGCGCAACAGTGTGTCACAACCAGCGTGCGACACCACTTTGTCCTTAACAACCTCAATCGCTGGTGTGATAGTGCATTGCAGATTATTCCTTTAAATTAAATGACTATGATGTGACTTATATTGTGACTTAACAATGTTTAAACATGAAATAATACACAATGCTTGAAAATGCTTAGATATCCATTCATTCACTGCTTATCAGTATTGCGACATTCATTCAAAGAATAACCATAAATAATGAGAGTTAATCAACATTCAACATTAACAGTTAAACATTCCACACAACATTCGGTCATTCATTAACACATGAAATAAGGTGGAAACCCATATGGGAAAAACCACCAAGGTTCGCTTCATTTGGCATGAGAAATATAGAGAGCACCTTGCAGTTTGCGACTTACAAAATGTTTAATATATGTCTTTTGGCTCAGAATCTTCTTTCTCTCACGCTCTCTAGTTTATTGCTTCTATCTATTCCTACTGATCTGCACACATCCTGGATTGACTCTTCTACTCTACTGTCTATGCACTCAGCTGTAGATTTAATCCTACAAAACGGTCTCCGCACGCAGCTGCAAATCCACGGCTCAACAACCTACTAATATCAAAATTTTCTCTAAATCAGAAATTAACTACTACAATCCTTCTGAAGCTAACTGAAAGCTAACTTGAAACTATTTCATGAAGCTAACCCTTATATAGAGTGGGTTTCTCCTATTTATAACATTTACAAGACCGTGCAGGGTCGACTGAGTAGAGCTCAATTATTACAGACTCGATTAGGTACAAAATATCTTTCATTATATTAATTTTGGCCCATACACACTAGTGGAAAATGAGAGATTAGTGACCAGGAGACCAAAATTTTTGGTCACCACAGTTTTTTTGAAGGGATAAATGACCAAAATTGATAAATTTAAGTGAGATAACTCAAAAATACCAAGATAAATGACCACTTTTGGTCATGGGATAAAAACCAACTAAAAACGACCAAGATAAATGACCAAATTTGGTCACAGGATATCTAGACTAA
>LPNX011029231.1:3591-11091 GCA_001517045.1 Pseudotsuga menziesii
AAGACAAGTTTCACCCAACTGATGTAAAAGGAAAATGGTCAGCGTGAAAAGTAAAAGTGAAAATTTTGAATATTGACTAAGCTCTAAACTCAAGTTTAGTCGGCTCGGTTTTGGCTATCAATACAGTCATAATCCCAAGTGCCGATTCCTCGAGCCGTACGAAAATCGTAGCCGCCTGCGTCCTCTCGCTCGCACACGATTCTTGGTAATAAACGGTGTGGATGTCGGGCATAAGGTTCCGCAGTCATGCTGGATAAGCTCGGCCCGCGGGGCCTGGCCTCTGGAGCCCCTTGAGAATCCAGTAGACGGTGGTAGTGGTTTGAGGTTTGAACTGGAGATGGTAGGTGAAAATGTTGATGCATTTCTTTACGTTCTCCAGCGGCGGGCGGCGGTGGCAGGACGGAGGCGGACAGGGCTGTCGGGAGCGGGCCGAGTTTTTAAAATTTCCGTCAACTGAGGACGTAGGGACCCACGCAGGTGGCTTATCCAGCATGAACGTACATGCTGGATAAACTCAGCCCCAATGTCATCCTTCAGTATTAACAAGGTTCTCATAAAATCAAATATGGAAATTATGTTTATGCAAGACCAAGATTAAAAGCTCACAGAGTATATAATGCTGAGAAGTCGAATGTCCCAATTTATCCTCCAAGCAGAGGCCTTTGGCTCAAAGGCTAAAGCAACCAGCATGGACAACATTGTTCCTTGGAATAACATGATTGATGTTAATGAGAGTTGAGCTGGATATTTCCTCACCACTGGAGCCTGTAGTCAAAACAATATTAAATTTGAACATGATATCCATCATAGTTTCAGTTTAACATGGATTAAAATCTTGGTTCTTCCATATTTCTATCTACATAAGGTGGGTCAGAGTTTTAATACCTGAAAAGTAATCCATCTAGACCAAAATAAACAGCCAACAAGAGCCAGGACCCAATGAATATGTAGTTTCTTGTTTCAATAGCACCTGAGTTTACCGAGCATCCTATCAACACCAGTATCAGTAGAGAAAGATGATGATACGTGGTTTATACAGTGGTTTCTTGAGGACAGGGATACAGAAACAACAGGATCGGTGGCTCTCCATTTCCCTGTAGCTCTAGCTGACTATGCCTTAGCCTCTGCTGGCGCCTAGACCTTTTCCTACGTTACCAATTATGGAAGGATAACTCTGTGAAATTGCTCGGTGAAATGGTTAGCATTTATCCTTCGTAATTACCTCTGAATTGTCCCATCTCAACGACAGAATTTAGGATCTCTTTCCACCTTCTCCTCTAGATAAATGCTATATTATTGCCCCATTCCAATAGCAGGAGTTAGGGTCTCTTTCCCCACCTTTTCACCAAGAGAATTGCTTTTCAGTTGCTCCAACCCAATATAGTATTTCAGGATTTTTTCCCCACCTCTTTCCTTCATTTAGAAAGAATTTATCCATCTTCGTCACTTGCCACGGAAAATCCTCAAAAGAAGTGATATTAGACATGCTCACTTTAACATCCAGCGGAATTAGCCAATCCTGTTGCAAGGGAAATGGCGCGTAGCCTAGAACTGGAACCTCGCCTGGGATCACTCCATTAGGGCCAAAGCTAGCATGAATATAAGTAAACAAAGCAACGAGAAGGGAAGGAGTAATAGGAGCATATCTTTCAATTCGAGATCGAAAACATTTCCCTTGTCAGACACAGTTTGAGATTTCAATGCACTGTACCGGAGGTAGTTGGAGCCGCAACAGGCAGATGGAATCCTTGCTCAACACTCATAATCCATTAATTTTGTATTTACTTTGATAAATGACTTGCCACCCAGCAAAATCACCTATCAGCTCAACTCAGAAATGATTAGAAACGGACCATGTTCCCTGAGAAACGGAAAATCGTTTCTGCCAAAATCGCTGCACCAAATGATTCCTTTCGTAAGAAATGGTTTCTTTGTTTTAGAAACGGGAACGAGCTTAAAAACAACTATTTTCATTCCGTCCCCGTTTCTACTCCGTTTCTTCAAAAAAACTGCTAACCCCCGTCACGTTTCTAGTAACACAGATCGTCCATGTATGAGCAGGGTTGTTCAAATGTTAGAAGAAATTGGTGACGATGTGGCCAATCCTCCATTTCCCTATAATTTCCCCTCCTCTGCACCTGAAATACCTGTGTTGTCCATGATTGAATAATCTTCACCAACTGAAATTTTGACATCGTAGACATGTAGGTGAGATAGGGTTATTCAACCCCATCCATGCATTGTTGTTATCCAAATTTCATGTTATGTATGTGATATTCAATCTCTCAGTAATTTGGGGGATTTGAAGTCCTCAGTACCCCTTATTAAAAGCCCACTTACTACTTCCTTATTTAACCTGGAATGTTGTTTAAATCCGACAAAGTATATATGTGGTCGATAGGTTGCTGGTAATGATAAAGTCAGCACCATGGCTTTTGACTATGCTCTTGCAATGCACTCCGAAGAGTTATTGTTTCCACAAAGCGATGAATCTAATTTTTCAAACGCAGTTGCAACAACCATGCTCAATTAATAAAAACAAATTTATTTTAATATTGTTTTAGCTTATTCCACCAAAAATCCATCATATTATATATATAAGTGCATTCATCCAGGAATATGTTAAAGATAATCTAGCCAATTGATTATATTCATCAAAATCTTGAATTTGTGCTGAATTGGAAGAGGTATGGCTTGTCTGGATGGGAGTTTTTTTTTATTTTTTGAAGTGTTGTTTTAGGCTTTTGAGAACACTATGTGCCCAGAAGATCCACAGTGCACGTCTGTAAACAATCTGGTAGACAATGCATAACTGAGAAAGATCCGAAAGAGCTGAAAACACCTGTTGAAAGGGAACGAAAGGAAAGCCACCGCTGTGCATGAGAATTTCACCCAATAAGTTACTCGTCTTTCCCGTCAAATTAAGCGGAAGAGATGATGATGGATTTGTCGAATTTCAACCATTGAAGTATTTCATATTTGGGCCATTTTCAGGTTATAGAGCCAACTACAAAAGGAATCACGAAATACAATTCTTAAATTGGTGATTATATGTCTCTGCCCGCATTTTTCCAATCCTGGAGCTACAATCACTATGATTAATTGTCTTAGCTACCTTTGGAGAAGGGGATCACGTTTTTTACAAGAAGACAACACAATGAAATGAATGACGAGTGGGATCCACATTGAATGACCTCATTCTAAAACTGATCTAGAATGTCATGATGAAATTATGCTTCCATCAATGAGGAATATATTCATCGTTTCACAAAGTAGCCATCCTGAGAGATTCAATTCGCTATCGTTTTAGTTTGTAGATGTGTGGTGTGTAGGTTGAATATTTTGGGTTTTTGGTACAACCGTAAGAATCCAAGCCAACTTCTATGTTTGATAATGAAATAATAACATATTGATAGATGATATGAAAAATTACAATGAGTCTGGTCTTTATAAGGCTTGAACAAGTATAGTGAAGGGTTACCCCTTTCACTTTAGTAACTAATAATTTATTTATTTATAATTAATAATATCATTTAAATATTCACTAAATTTCCTTTCTCTTGGGAAAGATTTGTCTTCAAAGCTTGATTTTTCTAATACCATCATTCATTCTTACTCTGTGTCGGTATTAAAATTAAACGAGACTTCTTTTGCAAAGACTTGCACTTTCTTTCCATTGATGATTATGTACTGAATTGTCTGTTTGTTCTTACATTTATGGTCTGGGGTCCAGTCGTCATCGCATCGATAACGTGTGTTTTTCTTCTTTGTTTAATTATCAGAGTAACTCTTAGATGTTTTCGACCTATTTTCAATTTCATAGGCATATGATTGAGGTTTGTGGCATTGATGACCGAGTGACCGATTATTTTCACAATAGCTACATTGTGTCTCTTTTTCTTGTCGATAATGGTCATCGCCTCTTGTTTTTATTTCTTCCAATTTGCATTCAGTGGATTTTGCTTTATGTCTTGCCACTTCTGCATTAGGTATGTCATGCAACTTTAATTCTTTTTGGAGGTACGGTTTAAGACCTACTAAATATATTTCGAGTCTTTGTTTGTCATACAACCCAAATAATCGTGTCGATAGGTATTCCCAATGATGTGTGAATTCCTCAACACTTCCAACCTGTTGTAATCTAGTAAGTTTACTGAAAAATTCATCTTCTCTGATTCCTTGAAACCTATTAAAAAAACCATTTTTGAACAAGTTCTAGGTGTAGACAAAATTTTCTCTCTTCCACCATAAGTACCAATTATAGGTGTACCCTTCTAGATGAATTGACACATATTTCACATTATCCTCGTCATATTGAATATTGTAGATGTCGAAGTACTATTTTTCTTTGTTTGATGAGGGAACACATTGGTATTCACTTCCATTGTATTTCGACAAATCTATTTTTTCCTTAGGTGGGTACACTATTTAAGGATGACATTGGTTTACTTTTTCTTTACGGTTTGATGGTGGCTCAGAGCTATTGGACGATGCAACCAACATATTTGAACCGCTTCGTTGTTGGAGATGATTTTTCTCCTTTTCCTTCTCTACTATCTTACTGATAATGTATATTTTGTTGTTCAATCATGCCTCCGTATCTGGCAGTACTTTTGTTTCTATTTCTTAAATTCAAGTGCTGCATTGTTAATCTTTATTTATTTTTGCAAGTCTTCTTGATTCTTGATGAGTGTTTTCTGTGTGGAAACATGAAATGAGGTATCTAACATGTTTGGATTGATGACATGGTCGATACTAGGTATTAGTTTTGTAACACCTCCATTAATGTATTATGGTTCTTCGTTATGGTGCTCAAGTTCTGTGTTATGGTGTTTATGTCTTGAGTCATGGCACTCATTTTGTCATCCAAGTCATTTTGTTTCTCATTCATCATGTCACATTTTTCATCTAGCCGTATTTCCGGTACCATAACAATTTCGTCTTTGATTTCTTTCTTAAGCACTGTATTGTTATTATTTATCTATTCCTTCAAGCGCTTTTAGTTAGCGACGAGGGCCTTGATGCCCTTCTCCAATTTCTCGATTTGGTATTTTGATCCAACCATGGTCTTGGTCCTTGTATGTGGAGGTGTGTATTTGAACGCTATTTTGGCTTATGGAGTGAAGGGGAAAAATAAATAAATAAAAATTTATTATATATATATATATATATATTATTATAAAGTTGGGTAATATTTTTTTATTATTTAATAAAATAAATATTATAATATTAAAAAAAAATTTAAAATTTGTTTATGCAGGTGGGAATGGAACCATGGAGGGGTGGAGGTGGGTAGAGATGGAGCTGGGTAGGATGGGGGAGTAAGAATCGTGGAGGGGAGAGCACGTTGGTGGGAGCGGCGTGCATGTATATTTATAACAAAAATATACATCGCAATGTGATAGATCACAATACTTTTTCTTTCTTAATAGTAACAACCAAATAACTTAGCCTTCTTTCTTATGCCACGTACTAGAAGCTATGATTACAATCATACATAAACTATAGCTTCTAATCATACACAAACTATGTTTTGAAGACAATACAAATAAAAAGACTCAAATGTAGAAACTGTTACAAATATTTGGTTTTCTTTTCAAGAGCATGTTCATCATTAAACAAAAATAATGAGCAAAATATCGATTAAAAAAGATAAAACAATTTATTAATAAAAAAACGAATATTAATAAAACAATGTATTAATAAATATTTTTGGCTTTTGGTACAACCGTATCTGGTTGGATAGTTAAGAAGTGAGTCTGACTTCCATGATTGATAATGAAATAATAATATATTGATAGATGATATGAAATATTACAATGATTCTCGCCTTTATAAGGTTTGAGCAAGCATAGTGAAGGGTTACGCCTTTTCACTTTAATAACTAATAATTTATTTATTTATAATTAATAATATCATTTAAATATTCACTACACTGCCCTCCCCTTGGGAAATCTTTGTCATCAAAGCTTGATTTTTCTAATGTCGCCCTTCATTATGATTTTGTGTCGGTATTAGAATCAGATGATACTTCTTTTGTAGAGACTTGCACTTCCTTTCCATTGATGATTCTGCACTGTATTGTCTGACTCTTCCTACATGTATGGTATGGGCTCCAGTCGTCACCGCATCGACAACATGTGTTTTTCTTCTTCTTTTTTTATCAGAGTAACTCTTAGATGTTTTCGACCTATCTTCAATTTCATAGGCATATGATTGAGGTTTGTGGCACTGATGGATGGATGACCATTTATTTTAACAATACAAACATTGTGTCTCTTTTTCTTGTCGATAATGGTTATCACCTTTTTATTTTTATTCCTTCCAATTTGCATTCAACAACTTTTGTTTTCTGTCTTGCCACTTCTACATTAGGTATGTCATGCATCTTTAATTTTTCTTGGAGGTATGGTTTAAGACCTACTAAATAGGTTTTGAGTCTTTGTTTTTAAGAAAACCCATATACTCATGTCAATAGGGATTCCCACTGATGTGTGAATTCCTCAACGCTTCCGACCTGTTATAATTTGGTAAGATTACTGAAAAAATCATCTTCTTTGATTCCTTGAAACCTATTAAAAAATCATTTTGAACAAGTTCTAGGTGTAGGAAAAATTATCTCTCTTCCACCATAAGTACCAATTATAGGTGTACCCTTCCATATGAATTGACACATATTTCACCTTCTCCTCGCCAGATTGAATATTGTAGATGTCAAAGTACTCTTATGCTTTGTTTAACCAAGCAATGCATTAGTGTTCACTTCCATTGCATTTCGACAACTCTATTTTTTCCTTAGCTGGGTACACTATGTAAGTATGATATTGGTTTCCTTTTGCTTTATGGTTTGATGGTGGCTCGGAGCTATTTGACGATGCAATCGACATATTTAAACAACTTCATTGTTGGCAATGATTTTTAGCCTTTTCCTTCTCTACTATCTTACTGATAGCATATATTTTGTTGTTTAATCATGCCTCCTTATCTGGCAGTACTTTTGTTTCTATCTCTTGTTTAAGTGTCACATTGTAATCATTACTTCTTTTTGTGAATCTTCTTGATTCTTGGCGAATGTTTCTTGTGTGGAAACCTTAAATGAGGTATCTAACATTTTTGGACTGTTGGCATGGTCGATACTAGGCATTAGTTTTTGTAACACCTCCATTAATGTATTATGGGCTGATGCACAATCATGGACTCCTTTAAAGACACTTTAGATGCCACATAATACTGGAAAAAATGGGAAACTCTGACTTTAGGTGTCAATTAGGGGTACTTCCCTAACTTATTTGAAGATGAAGTAAAAAGAGAAAAGATAGGCAATTTAATTAGCTTTCATAATATATAGCATTTATGCAAACAAAATGTGTGTAAATGATTATAAAATTAGTTTCCGTGAAATTGGGTTTTCAAATTTTCATCACATCTTAACATATATGTTTTTGCGGGTGCAGCAATATATGAGGTAAATAATGTCAATTTGGGATAAAATCTTGCAGA
>LPNX011029231.1:16145-46608 GCA_001517045.1 Pseudotsuga menziesii
CTATTAGAAGAAACTTGGGCATAAGAACAATGAAGAATATCGAATCAAGTAATCACATTGTTAAATCTCTTGCTGCTGCATTCACATCGATTGGTAAAAAAACTCATTCACAAGACTGTAATGTGACTCGTTGTGTATTGGTTGAATCAATTGTATGTAGATCCACAAGACAACGTCGTTTACTTAAATGCACATCACAAATTGTGCCTTTACATACAAAGACACTTAAAAAATATTCAGTAAGAAGAGACAACCTTGATGTAGAGGGACAAATGGAAACATTATGGGAATTTAGCGGTAGGTTTCCCTGCAAAGACATGAAGTTAGTCGAAGCAGTGAAGGGCCTAGTGCAAACGTTTTGGCATGATAACACTAGGCCTTCTTCTAACATGAAGGATGTGTTAAAACATTGTAGGGGTTCTAGAAACAATGAACCTCATGTTAAACATTATCTTAACATGACACAAACTCAACTGTTCGAGATGTTTAAAGTTTCCCACGTAGAGCTAAGGCTCAGGCAAAGATCTTTTGAAAAATTCAAGCCTTGGTATGTTAGAATCAATACCATCTGGAACACTTGTTGTTGTAGATACCAGATAGAGTTTGACCTATATTACCATACATTTGCACATATACATCATTTTTTGCATCCTAACCATGTGCAGGAATGCTCAAGTACAGTACCGCCAATGTCATCTAGAGATTTCATCCATAGCATAATGTGTCCGAGGCAAGATGGGCAGACACATTACTTAAAACAATGTGTAGAAGGTTCTTGCAACAATTGTGGTGGGCTATCATTATGGTCTGATTGCATCCATGAAAGTGAAGATCAAGCATTTGGGAATGCAATTGTCGAGAAGCAGAACTATCAGTATGAGACATATCAACTACATGATGGGAAAGAAAGCAGGAAGATTAAATTGGTGACTTCACAGGTAAATTGTTGAATATTGACATATTAATATTCATGTACACATTTTTTTATGTGGTTTATTGACATATTAATATTCATGTACCAGGTGCAAGTATGTGATTTTATTCCATAGTTTCGTGGAAAGATCCAACAGTACATTCAAAATGTCGATATGGCACAGTGGCAAGATGAGCAATTCAGAATATGCCGGGACACCTTCCCTCTCGGAATAGTACTATCAATGGTTGACTTTGCGGAAAATTACACCCTACAACCACAAAATGAAATACAAATTCAATACTATCACTCAGAGTAGGTGAGCATAATGGTGCATATCACGTATCGACATGGGCCAGATAGAAATGAAGAGAAACATGTGATACTGAAAGAAAGTCACTTCTACATAAGTGACGATCGGACCCATGACATCCATTACGCGCAACATTGCTTTAAATTATTCTATGATCATGTGATATCTATGGATATACCATTTTATCATCATTTCATTTGGTTAGATAGTTATGCTGGACAATTCAAGAATGCATGTGTATTTGAATGGTTGTGTTTGTTTCACATAAAATACAAGGTTCCACATGTATGGAACTACTTTGAAACTGGTCATGGAAAAGGAGAGCATGATGGTGCTGGTGCATGCATTAAAACTTCCCTTCGAAGGGAAGAGATGAAGTTTACAGGTGCTCACCTTTGAGATGCTACATCTATAGTGAAATGGTGTGCATCTATCATGGGAGAACAAGCAACAAGGAAACACCTAGTGCAAAGAATATTATGGGAGGTGACAAGTGTGGACCGATCACAAACACATCGGGTGAACACTGTGCATGGAACTCGACAGTTTCATTCAATTAGAAGCTCGGACAAATCGACCCTACAAATTTGGACAAGATTAAAGGCTTTCTTTTGCAGTTCCTGTAGCATCAGTGAATGGGATGATTGTGAGTATATAGATACCATTGATACATGGGATCGAGTGACACTTGGAACCAATTTCAATGGAATTAATGAAATAGACCATTTGGAAGATGATCAGACACATATTTCTACAGACTATGATCACATATCGGATCTCATACAAGCAGGTACATGAGTAGTACCTAAATTAGGAAATGCATTTATGTATTGTTTACTCGACCTATGTAGAATTTAATTTATGTAGAAATTAGAAATGCAAGACCTTATTTAAAAAATGTATTGTTAACTCAACCTATTTCCTTTCACAGATCAGAGATATGCAGTGGTTTCCCCAAAAAATAATGAATGGGGTTTTGACTATTGGTTGGCAAGTTGCTTAGAGGGGAAACAAACCATTCTCGAACCTGTTACAGATGATAAAAATATTGAATTCCCAACCGGCTCAATGGTTATAAAAGGGGAGTACTTGACACTTGCAGCACAACAGAAAAGGAAGGGTGGGTATGTATATCAGGATTATAGACTAGGAGCTATTGTATACCACTTCACCAACCTAGTAGTTGGTATAAACATCAAGCTACGTACACTTGGTCACAAAAATAGGTCACATGTGCAATACTTGCTACCTCATATAGAGCATGAAAAATTGATGGACACCATCGGCACCAGAGATGATTTGGATGGCCTACTTGTATGAGTGCATTGTTAGGTGCGTTATTTAACCTTCAAAGTGAATTCTGAAGCATAATTTCAATTATTTCGCCCTACTTTATTCCCAATGTAATAAACCTATGATTGGCCGATACCATTCAAACACATAATATTATTTAGAGGATGTTGGACACTATAAACACAATCGTACAACCTCGGGTGAGTTATCTATAAATCATGTTTGCACATTTTCATTGGGTTCTCTTTTTTTCCTTATGATGTTACTAATGTCTAGCCTTTCGTGTGCCTAGGATACAAACACCATCTATGGCACATTGGAGGCGCCAAGAATGGTGTCTTTAGACACCAACAAATAGAATTCGGAAAATAACGTGCTCTCGAGTTGTTCAAATTTACATTTCTTGATGCTTTTAGTTTAATATACATTTAATTGCATTGCCATGTACAAATTGGAAACCAACTAGGCTTTCATGAACACCACTTTGCATGCTATCACTAGGGCTGACAAGTTATGAGATGGAACTAGGGTTTAGTGAGCAATTTACAAGTTAAGAGAGAGAACTAGAAACACATGGACATGTACAAATTGGAAACCAACTAGGATTTCATGAACACCAATTTACATGCTATCACTAGGGTTGACAAATAATGAGATGGAACTAGGGTTTATTGAGCTCTTCACAAGTTATGATATGAAACTAGAAACACATGGACATGTACAAATTGGAAACCAACTAGGCTTTCATGAACACCAATTTGCATGCTATCACTAGGGTTGACAAATAATGAGATGGAACTAGGGTTTAGTGAGTAATTTACAAGTTAAGAGAGGGAACTAGAAACACATAGCCATGTACAAATTGGAAACCAACTAGGCTTTCATGAACACCAATTTGCATGCTATCACTAGGGTTGACAAATAATGAGATAGAACTAGGGTTTAGTGACCTCTTTACAAGTTAAGAGAGGGAACTAGAAACACCTGGACATGTACAAATTGGAAACCAACTAGGCTTTCATGAACATCAATTTGCATGATATCACTAGGGTTGACAAATAATGAGATGGAACTAGGGCTTAGTGAGCAATTTACAAGTTAAGATAGGGAACTAGAAACACATGGACATGTACAAATCGGAAACCAACTAGGATTTCATGAACACCAATTTGCATGCTATCACTAGGGTTGACAAATAATGAGATGGAGCTAGGGTTTAGTGAGATCTTTACAAATGATGATCAGACAAAACTAGAAACACATGGACATGTACAAATCAGAAACCAACTAGGCTTTCATGAACACCAATTTGCATGCTATCACTAGGGTTGACAAATAATGAGATGGAACTAGGGGTTAGGGAGCAATTTACAAGTTAAGAGAGGGAACTAGAAACACATGGCCATGTACAAATCGGAAACCAACTAGGCTTTCATGAACACCAATTTGCATGCTATCACTAGGGTTGACAAATAATGAGATGGAACTAGGGTTTAGTGAGCAATTTACAAGCTAAGAGAGGGAACTAGAAACACTTGGCCATGTACAAATTAGAAACCAACTAGGCTTTCATGAACACCTATTTGCATGCTATCACTAGGGTTGACAAATAATGAGATGGAACTAGGGTTTAGTGAAAAATTTACAAGTTAAGAGAGGGAACTAGAAACACATGGCCATGTACAAATTGGAAACCAACTAGGCTTTCATGAACACCAATTTGCATGCTATCACTAGGGTTGACAAATAATGAGATGGAACTAGGGTTTAGTGAGCTCTTTACAAGTTATGAGATGGAACTAGAAACACATGGACATGTACAAATTGGAAACCAACTAGGCTTTCATGAACACAAATTTGCATGTTATCACTAGGGTTGACAAATAATGAGATGGAAATAGGGTTTAGTGAGCAATTTACAAGTTAATAGAGGGAACTAGAAACACATGGCCATGTACAAATCAAAAACTGACTAGGCTTTCATGAACACCAATTTTCATGCTATCACTAGGGTTGACAAATAATGAGATGGAACTAGGGTTTAGTGAGCAATTTACAAGTTATGAGAAGGAACTAGAAACACATGGCCATGTACAAATCGGAAACCAACTAGGATTTCATGAACACCAATTTGCATGCTATCACTAGGGTTGACAAATAATAAGATGGAACTAGGGTTTAGTGATCTCTTTACAAGTTATGGGACGGAACTAGAAACACATGGCCATGTACAAATCGGAAACCAACTAGGCTTTCATGAACACCAATTTGCATGCTATCACTAGGGTTGACAAATAATGAGATGGAACTAGGGTTTATTGAGCAATTTACAAGTTATGAGACGGAACTAGAAACACATGGACATGTACAAATCAAAAACCAACTAGGCTTTCATGAACACCAATTTGCATGCACCAACTAGGGTTGACAAGGTATGAGATGGAACTAGGGTTTAGTGAGAAATTTACAAGTTATGAGATGGAACTAGAAACACATGGACATGTACAAATTGGAAACCAACTAGGCTTTCATGAACAACAATTTGCATGTTATCACTAGGGTTGACAAGGTATGCGATGGAACTAGGGTTTAATGAGCAATTTACAAGTTAAGAGAGGGAACTAGAAATTGGAAACTAACTAGGGTTGACAAATAATGAGATGGAACTGGGGTATAGTGAGCAACTTACAAGTTAAGAGAGGGAACTAGAAACACATGGACATGTACAAATTGGAAACCAACTAGGGTTTCATGAACACCAATTTGCATGCTATCACTAGGGTTGACAAGTTATGACATGGAACTATGGTTTAGTGACCTCTTTACAAGTTATGAGATGGAACTAGAAACACATGGATGTATGTACATATTGAAAACCAACTAGGGTTTGTAGGGTATGATGTTAGTATTGTAGGGTATTGTAGGTTATGATCTATGTTAGTATCATAGGGTATTGCAGGGTATGATATGGTATATTACACATGCATGCATGGCTTAGTGTTATGATGTTAGTGTATGGTATATTACAATGGTATGGTATGATGTTAGTATGTTATGTTATGGTATGTTATTGTATGTTAGTATGGTATGATGTTAGTGTCATAGGGTATTGTAGGGTATGTTATTGTATGCTAGTATGGTATGATGTTAGTATGTTATGTTATGGTATGTTATTGTATGTTAGTATGGTATGATGTTAGTATCATAGGGTATTGTAGGGTATGTTATTGTATGTTAGAATGGTATGATGTTAGTATCATAGGGTATTGTAGGGTATGTTATTGTATGTTAGAATGGTATGATGTTAGTATCATAGGGTATTTTAGGGTATGATATGGTATATTACACATCCATGCATGACTTAGTGTTATGATTGTTAGTGTATGTAATTTAGTTAGTGTATGGTATGGTTATGATGTTGAAATGTTGAGGATAGCCATAATGTTAAAAAGTTGATGAGTCATAAATTCTTCCTTTAAATATTAGAAATTCATAAGTTAGCACACATGTGAACCACACATATCATTATATCACATAGGTGAACCACACGTATCATGTTCCAAGATCAAGTCAACCATATATGTATAAATTTGAACCTTTCTTTATATTATATATGTATATAAATAATGTTACAAAAATTGGCATGCCACATGGCCATAATACAAAATAGTGGATCAAAAAGTACATATGTGTGTATATGAACAAAAAGTTACATTATGTATCCCCCCTATACATTTATTCTAGTTATCCCCCCTTTCCCTGCCACTGCCAATGTCTTCGGAAAAGTCTAGCTTTATTTTTCGACTGCTCACTGGTGATCTCCATCGATGAACAAGAGGGATAGGTCGCATCAGTGGAGACTGCAGAAAAACCAAATTTTGTAAGTTAGTTTACCAACCTATAAAAATTCTATGTACATTTGTTCAAATTCCAAAACCAAAATAACATTTTTACTTACTGTACGTGAGTAAGTAATGGTGGGTCGTGGTGCCTCACTAACAGCGAACCTGATTGGGTGCTCTTCAAGTATCACTTACTTACTATCAAGCTGCATAAAAAAAATATACTCCAATGTCAACAAATATACATGTACATTGGGGGGGAGGAGGTGGGTCACCGATTTGGGTCTCTTCAAGCACCAAATCAGAGAAAGCGATACACAAACGTACAAAGAAAGCGATACATAAATGTATATGTTGGCTCGTCAGAGGTAGGTCACAGATTTTTTGCTCTTCACGCACTGGTGCCTCACTAGAAGCTTGCATAAAGTAACATATATGTCAATTTTAGATAATAAAAAGAATCAGAGACATATATACTACATGGACGAAAAATGATGTTTCCAAAGAAAGCGAAACATACATGTACCTAGCTGGGAGGAAGAGGTGGGTCGACAACAACCTCTCTTTGGTGCTCTTCAAGCACCATTGTCTCAATAGATTCCTGCATAAAGTAACATATGTCAAAGCGATACATAAATGTACAAAAACATACAAAGAGAAAGCACCAAATCAGGGAAAGCCATACATAAACGTACAAAGAAAGCGATACATAAACTTACCTACTGGATCGTCAGAGGTGGGTCGACAACAACCTCGCTTTGGTGCTCTTCAAATACCACTGTCTCAATAGATTCCTGCATAAAGTAACATATGTCAGAGCGATACATAAACCTACAAAAACGTACAAAGAGAAAGCACCAAATCAGGGAAAGCCATACATAAACATACAAAGAAAGCAATACATAAACTTACATGTTGCCTTGTCAGAGGTGGGTCGACAACAACCTCGCTTTGGTGCTCTTCAAGCACCATTGTCTCAATAGATTCCTGCATAAAGTAACATATATGTCAATGTCAGATAATACAAAGAAATAGAGACATATCAATGGGGGCAACAAGGAAAAAGATACTTGCATGTACAGAAAGCAATATAAGCAAGAGTTGCAATGTATAAATATACCTGGGGGACATGAGGAGGTGTGTAACTAGTGGATTGATTAACTAGAAACAAGAAAAAAAGACTTCTACTTGTACTAGCGAAGAAGCTCGCTTTTTGGACATATTCATCAAACTCACGTTCCTACGTACAAAAGCATAAAGATACAATTAGACAATTTCAAAAAATTTAAAAAGTACATGTTGAATCATTAAAATCACAATTAAAAGAAAGCGATACATAAACGTACCTACTGGCTCGTGATAGGTGGGTCATCAATTTGGTTCTCTTCAAGCACCGGTGCCTCAATAGAAGGTTTCATAAAATAACATATGTCAAATTCAGATAATAAAAATAATCATAGACATATATACTACATGGACGAAAAATGATGTTTTCAAAGAAAGTGAAACATACATGTACTTGGCGAGGGGGAAGAGGTGGGTCGGCAACAACCTCGCGTTGGTGCTCTTCAAGCACCAATGGCTCAATGGTTTCCTGCATAACGTAACATATGTCAATGTCAGATAATACAAAGAAAATGAGACATATACATGATGGATGAAAAATGATTTTTCCAAAGAAAGAGAAACATAATTAAAAGGATATTTAAAATAATACCTATGTTTGGGAATCTACCTCTGCATGAGAGGGGCTAGGATGAGATTCAATGTACTCATCCTGATCACTCTGCATAAAACATGTTGTATCAAAATTAACATGTATTGAATGTTAAAATATCTACTATAAATATGTAAATAAAGTTGACAAATTAACAAGTATAGTTGTTACCGCTAATGGTGAAGAACCAAACCCATATGCAATATTGACAGCCGCATCAATGTTCTCAACATTGATCGGCAGACTATGCGACTCTGGTGTGCCATGTAACACGAGTTGTATATTTGTTCACATAATTTGTTAGATAATTAAATAGAAATAAATTTCGAAACAATTAAAAATTGTGATATGAAACAAAATATAATATGAAAATAATGAGTTTTACTTACAAATTGAAATAATCCATCGTCCCAGAAGTATGAAGTAGGGCCATAGCATATGCCTCCACGGGATGTCAAAGGGTGTGGAGTAACACAATGCTCTGAATGCTCTGCATCTCCTGTGTGATCTGTAGATGGGCCGGCCTTAGAAGTGCTAACCCCTTGGCCTACATTGCCTTGGACATCAGTCCCATGCTGAAGCAATGTATCTTCCAAGTCAAATAAGGCCTCCTGTGTATCCTCAATCACAGGACTCGCAGGAGGATATCGTTGAGGGGGTTTTGGTGTGCGTGGAGCGCATGGAACACTGTTAGGATCTGTCCTAGCCCCTTCCCTATCTTGGGGCATCCTATGACCAACACCCTGGAAGCCTAAGATATCGAAATAGTTAACATGTTTCTCTAGGATGAATTCTGCATACAACTTCCTAAGGAAATAAAATGGGATGTCCCTATTCCCATGAGGTCTTCATCGAAGACCATATACCAACGATCCATCCAATTGGCCTTTATATTTGGTTCCATGCACCAGTCTATGGAAATGTGTGCTCAACTGGTGGGTGGAACGAATCCGATGCTAGGGTCCCAGAATAATGAAAATAATTGGTCTTTTGTAATCTTTAGGTCTTTGATATCTTTATAACTCAATCCATCAGAGTAGTATTTCCTCCTGGATTCTCTGTACGAGCTAATGTTGTACAGAGATCCTTGGGCATTGGAAATTGTGTTTGTTATTGTGTCTAATGCATCGGCTAAAGACTGTCTCAAATGATCCCCCACTCTAATAAATGAGCTAAAGCGCCTCAATGACACCAAACGTGCAAGAATCTGTGAGTTTCAATCTTCTTCCCCCTCCAGGTTTGGGTTTGGTTTCATGTTTGGGTTAGGTTCTGGGTTATTAGAGGGTTCGTTTTCCACATTATCTTGCTCATTTCTGTTAAAACAAAAAAATACAAATTGTTTTAATTTATCATTCTTTGATTTAATTCAATTTTTTTTATTAAATTTGTTTTAAACAATTATAAAAACTATGAAATTAAAAAAAACAATAAAGAATTGAAAACTAATTGAAATGGATAAGAGAAGTTACCTGCCATTGGAGCCAAGCCACCTCCAAATGGTGAAACACAAATCGCCTGTCCTTTTTTTGCCAACACGGTTTATCGCTCTCCCGATACTTCACTATGCAAATGATAAATGAGGCCCGTGGCCTCTATTTTTTTTTTTTAGTTTTCAATATCGCATATGCAATATATCGCACTTGCGATATATATCGCATATGCGATATTTAACTTTAAATGCATATGCGATACTTCCTTACGAACCTTAGCCTTGTGTTTGGGCTCGGGTTATTCCGAACGTACCATCAATAACGCATATGCGTTCTCGATTTACACTTAGGAAGTGAGTTTCCGATTTCTTAAGTGGCACTAAAAAGTGGAACCAACTTCATGTGAGCGCCCTTATGATTCTGCGTCATGGTGCTCAAGTTCTGTGTTATGGTGTTTATGTCTTGAGTCATGGTACTCATTTTTTCATCCAAGTCTTTTTGTTTCTCGTTCATGATGTCCAATTTTTCATCTAGCATTGTTTCTAGTACCATAACAATTATGTCTTTGATTTCTTTCTTAAGCATTGTATTGTTATTTTTTATCTCTTCCTTCAAGCTTTTTTGGTTAACAACAAGGGCCTTGATGTCCTTCTCCAATTTCTCGATTTGGTATTTTAATTCAACCATGGTCTTGGTCCTTGTATGTGGAGGTGTGTATTTGGATGCTATTTTGGCTTATGGAGTGAAGAGGAAAATTTAAAAAATAAAAATATATAATAATTTTTTTATATTATATACTTTTAATTTTTGTTTCTATCATAATGTTGGGTAATAATTTTTTTTTTTATTTAATAAAATAAATATTATAATATTTATATATATAATATTTAAATTTTATTAAAATTTGTTTATGCAGGAGGGAATGGAAGCGCGGAGGGGCGAAGATGAGGAGAGATGGAGCTGGGTAGGATGGGGGAGTAAGAATTGTGGAGGGGAGAGCACACTGGTGGGAGCAGTGCGTAGGTATGCTAGAGTGGATAGGTGCAGGAAACGTGGGGTTTGGACGCCTTCTGTGAATGTGGACGAGAGGAAAAAGGGGAAGGCATGCAACAAGAGGATGCACAGAAGATAGAGAGGTTGTGAGGGCATGGAGGGAATATGGGAGGAGGGTGTGGTATATTGGGAGCAACAATGGAGGAAGTGGAGGTGAGGTAAGTTGTTGCAAGGAGGGGCATGTGGAGGAATGGAGATGGCACGTGGTGGAGGTAAGATCAGTCGAGGATGGAGACGCACGGTGGTAGAGGGGGAAAAGCGTGGATGAACATGAAATGGAGAGAGGGAGATCTAAGGGAGTGGCAGTGGAAAGATGGAGAGTGGAGGGGGTTGCACATGCGCGTGGAGTGGCAGGGAAGCGAGTGGCGGAGTTGTGTGGATCAACAAGCAATGAAATGGAGGATGTGTGAGAGAAATGAAGAATGAAGCATGAGTGATGGGTGAAAGTAAGTGGATGAGCCGAATCTGAGCTCGGTGCCGAAGGAGTGAATCTGCTTTGATACCAATTGGTACAACCGTATCCTGTTGGAAAACTAAGAAGCGATTCAACTTCCATGATTGATAATGAAATAATAATATATTAACAGATGATATGAAATATTACAATGAGTCTCACCTTTATAAGGCTTGAGCAAGCATAGTGAAGGGTTACACCCTTTCAATTTAGTAACTAATAATTTATTTATTTATAATTAATAATATCTTTTAAATATTCACTACAACTTTATTTATTGTTTTTATCAGAGTGTGGAGTATGAAGTAGAAGGTATTGTATCAAATGTTTGTATGTAAAATTAAATGATGCAGAACCACAAAGAACTGGCCAATTAAGTTTGTTATATGCTGATGTGACTTGTGGTTCTCTAGGAGCATTAGATACATGTTGCTCTTAATAAGGTCAAGACGGTGGACTCTTCCTGCCTTGAGAATGTCATTTACAAGTTATCTTTGGCTGTATGAAATTTTTGGGAACGTCATTTGTTTGACTAACTTCTGGATATGCTCAGTATTTAGAGTGCTTTCATATTTCACTATTGGATTCAGTGAGATATGTGTTCAACATATGGAAATACCTCTTAGTCCAGTTACTTGGATACTTCTTTGCAAAACTTAGGGAGCTATGTACTTTGACATAGTAAAGTATTCAATATTCTTAGTCACTGCAATTACTTTATTGATGGTCAGGAGAGGTTGCAGTTTAAATCAGATAAGTGGGAAGCTCAAACTTGGGGAGAATAATGAGCATAAACCTGAGATTTCATAGTGGTGTAAGTGTTGATGAAGACTAGCCAGACAAGATTCAGTAATGTATTTTATGTTTTGCAATTGTGTTTTGTAATGTAAGCATTAAAGGGGAGTGTTAGAGATAATGCTTCCATTAGTGCATCTAGATTTGGTTTGAGATTTGTTAAGGTTGTCGGAGATTGTTGAGATATTCTCTCAACCTATCTCTCCAAGATTATATCAATGTGTTGTATTTGAGTTTGAAAGTAATATAACATTATTATTGTGTGTGTCATTATGGCTACTCTCTCAAATTCTTAAATCAAAAGACATCTGGTGCAACATATGTAACGAGATCCATATGGTGGCAATCGGTGTACTTTGGGATAAAAAGAAACAACTATGATCCATGTGTTTCTATGAACAAATCCTTGAGTGAAGCTAAGTATATTCAGTGTTTTCATTAACACGTTTTCAATAGAAGAGTATATATAAAAATGATTTAAAAGAAAAGGTCAAATCTAATCTTATTATTAGTAAAAAAAACCAAAAATTTCTTGATTTTATTATAAAAGTAAAGTGACCACTAAAATTTAATATTTAATAATCCAATTTAAGCTCAAGCATTGTTAATACTCTATCTCACATTCTCATATAACATTGTGATTGAAAAATCTATATAATATAAGAAAAACATATTAAGTTATTAAAAAAATACATTTTCTAGAGCCCTAAATTGTTATAAAACAATACATAATTTTGAATCAAGTTGATTAGAATTAAATTTTTGATATACTGAAAACAAGACAAGATATTTTATAAGTGAATAAATTAACTTGCAAAAATAACTTGAGAATAACAAACAAATGAAAAAATAGTTTTGGTAAGAAGGAAAAAACATAGTGGGGAGGTAGGCGCGGATGGGATCAACTTTGTTCCTGTAGAAAAAATTGTGACTACTTATGCTTGGGGACTTGGACAGAAAAGAAACAACGAAGCTGAATGGCTCACTCTATACTATGGCATGTTCCTGGTAAGGCAACTCAGCATCACAAAGATAATAGTGATTGGGGATTAGAGGCAAGTAATACCAAAAATGAACATTGGAAGCAATATAGGCATGATCAAATCCAAAAGAATCTACAAGCGTATTCAACATATCTCCGGGGAAACTCAAGCTTCCTATATTCACATTCTCCAAGGAAATAATGCTGAGGCGGATAAACTGGAAAATAAAGGAGTTAACCTTGGAATGGGGATGACCAAGTTAAATGAAACTCTTTCCAATCTTTTTTATTTTTCTTAAGAATCAATGCCAGATTTTCAAGTGCCTCCATGGGCACCCCAAGTTAAATGCTAAGTCTGGCTAGGATCCTTTGGTTCTCCTGCCCCCCCTAGCAAGAAGAAAAATCAAATTTTCATGAAAAGTATGGAAAAATATCAGTTTAGGGACTAGGCCCTCCTCCCTCTTCCTGGCGACGACGGAATGCGACACGTTCTTCCCCGGAAGGTAGCCAACCTACAAGCAGCATGCCTGTCGGTCGTCATCCTCCAAGCCCATGTGAAGTCATTTAAATCCAGTACAGGTATTAATTTTTTGAATGAATGGCTCGCACGAACCATGGAGCAACTCCATAAACTCTCTCCTTCCCAAGATCTATTTCATTCAATTTTGTGTTTCAAAGAAGGCTCTGCTGTATTTGGTAAGGTTTATGTCAAAGAAAATTCTAGTATAGTTTCTGTGGATGCAGGTATAGTGTCTGATTTTGCTTCTACGAATAGGGAAAAGAATAAAATCGATATAGAGGAAGAGAACACTGGAGGAGAGGACCTGAAAAAAGACTTATTTCAAGTCAAGACTGAAATTTCTCATCCCTTTGCCGGCAATATCAAGGTTTGTTCAAATGAAGAAGGGAACATCATTCTTGACCATATGGGATCTGAGTTAGTTTGTGATGATTCTCCCCAAGCTGTTGGACACACGCATAACAATGTTGGGGTTTCGGGTCTGATAGAAGAAAGGAACAAAGTAAGTATTTGCTCTCGTTTTCTAAAAACATTTAGCATCTCAGGTTTAGAAAATTTGCTACAGGTAGACTCAGCTATCATGCAGGAAGCTATGGCAGGAAGAGGAGCCACTCTGGAAGATATCCAGAATACCCTCAAGGTCATAAATATAAATATGAGTTGGTTGTATGATATTATCAACCGAAGTGTGGAAGAAAATAACAAAACTATGGAATGGATGGTTCGACAGATTGACAGTTAGGACTCCCAAATTGAAGACAACCATCGTGACCTCTATGAGGTAATGGGAAACATTGGCTACATGAAGGATGATTTGAAAAAACTGGTGGACATGAACGAGGGAAGCTACATTCATGATAATCTGAACAAATACCATGCAATGGAGGAGACTAAAGTGGAGCAGCCTGTCAAAGATAAGAAGGGCAAGGAGAAGGAGCAATTCTAGCCCCATGGGTTCTACATGTATTTTTGTTTTCTTGTTTTAGGAGTCTTTTACCGTTTATACCCCTTGAGGGGATTTAGCAGTAGTTTTACGCATAGAAGAAAGCCTAAGGATACTCTTATCAGTCTTTCGTTCTCAGTTATTTTGGTCCCTCTAGATTACAGTCCTGCCATTTTTGTAAAATTGGTTGCCTGCAATTTTTTTATTAATACAATACATTCAAGGCTTCTATTGAAAAATAGAAGAAAAAAACATAAACATAAAATGCAAGATAATAGTATTATGAAAATCACAATTGATAGTTTCACTACAAATATTATTCAACAAAATCTTTACATTTTTATTAATTAATTCAATAATTCAAAATCACATTATAATAACAAAAACTTTGCCTTCTTTCTTATGCCACATGCTATAAGCTATAATTGCATTCATACATAAACTATAGCTTCTAATCATTTTTTTGTTAAATGGTGAACCACGGCTACTCCATGGAAAATTCCAATACCTGATATTCAAACTGAATCAAGGTATGGTCAGCTCATCATTCACAACATTTATTACAAAGCGCTCCATAAGAGCATCATGTCACTTACAAGAGTAGAACCTCGGTGGGGAGGGTAACATTCATTCCTCCCAACCACCCAACCTACATCCATTTGACAACTATAGCTTCTAATCATACACAATCTATGTTTCTATGTTTTGAAGACAATACAAATAAAAAAGACTCAAATGTAGAAACCTTTACAAATATTTGGTTTTCTTTTCAAGAGCATGTTCATCATTTAAAAAAGAAATGAACAAAAAATCGCTTTAAAAAAAAAATGTATTAATTAAAATAAACTAACAATTAACCATAAATCAAAACTTTTCAATATAAAACAAAATAAATTTACAATTCAACCATAAATCAAACCTTTTTAATATATGAATAAAAAATTAAAATTAATCTATTTTAAAATTCTTAAAAAAAATACTTTAATTTTAAAAAAATATTTGTTAAAATAAAATAACAAATCAATCATTAATCAAACCTTTAAATATATACTTGAATAGATAAAAAAATAATTTCAAATATAAATATATAGTTGAATAGAAAGAAAAAACAACATAGATTCATTTTAAACTTGGATCTAGAAAGTACCGAGAGGTATCCAATTTCTGGTGTAAGTTATTTTCATTTTAAATTTTTAATTGTTCATAAAAAATTACATGATCCCTCCTTCCTAACCATTCCACTGGAAATATTGCCACTAATTTCTAATTCCACTGGTATATTTTTGGATTAGACCGGTCAAGTTTCGCAGTCAAGTTTGGATTATGACTGAAAAAACAAACATTCGCCGAGGATTTACAACCAATTAAGCACATCTCTGTATACAATACATTCTTTGTTTATGTATTTTTAATGTAGATTCTTGATTTTCTTTTTGATCGAAGCCAAACTCCATTACTCAAACGCATTGTATACAATACATTCTTTGTTTATTTCTTTTTAAATGTAGATTCTTGATTTTCTTTTGGATCGAAGCCAAAATCCATTACTCATTTATTTGAAATGCAATAGACGTTTGCAACTCCATGCTCAGGCTCCATGAAGATTAGATTTCTTAATCCAAAATATGGTCTAAAACGGAACGTTGCGATTCATATTAATCTGCCCGATAGATTTAGACAAGAGCATGGTCGGGTCAACATGAAAAAATAAATTGAATGGAAGCATGATTGCTTTTCAAAGCAGAATGTAGAGGACTATCGTATAGGCTTTACGTGGATTCCACTGTTCGGCCGCAATTTCTAGTCTTAAATTTCTGTGATAGTTATTTAACAAATGGTTTCTTCATTCGTCTCCCTACTATCATATGATCTTCACTTTTCACTTTCCTACTGTATCCGAAGATTTTTCATGGTTTAGTTCACTAGTTTGCACTTTCCTTCAGTTTGTTTTCTTCTTCATAGTTCATAGATTTTTCCACAATCTGCTATAACCCTACCTTGCACCTTTCATACTTTTCAATTTACTTTATCTTTTGAATTATCAGCAGTTTCATTTCATACTTTTCAATTTACTTTATCTTTTGAATCCACCAGCGGTTTCACTCTATATTTGTTGTTGATATATTGCTGATTTTAAGTCAAAATATTTTTTTTTTACCTATTTCAACACCAGTTAGTTTCATACTTTTCAATCAAATACAGAATCAAGAAACTAAAAATAATAATAATAACAATGTATTGTATGCAAAGATCTGGAAACTAATGTACCTTTAAGTATTTCTTTCCTGAATATACATCATATCTGCAAATAATAAAAGTGACTTTACACATTAATCTTGATGAATTCTTGGTTCATTAGAAAGTCGGGCAGAATTATATCTGTATGCATTTGTGCAATATCGTTGCCCAATCCTACTGAACATTATTTTCGTTATCGGATTCTCCAAAATGATCAAGGGTGTACAGAGATGCTAGGTTTCATCGGGACACAAAAAGACAATCGACATTTCAATGGCAAGCGGGAGTGATACACTTCCACGGAAGGCTCCTCATTCATCTCTGATCGGTTTCTGTAGATTAGGCTCTACTCTATAAATTGAGCTCTGCCCCTGCTCCCAATTCAAATGGACTCCTCAGGGAGACGGAGGGTCCCTACCTCAGGGTGTAAAGTAATGGAGTAAGCTGTCTACTAAAGGTCTTCCTGGGACTCCGTGCAAATGGTCGGGTCCATAAACAAAACAAATGCTTTAGTGTGAAAAATAAGGCTTATAAACATGTTTTTTTAGATTCTACAAACAAATATAAATATATAGTTAAATAGAATAAAAGATTCTACAAACAAATATAGTCAAACATAAAAAAAAAACCATTAAGAAACAAAATTTGTTATATAAATATATAGTTAATAGAATAAAAAACATTAAGGAACAAAATTTGTTTTATATATATATTTGAATTAAAAATAATATTAAGAAACAAAGTTATATTTTGATTATGGGTTACTTGAATTTTTATTTTCTTTATATTAACTTCATAGCAAGTTCATTTAAAAAAAAAAAAACACATGGATTGTCATGCAAAATAAAACATAAAATTTAATTAATATATATATGAAGAAAACACAAACATCACATAAGTTTAAATTTTACAAATAGTTTCAAAGCAAATATATGTCATGGAGCAAACCAAACAATATCATAAAATGTGAAAATCGCAAAGCAAAATTACCATTTACCTTCACTAATAAGGGAAAATATCAAATGAGATATTAGTTCTTTCTGACAAATACTACCTTTTTATAATGAGAAAAGCTGGATAAAAGAAGAATAAGGGAGAATCTCCATGAAAAAATGGTCAAGATCAACCCACAATCAGGATTAAAGGATAGCATTCCTGAGGTAGAGGTGGCAAGTGGATGAATATGAGTTAAATAGATTTCATTATAGTCACTCTTCTGGTATTTTAACTGTGGTTGATAAGGATTTATTGACTGAGATAGAATCTCGCAAGCAGGCTATTCTTCTTTATAGGGAAAAGGAGGCTTGTTAGAAAAGTAGGGTATTATGGCTGCGTTGTGGAGATGATAATACTCCTTTCTTTCACAAATTTGCTGCCCATAGAAAATGCCGTAACTCAATATGGAAACTTTTTGATGATTCTGGAAATCTTGTGGAAGGTTTTGAGGCTATAGCAGAAGCTGGGATTCAGCACTTTGAAAATCTATTTAAAGAAGAAGATGATCTCCATCTTCCAGAAATTGTTCTTAGTGCTGGTCATTTCCCTACATCTGTTACTGAGGATGATAACGCAGGGCTTATGCAAGCTATTACTCTTCAAGATATTAAGCATATCTTAAACATTAGCAAAAATGATAAGAGTCCTGGCCCGGATGGTATCCCTGTTGAGGTGTACAGATGTTTGTTTGATGTTTTGGGTGAAGATCTCTTAAGAGTTATTGAATTTTCCAAGACAAGTGGCAAGATCCCAGCTGTTTTTAACTCAACCTTTCTTGCTCTTATTCCTAAGGTTGACAGCCCTTCATCATTTGAGGATTTTCGACCTATATCTTTGTGTAAATTTGTATACAAAATTATTGGTAAGATCATTTCGATTAGAATCAGAAAGGTATTGAGCAGATATATATCTGGTGAACAGTTTGGATTTTTGCCGAGAAGGCAGATTCACGATGCTATTGGTGTCATTCAGGAGGGTATGCATTCAATGCATGTTAAATCCATGAAAGCTGTCATGATTAAGATTGATCTATCTAAAGCATATGACAGAGTCAGCTGGGTTTATCTTCGGGTCATTCTTGCAAAAATGGGCTTTGCTGGGAATTTTATTGCATGGGTTATGAGCAGTCTTTCATCTGTCTCATTCTCTTTGCTCATAAATGGTGTTGCTACAAAAATTTTCAAATCTAGTAGGGGGCTCAGACAGGGTTGCCCACTAGCACCACTCCTGTTTCTTATTGTGGTTGAAGGCCTTGGGAGGGCTATTCTGCATGCTTCACACAATAAGTCTTATCATGGTTTAGATTTTGGTAATGAAGTTGTATTAACTCATGTCCTATTTGTGGATGATATTGTCATGGTTAATGATGGCTCTGAACAATCTCTCTCCACTCTTTATGAGATTTTAATGCATTTCTGTAAGGCATCTGAGATGCTAATTAATAACAATAAATCATCACTTTACTTCTCTTGTTTGGAAGAGTCTGATGTTATTACATTACAGAACATCTTTAGTTTTCCTGTCGCTCGAATTGAGTCAGGAATGAAGTACCTAGGGTTTAACCTTAAACCATGCAGATATCTTATTAGGGATTGGGATTGGCTGATTATTAAAGTTGAACAAAGGATTCAGAATTGGAGCTTCCGTTGGTTGTCAAAAGGAGGAAAGCTGGTATTGATTAAATTTGTTTTAGAGGCTACTCCTGTATATTGGATGCATTTTTGGGTTCCTTTGGGTGTCATTGACAAAATCAGAAAGCTATGTTTTAACTTTCTTTGGGCCGGTAAACAGAAATCCTCTGGTTTATCCTGGATATCTTGGAAGACTATCGCATTGCCTAAATCTTTGGGTGGTTGGGGACTCAAGGTACCTGTCTTATTTGCCAAATCTCTTGCAGCAAAAAAGGTATGGGATATTATTCATGGTTCGGGTTTATGGGTTAAGATAGCTCATCAGAAATATATTTTTCCATTAAATAAACTGGATTGGATAAGATCCTATGTTAAAAAGAAAAAAGAATATTTCAATCTGTTGGAAAGCAGTCCTCTGGGATTTTGATCTTATTGGGGAATTTCTAGTCTGGAAGGTTGGTTCTGGAAAAACTATCTGTATAGGCTTAGATCCGTGGGTTGGATGTAAATGGAGACATTCTTTGCCTACTCCTATGATAGATAGGTTACATTTGGATGGATACCATTATCTTTCTGATATTGGAACTATTGGTATGGTTTTAATGCCACAAGAATGGTTACCTGCAGACACTTTGGGGTTTAATGATCCTTTTGAGATTGCTGTTTGGAATGGATATATTGCCATTCTAAAATCCAGTCATGTTAGACTATCTAATGAAGATGACTATCTCATCTGGCATTTATCAAAATCAGGCAAATATTCTCCAAAAGTGGGATATAATGAACTTATTTTCAGAGAAGTGGACTTGAACTAGTGGTGGAAGATTTTATGGAAGATGAAGTGTCCACTAAAAAACAAAATTTTTAGTTGGTTTCTCCTCACTAGTAAAGCATTGACATGGGATGTTCTTTGCTTGAGAGGTAGAGAGGGTCCTGGTAGATGTTATCTATGCAAACAGAGCTGCGAATCAAATTTCCATATTGCTGTAGAATGCCCTTTTACGCAAACTGTTTGGTCTATTATTGAGGATCATCTGACCCTTAATAATCTATGGAATGGAGTCACAATCTCTGAATGCTTTAAAAATTGGTGCATGTTATCAGATGTAAATCTCATCAAATCTTTACCCATCATTGTCCTTTGGTTTATTTGGAAAGCAAGAAATAGATCTTGTTTTGAGGATTGTGACTCATCTCCAGCACAGATTTCAAGTTATAGTTTAGGCATGCTGAAGAATTTACCGCAGTCTATACCTGTGGTTTCTATCAGAACAATTTTTGTAGAAGAAATTGATCAGTCATATGCGTGGGGTTATTTTGATGGATCTGCTGCTGGGGATCCAATGATATGTGGTGCTGGTGGTATTCTGTACTTTTCCGATAGGCATCATATATCTTTCAAAGCAGGTTTAGGTTTGGGCACGAATAATTATGCAGAATTATGTGCACTTAAGCTTCTCCTTAGGCTGGCTAGGATGCATAATTTGGATAAAATTCAAATTTTTGGGGACTCCCAGCTTGTTATTAATTGGGCATCTGGTAAGTATAAATTACAAAATCTTGAATTAGCCTTGATTCTTCAGGATGTTCATTATTTATCGGACAGTCTTGATTATGTGTCTTACAAACACATATATAGGGAAAGAAATTCCAAAGCTGATTTATTGGCAAAAGCAGGGGGTAGCATTCATGAGGGTTTTTGGAATACATATGAACAGAATGAGGCAGATTCCACAGAAATTTTTCAGGTTTTCTAAAGCTGCTGTAGCGAGCTGTCTGTCATATGACAGATTGCTGGTTCTTGGGGATTTTCCAGATATGATGCCATGGCTGATATTGATTTGCATTTTCGAATTTGGTGATCTCAAGCAACAATATTCAGAGCTTGATTTGCGGGCTGGTTGGCCTCTTATATATGGTACTGAATGGTTTTGGAATTTAAGTTTCATCTCTGGATGGTCTGGAAAAGGCCTATTTTTTGCTGCTGTTTTATTTTTATCAGCATATGACTTTTCTGAGACTTCTCCAGCATGCTAGTTCTGCTCTGATATCTTTGCTTTTGCTCACATCTTTTGATCTGACCTGATTTATCACGAGTGATGATATAAGTCTGCTATGATCAGACTTAGTTATTTTTCATTTTCCACTGCTTCTTTATGTTGGAAAGGATTTTAGTGAACATTATGATCTGATGATGTATTTGAACATTAGATTTGGATTGTGGATTTGTGCTTTTTTGAGGCAAATATTGTAACTGACAACTTCTTTGTTGTAATTTGTAAAATGGACTATGAGGGCCATCTACTAAATGTGAATAAAGTATTTACGATTTTTTTCTTTGGAAAAAAAAAGGTGGCAAGTGGATGCCAACTATCTAAGCTAATAGCTAAGAAATTAATCAAAATTGATTAATTATTTTATCTTAAATTATGGGTTTATAATATTCCAACACTATAGATTAAATAAGTTTCCATAAACTTTAATCATCATTGTCTATCATAAAAGATGTGCATAAAAATCTATATCAACCATTTTCAAATTTACATAAAAAGAATATATCAACCACATAAAAAAAATATTGTATTATTTCAAATTTACATAAAAAGAATATATCAACCACATAAAAAAAATATTGTATTAGTTTTATAATTAGGTCTTTAAATTGTTTTATTAGTTCACTTTGCTAATTAAGTTGTTTTATTGATTTACCTTACTAATTAAAAGTTGTTTTATGACTGTTGTTGACGTCAAAGACTCTTTGGTTGACTTATCTAAAACGGTATCAGCCATTCCGTCATATGGTAAGAAGCTTAGTTGTTTTGTTTCTTGAGAACGTGGCACAAAATCTATCATGGCATGTTATATTGCATTTTTATTTTCTACGTTGTAAACATGTGACAAAATCTTTCACGGCATTTTTTTAATTTAGAACTAATCTCTCGGCATGATTCACCATATCTTATATTACATTTTTATTTCCAACTTAATTATCTCTGGCCCTGATTCAAGACATCATGCATTACCTTCGTATTTCGAAAGCAATGACGACTCAATAAAATTATTAAATGAATTTATAAGTATCATGAAATTATCAAATGAAAGGCAATTTCACTAAATGAATTTATTTGAAAATGGGTTGTTCTGATATAATAGGCCATCATAGCAGGTAATCCCATTTCTGACGAGGATTAGGTAGATCTCTTGAATCCCTTCATTCCACGGCAGTTGAAGATTGGACAATGGCGAATCTTTGGCTCCTGCTAGCAGGTAATTTATGATACGGTTTCATCTCAGATTGAACCTCACTGTCAATTTGTATTTGTTTCCTTTTTTTTTTTTTTCTCTTCGCTGTTTGACGTGATCACCACTGCAGTTAATGCATTTTTCACCATTGTTGAACCTTTTTTTTCTCCACAAGTAAGTTACGATTTCTTCCTATGTCAGTAACCTCAATTTGAATTTGTGTATTGGGGTTGGGTGTTGATTACATTGACATCAATCTCTTCATTCCACAGTATATGCAATTCGGATCTGGGGCATTGTAAGGTTGCCAGGATCATTTTGCTTTGGCAGGATATTTGTATCAATAGGTAATTTTATGGTCTCGTACTATTAATTCACCGCCATTGTCTCCAACTTACTCTCCCTCTCAATTTGTATCTTGTTTTCCTTATTCTCTTTAGGGTTTTAGATGAAAATAGCATTGATAGCATTCTGATCATCTCCCTCATTTTTTCTCCTTCCAGTAATAGTGCTGAACTTAGTATGTATCATCTTATGGATAATACTCTCTCTAACTTGCCGAGGAGGAGAATTAAATAGGGTTCTGGTAGCTCTATTTTGTTAGTCAAAATATAGCTGACTAAACTTGAGTTTACAGCTCAGTTAATAAAATTTAATTTTTTCACGTTGATCTCTTTTTCTTTTGTTTACTTGTGGGGTGAAATTTGTCTAACTCGACTGATTTACCTCTACTTGTCGGTTCACTTCGACCACTAGTTGGTTGACCTCTTCGACCACTAGTGGGTTTACTCAAGAAATTACAAATGCTTTTTACCTGTGAGTAAGATGAAGTAAAAATGGACACATATGTAGGAAGACTTGAGTGGCTGTAAAAAACCTGGAACTTTCACGGGATGAGAGATTTAAGGATTCTTGTTCTTTCTCTCAAATGGTAATTGTAAAAGACATTTACACAAGTAAATATGGAAATATTGTGCGGCTAAATAAACATGCATTCAACCATAAAGTATTTCTTATATATAACTTGTGCAGAAATAACAAAGGTATTACACACTTGTAGATCCAAACTTGTAAGCTCAGCGACTGATCCTTTTACAGAGCTTCGGCTAGAGCTTCAGCTCTTCGACATAATCACATACAAAGAAGCTTGAGCTTCAACTTCACTTTCTCTCTTCTTCTCACCATGAGTTCCTGTGTCTCTCTATTGTGTCTAGCGTGATTTACAATTTTTTTCTTTTATTTATAGGCAACCTGAAAATTACTTCTACATGAATCGACTGACTCACCATTAAAGACTATAATAACTATCTACCTAACAACTTAGCTTCAGAAATTAATTCGACTGGTTTAGATTGCCGAATCGTGGACTCTTCCCTCTTGTCAGACTGACCAACAAGATCTTGACTGATACAGACTCTGACAAAGTCGGCTGAGAGTCAGGTACGGATTTGCTAGTGATTCATATTTCCAACACTCCCCCTTAATTATGAGTAGATGGAGATTTTTAAAACAAAATTTACAAAATGTTTCAGAGCTTAGATATGCTCTGTTTATGACAGAGTTCACTATGGAGAACTTGTCATTCCAAGATAACTACGCAGATACTGGAAAGTATCCTTTGCCAATGGTTTTGTAAAGATGTCTACAAGTTGATTTTCAGACCTGCAAAATTTCAAACAATGCAAAATTTCAAACAAATTTTCTTGTTGTTCACCAAGTCTCTTATGAAATGAAACCTTATGTCGATGTGATTGGTTCTCTTGTGAAACACATGATTCTTTGATAATGCTATGGTTGAATTGTTGTCACAGAAGATGGCTGTCGGTTCTTGATGGTTCTATGACAAGTCTTTTAACACACTCCTCATCCAGAAATCTTGACATGCAGCACTTGTCGCTGCAACATACTCTGCTTCAGCTGAAGACAAAGTTACTATGGGTTGTTTCTTTGAAGCCCGTGAAACAACACCTGTACCAAAATGAAATGTGTACCCAGATGTGCTCTTTCTGTCATCTATGTTGCCTCCATTATCACTATCAGTGTATCCAATGAGTTTAAAATTTTCTGAGGTTGAATACATAATTTCAAGCTCTTTTGTGCCACTTACATACCTCAGAATTCTTTTACCTGCTTGCCAGTGAGAGTCTTTTGGTGACTCCATGAACCTTGAGATCAGAGTTACTCCATACAGAAATTTTGGTCTTGTCGCTGTCAAATACATAAGGCTTCCAACAATCCTTTTAAACAGCGTAGGATCTACAGTGGATCCTTCATCATCCTTGCTCAATTTTAAACCTATTATTACTGGTGTTGGGGTTGTCTTGCAATTAGACATGTTAAATATTTTTCAAACTTCACTTGTATACTTTGTCTGTGATATAAAAATATCACTTTCAGACTGTTGAACTTCAATTCTCAGAAAAAACTTCATAAGCCCTAGATGAGTCATTTCAAATTCACTTTCCATGACTGCTTTAAAATATGCTATGCCAAAATCACCAGTAAATATTAAATCATCTACATGCGAGCAAAAAATTAACATCTTACCTTGCTCATCAAATTTGGTGTACAATTTCGGTTCACTTTCACTTCTATGAAATCCATTTTCAGTGGGATAGGAATCAATCTGATTGTACCAAGCTCTAGGAGCTTGCTTCAAACCATAGAGTGCCTTTTTCAGCATGTACACTTTATGATCTTGACCTGGAACTTCATACCCTTGTGGCTGTTCCACATATAATTCATCTTCTAAATAGCCATTTAAGAATGCCGACTTGACTTCCATTTGGTAAACAAGCCATTTGTTTTGTGTAGCAATGGCCAAGACTGTTCTGACTGTATCCATGTATGCAACAGGTGCAAATGTTTCATTGAAGTCTATGTTGGGTTGCTGCGTGAACCCTCTTGCTACCATTCTTGCTTTGTGCTTCTGCACATTTCCATCAACATCTTGCTTTGTCTTGTAAATCCATTTGACACTGATTACATCCTTGTCTTTTGGTACATCAACCAGTTCCCATGTTTGGTTCTTCTCAATGCATTCTATTTCTTCATCCATGGCTTGTGCCCATACTTCTTTTTCAACAGCTTCTTCAAATGTTAGTGGATCATATATAGGAAAAAATAATGCAAAGAGAGGGAATGAATTTGGTGTACCATCTTCATATATCTCACACAGACTTCTTGTCTTCACCGGTTCTGTCGATGTCGACCTTGACGAAATGCTTGATGAAGTCTGTTGTCCTCTTGGTGTACTTGTCGGTGTAGCTTGAGCTGCTACTTGTGTCGATGGTCCTTGTGCTGCACCATGTCGTGGTGTCATGGGAGTCAACGATGCTGCAACCAGTTGACTTACATGTGGTGTTTGAACCGCTTCCTCTTCCATATCATCATTTTTGACATTCGACGCAATCTTGACATTTATGTCGATGGTTCCATCCCATCATTCATTCTTGACAAATTGAACATCTCGACTGATTATCACTTTCCTTGTGACAGGATCATACAACTTGTATGCTTTTGTGTCTTCAGAATAGCTAACAAAATACATTTATGTTCCTTCTTGTCTAGCTTCTTTCTCAGCTCATCTAGAACATGAACATATGCAACACAACCAAAAAATTTTAAATGCAAAAGACTATGATTCATACTTGTCCATGCTTTTTGGGGAACTTTGTTTTTCATACTCTTTGTCAGGCATCGGTTCATAACGTATACAACAGTTGTGACTGCTTCACCCCAGTATTCATTTGGCAAATGCTTGGCTTCCAACATGCTGCATGCCATCTCCATGATGGTTAAGTTCTTTCTTTTGGAAATACTGTTCTATTGAGGTGTATACCGTGCAGTGAGTTGTTTTTGTATGCCATGGGTCTTGCAAAAATTTAGAAATTCATTTGAAACATATTCACCTCCTTTGTCAGTCCTTAATATCTTGATGCGATGTCCACTCTAGTTCTCCACAAGTGCCTTGAATTGCTGAAAATAACTAAATGCATCAGATTTATGTTTCAACAAATAGACCTGTGTTTTTCTTGAGTAGTCATCAATTAAAGTTAGAAAATATTTGCAGCCACCAATGGATAATGTCTACATTGGACCACAAATATCAGAGTGCACAATTTCAAGTGGTGTGTGTGCTCTATATGACTTTCTGACTGGAAAAGTGTCTCTGTGTTGCTTGCCAAAAATGTTGAAATATTGTAACTTCGAAGAATATTCTATATGTATCTTTTTGTTGTCCCCGATGGTCCTACAAGGGGAACCACATGTATTACTTTGTACCCTGATTATTCTAATAGGAAGAACTAATAAGAGTCATGAGGTAGTCCCCTCTAATTGTAAAGGTGGGTCATTAGCACCCCAGTGTGGTTACTTGATCCTACATGTGTAACTCGAGCCTACATGATTTAACTTGAACCTACATGTCAAATGAGTTAATTAAAGTGAACGGATGAATATAAATAAAGGTGTAGCGCTCCTCATTTGGAGCACACACTCTCACTTGTATAGCGCATTAGTGGAGAAGAAAGAGAAGTATCTGGAGAAGGAGGAGGATCAGGCTTTGATCTCCTTGTTGGTTTTATATTTTATGTTTTGGGGCATCTATATTGAGGAAGATTTTGCTAGGTTTTTCCCTTTAGGGTTTTCCCAGGATAAATCTTTGTGTTCTCTTTTGTATGGTTGTGTTTCTCTATCTTTCAGTTGTTGGCCTACTATGGCAACTGTAGAAGAAACGGCATTACAACAGGGGGAGACATGTAATCGATCCAACAAATTGATGGTCGTTTTAGTGGAAAGTGTCAAGCTGTAATAAATAGATGAGGAAGAATCATCTAAGATTTCTCACCGTTCTTCATTGCTGAGGTATGTGATTGCAATTCTAGTTCCAGATCGGGATCTTCCATTTGGATTTGCAGTGATTTGTAATGTTCCCTTGGAGAGGGCATTTGCTATGGATTGAGACATTCAGGGATAGGGCACATCTGTAGTATGGACTTCTAGAAAAAGAGAGCACAGCCATCATCATTCTGGCTATGAAAGGAAGAGGGCGCACCATCTCACTCAGATTTCACAGTTTCTTGGGATGCCAGTGACATCTTGCTAAAGGAAATAAGTGTGGGGCATTCATAGAGTTCTTCTTTGGGTCACTCATTTGATTCTCTCATTCCAAATCCAAACCAAGAGAAGTGGGCGCTGCTAATAGTGTACGGTAAACAGTCTGTCAAAATCATGGGGTTTGTGGTTATTTGCCATTGCTGATATATGAAGGTGTCTTTTGGAAGTTGGCTACCTGGGAACAAGAACAAGGCTGCAAAGAACAACTAGACTGTCACTATTCTACCCACGCCATCTGCTATTTAAAAGAGTCTGATATATATATGTTGCTGTTGGTGAAGCTGACCAAGAGAAGGGTATTCGCAGTATGCTACATGCTGCCCTTTAATGAACTGCTGGTGCAATATTTTTTTGTGAACATCCTGTAAACATTAGTCAATTCAAGCCCTGTACAACTCCTATTTTGCTTGGAATAAAGATGGGTATCTTAACACTTTATTGGTCAGCTATGTTACAGTATTGTTTACATGTTTTGTTCAAATGACAGTAGCAGCAGTATACACAAGGAAGAGTACACAGACAGATAAAGTCTTTAGGTGCATTAAGGTGACAATCTTGACAGTGATGACTGGAGTATTTGATGACAAGCAACCTTTTGATGACTGATACAACGTTTGATTGGGTGATTCCTTTGATATCTAAGAACACTCTTAATGTCTTGGCATAAGTAAGCCCTTTGATGAGCATATCTCTTGATGAATGTCATGAACAATAGTTGGTTGTGGAAAGAATGGTTTTAGATTTGACAGGTTGATGATAAGAGTAATGAGCAGCAGTTGATGAGTGGGAGCAATGTCAAATTGAATTGGATGTATTAAGCAGAATCCTTTGATGATTTGGCATATGTGTAGTCCTTTGGATGACTAGGAGATTCTTGAACAGCAGATTCCTTGTGGTAAAGAAATGATGCTAGTGGTAGAATGTTGAAAAGCAGACTTTGCAATATTGCAGCAGTATAGATGTCTAATGAGCAAGGTAATAGCAGAGTGGAAAATGATGATCAGAGAAGACGGTGAGTAGCATTGATCATGATCAGCATTTCCTTTGATGACTTGGCACATGTGCAGACCTCTTGATTACTTGAAGATTCTTTATGGTACAACTTCAGATGTCTGAGCAGAGATTGAGACTATTGCAGCAGTGTTGAGCAGCAGTAGATGAATGATGAACAGTGTTACAGCTGAGTTGATGTGTTTGCAGATTGATGAGTTGATGTGACAGTGAGCCTTAATGTAAAAGCAAGCTTGTCTTGCTTCTGAGGTTAGGATACCTCTAACCCTTCTTAGCGGGGTCTAAGAAAACCAGGCAGGGTCCTGGATTAAGAGTAGGTGCTCTATGTATCAGTAGGTGCTGATTTCACCTAACGGTTGTAGCCGGACCCAAATAATATAAAAAGACTACAAATTTATATATTGTGGTGTTCTTCTGTTTTATGGTGCTTTATGAATGAAATGCTTATGTTATGTGAACGATGTTTATGAAATGATTATGGTAAAGTGTTGATTTGATGAATTGGTAGCTAACCGTGAGAAGCTAAGAAAGGTTTAAAAATTGGCTTCACACTGATTCACCCCCCCTCTCAGTGTCAACAATTGGTATCAGAGCAGGCCTTCGTAACAAGCCTGGAAAGCTTGAACGAGATCCTTAGACACAATGGAGAAAAAGAAAGAGTCATCAAGCAATGATGTCCCTGTACTTGATATTGCAGATTATTTCAGTTGGAGGAGCAAAATGAAGGCTTATCTGAAGAAGTTTGGGATTTGGGAAATTGTCATCAATCCACCTGCTCCATCAAACAAGAAAGGAAAACCAGCTGCACAAAAGGAAGCGAAGAAGGACAACACTACATCTTTGAAGTTCCTCATGGATGGACTTCCCAGTTCAGTGAAAGAAAGTGTAGGAGAGTACACTTCAGCAAAAGACCTATGGTTCAAGCTGGAAAGTGAGTATCAGAAGGCAAGACCAGAACCTGAAAAGACAGATCAGAAATAAGAAGACAAGCCCCCAGAAGAGCTAAATCAAGAAGAAGATAAACAGGAAGAGGTCTCTAGTAAAGGTATGGACTCTTGTGATTATGATAGCTTGTGTGATGAAGTTGACAAGGTTCTTGCAGATGATGATGAAGCAATGTTGAAAGCTAAACAGAGAATTATAAACTATGTATGCCACATAGATCTCAGAGCTGACTGGTTCTTGAACAAAGTTGAGCTTAATCAATTTGATTACACGGCATTTAGGATGACAACCTTTGATTATATGGATAGTCTCCAAAAGCAGAATGTTGAACTAAAGGAGTTGCTTAAGAAACTTAAGCATGAAGGAGTAGGTTGGCTGAAATTGCCAAAGGAAAAGGAAGTTGAAAAGGAACAGTTGAAGTTTGATTTGATCGATCTAACCCTAGAACAAAAGAACCATGATAAAGATTCAAAAATACTTGAAGAAGCAAGAGAGGCAAATCATGACTTGAAGACTCAGCTGGAGGAAGCCAAGAGGACAGAAGAAATCTTGAAAAGACAGCTAGAAGAAAAGGAGGAAACAGTCCAGAAGGTGGAAATGGAGGTAGTTGGTCTCAGGAAGAAAGGTAAGAAAAATGAAGCCTTGCTCAAGCTCCAGGACAATTCAATTGTCCTAGATAAGATCTTAGATTGCCAAAGATCTCCGCTCGACAAGACTGGTCTTGGTTACAAGAAGAACAAAGAAAAACTTAAAGATGACACTTGGTCTCTGAAGACTCTAGTAGCAGGTCCATCAATGTCCAAAGCTTCCCCCAAGGCTCCTGCGCATGACAACAAGGAGTTTGGAAGTTCAAAGATGAAACAAGGAGTTAGGTCTGTTCATCAAAGCAACTTCATAAAGGAAACAGCTCCAAGACCCAGGTATAAAAGTGGTTTCAATGGTTATTGTTATTCTTGTTCTAACTTTGGTCATAAAGCTATGGATTGTAGATTCTATGAAAGAAGAAGGGCTGGAAGCCCCAATGAC
>LPNX011029231.1:46815-71060 GCA_001517045.1 Pseudotsuga menziesii
GGGAATGCTCAGGCATGGAGAAATGAAGTGGATCAAAGAAGTATTGGAAGTTCCAACAACTCAGTTAGGTGCTGGTCATGCAACAAATTTGGGCACAAAGCACAAAACTGTTGGAATGATATGAGAAGACTAACATATAGCTCAGCCAAGAAAACCAGCAAGGACTATGAAGGAACAGATGCTCAAAGAACAGATGTCAAAAAGCAGGTATGGATGAGGAAGACCGAGCAGTTGCGGTTAGGAGAAGCTGATCAGAGTAGGAAGGATGGCTGCCATATGGCAAGCCAAGTGTAAGGTCGCTCAAAGACCTTAACACACCTTGAGTTCATGAGGCTGGAGTATGAACTCAAAGGAGAAAGGATGGTTACTCCAGGCATACAGACAGGTCCTAGGATCGTGCATATTGACAGGGGGAGCAGTCAACAGTGATCAAATATTTCAGAGACAGGTATGTGGACACCCTTTGCCATTGATGCCAAAGGGGGAGAGATGAAGACAAAGGGAGAGATGAAGACAAAAGGGGAGCATGCTAATATGGGGAGCATGAGTTGTTGTCATCAATGACAAAGGGGGAGATTGTTGGTGAAATTGTCATTGATGCCAACATGGACTTGATGTCATTAATGTCACCATTGTTGAAACCCCAGCAAAATCCCTGGTAGATGTTGAGAAGCCAATGATGCCTCCTGCTTGATGAAGATGCCCTTGGAACCTTGAAGAAATGGTGAAGGCAATAAGGGTCATTTGTCACATGATGATGTGGTAACATAATCATGCCACTGACTAGGCAATCTATGGCAGATGGACAGATCTGAACTTGTCTGATATATGCCAAAATGAAGATGTTTGTCCTTGAATTCTGTAGCAGCTCCACAAAATTTGAATAAGGATGATAAAAGGGTCTATCTAGGTACTTCTAAGCAAGAATCTGTGGTCATAGACTGTGTTGTCCCAGACAGTTTTGAGGATGACCACTGTTCCAATGATGATGTCAAGAAGAATTCATCTCATTGCAGTGCAGTAGTTAGCTGCAAAATGCCAGTTTATTAAGTACGGCCTTCATATGAGACACATCCTCATTGTGCTGCAAATGCCAAGGAAAAATATATGAAAAGAAAAGAGCAGTTTACATTCATGGATATATGATGTCAAAAGAAATATCACAATGGTGCGAAGCCTATCAAATTGGTCACTCTGAAATTTGAGTATTTGGTAAAGCTACGCGTTGTTTGTGTTGGGGTTGATGGGTCGCAAACAGGCAGTGGAAATAATTTTCTCATAAACTTGTTTTCAGATGACATAGGTGTTGAGCTTCCTCACCAGATAGCGAAACTCTCTGTCAGTGTGAACTTTGCATATGATGAGAAAATAGCACTGAGGCCATTTAAATGGGTTCAGCAATTGGCTGGCATTGACATTTTGCCTGAAGCTCCTCCAGTTCTTGTTAATAACATATTAAGAAGCAATGATGTTGCAAGAGGTGCATCCGCTTTGGCAGGGACAAGTATATATCGACAACAACATCGTGTCCAAATCATATTGAAAAAAAATCCGTGCTTGTATCAAGTCACATCTGGCTCCTCAGTGAGTCACGGCCACTGTGAGCGCTAAATAAGCAAGCCTTATGTCAGCCAGAATTCTTAATCTCTGTGTTGTATGTGGTCTTATACAAGAAAGGGAAAGAATTATTTTCATGTACACGGTGGTGATTGGAGTCGGCCTCAAAATGAAAGTGATGCAAATATAAGAAGTCGGCCCAATAAAAATAGGATGTCGGCTCATAACAATAAAATTATTAAAATATGTAAGTTCGGCTCAAAATTGATGTGAAAATTAGTATAAATACCCCCACGCAAGTCATTTTTTAGGCAATGGAAATTTCGTGGGAAATAGCTCTGCGTTTTTTACTAAGGCAGAACCTCGGTGGCAGCAGTAAGGAAATTGATTCTTGAGGCAGCGAAGGATCTGTGGAAATCTCATGCTCGTTTTTTCGTGGGAGCATACTGTGAAATTTTTTAACAGCTCGCTGAAGCTCTGAATATTTTTTTTCTTCTGTGAATTTCGGGTGAATGGCCTACTATGGAAACCGTAGAAGAAACAGCATTACAACAGAGGGAGACATGTAATCAATCCAACAAATTGATGGTCGTTTTAGTGGACAGTGTCAAGCTGTAATAAATAGATGAGGAAGAATCGTCTAAGATTTCTCACCGTTCTTCATTGATGAGGTATGTGATTGCAATTCTAGTTCCAGATCGAGATCTTCCATTTGGATTTGCAGTGATTTGTAATGTTCCCTTGGAGAGGGCATTTGCTATGGATTGAGACATTCAGGGATAGGACGCATCTGTAGTATGGACTTCTAGAAAAAGAGAGCACATCCATCATCATTCTGGCTATGAAAAGAAGAGGGCGCACCATCTCACTCAGATTTCACAGTTTCTTGGGATGCCAGTGACATCTTGCTAAAGGAAATAAGTGTGGGGCATTCGTAGAGTTCTTCTTTGGGTCACTCATTTGATTCTCTCATTCCAAATCCAAACCAAGAGAAGTGGGCGCTGCTAATAGTGTACGGTAAACAGTCTGTCAAAATCGTGGGGTTTGTGGTTATCTGCCATTGCTGATATCTGAAGGTGTCTTTTGGAAGTTGGCTACCTGGGAACAAGAACAAGGCTGCAAAGAACAACCAGACTGTCACTCTTCTACCCACGCCATCTGTTGTTTAAAAGAGTCTGATATATATATGTTGCTGTTGGTGAAGCTAACCAAGAGAAGGGTATTCGCAGTATGCTACAGGCTGCCCTTTATTGAACTGCTGGTGCAATATTTTTTAGTGAACATCCTGTAAACATTAGTCAATTCCAGCCCTGTACAACTCCTATTTTGCTTGGAATAAAGCTAGGTATCTTAACACTTTATTGGTCAACTATGTTACAGTATTGTTTACATGTTTTGTTCAAATGACAGTAGCAGCAGTATACACAAGGAAGAGTACACAGACAGATAAAGTCTTTAGGTGCATTAAGGTGACAATATTGACAGTGATGACTGGAGTATTTGATGACAAGCAACCTTTTGATGACTGATACAACGTTTGATTGGGTGATTCCTTTGATATCTAAGAACACTCTTAATGTCTTAGCATAAGTAAGCCCTTTGATGAGCATACCTCTTGATGAATGTCATGAACAACAGTTGGTTGTGGAAAGAATGGTTTTAGATTTGACAGGTTGATGATAAGAGTAATGAGCAGCAGTTGATGAGTGGGAGCAATGTCAAATTGAATTGGATGTATTAATCAGAATCCTTTGATGATTTGGCATATGTGTAGTCCTTTGGATGACTAGGAGATTCTTGAACAGCAGATTCCTTGTGGTAAAGAAATGATGCTAGTGGCAGAATGTTGAAAAGCAGACTTTGCAATATTGTAGCAATATAGATGTCTAATGAGCAAGGTAACAGCAGAGTGGACAATGATGATCAGAGAAGAAGGTGAGCAGCATTGATCATGAGCAGCATTTCCTTTGATGACTTGGCACATGTGCAGACCTCTTGATTACTTGAAGATTCTTTATGGTACAACTTCAGATGTCTGAGCAGAGATTGAGACTATTGCAGCAGTGTTGAGCAGCAGTAGATGAATGATTAGCAGTGTTACAGCCGAGTTGATGTGTCTGTAGATTGATGAGTTGATGTGATAGTTGATCCTGTTTATATGCTTTTGTTATGAAATCGAAATGAAATACTAATGATCTAGCTTAGCATAAGAAATTTTAACATGGTATCACAGCCACCCTGAAAGAAGACATTGTGTAGATATAGAAGATAAGAATTCTTACTTTTTTATTCTCTCTCCACAATCAATCAACAAAATAAGGCTAGGCTAACTATTCATTGAAGGGCGCATCTTTCTGTCGAAGCGAAATTCGATTCCGAGCATTTTCAGTTTTCAGTGCAGGAAATTAGGGCTTCCTGCAAAAGAAAATTTTTTGAGTGAGCCTAACATAGGATTGATATCCTCATCAAAATTGAAGTTTAGAGACCTAGATCAAGATTTTTGGTTTGGTGAAACTCCGAGAAAGTCAAACCCTAGTTTGACCCTGAGCCAGAAAAACCCTAAATACTAAAACTGCTAAGTTTTGGTACTTTTGCTATATTCCACAATGTGAGAAGGATCGGGAGCGGAAATTTTCAGAGATTGAAGATAAAATCCGTATGTACACTGTGTCCAAAATTCAGCCTCATATTCACTATATTCTAGGAGATATGATCCCTCCAAGTTAGGGTTCCAGCCTCTTCCAGAATTCATCCCTAAACAGGACACCTAGGGAGAATTGCTATAGCTTTGGCTACAAAGGTCCAAATGGAATTCCTCAAGATGTTCCAGAATGCGCACGGAATTTACTTTCTATGGTATGAATTTTAGAACCAGAAGATGAAATAGTGACATGTGCAGGACATACAACTTCATTGTTTTGAACAGTCCTGTAACAGGTCACCATGGGAAAATGATCATAAATCCCAATTGGTTAAACCAATTCGGATAAAACCTATATTTTTTGGATCAGGGACATGTGAGGTTACCTCAGTACAAAATTTTAGATGCATAGGAGTAGTAAATTCAGAGATATCATAGAAACAGTGACAGGCATTGCTGCAGAAGAAATTGGGAAACTAGGGCTTCCTGCTCCAGGAGCTTCCCTCCACTGTTTTAAGAAAAGGAGTACATTGGACAGCTCCATTTGAAGAGATCTATATTTCTATCCAATTAAATTTAAAATATTCCAAGTTTTGAAAATTAGGGTTTCTCTGACAAACCCTAGATCAGCCAGCTCCGGAAGCAGGACGGACACCTCAAATCAGTAAGATCGAATCTTTTGTTATTTGCATTTGAGGTTCTAATTTCAAAGTGATCTATCACATCAGCTTGATGATAAGCTTGGTGAAGTTGACAACTTCCAAGCATGGAAGTATTTGATCTCTCTTAAGAAAATGAATTGGACACCTACATGAGTAGAGAGGTTCCAGTTCTAGAGGGAGATGAGGCTCAAAGCCTTACACCAGAAGAACTTGGTCAAGGCCAAGAAGATCATTGTTGATTCAGTCACAGATCAACTTGTACCACAAGTGTCTTCCCTAAAGACACTGAAAGAGATGTTTGATTCCTTTACCAAGCTATTTGAAGGAAAGAACATACATCGGAAGATGACCCTAAGAAACAAATTGAAGAGGTAAAAGAAGAAGTGAAGAATGTAGAAGTAGTGATAGCCACCTTGAATGGCCTCCCAGGATCATGGGATTCATTCATGCGAAGAATGTATGCCAGAAGAAAGTGATTACTTTCAGCTCAACTCATAAGAGGAGAAGAAGAAGATGGGAGCAATTGAAGATCAAGCTCTCACCATCCCTCAAGCGATGAGGAATATGAAGAACTCAATTCTTGAAGAACCTCTTATTCATCTTATCATTTGGATAAGAAATGATGATTTCATGAATGAAGAAGATGATAAAGTAGAATGGTCAAGATGGAGTCTACCCACAAAACAAATAAAAGATAAGTATTCAATTGGCATTTCATGATATTGTTTTGTTATACATTTGATTATATTTAGTTGATGTGTTATGCATGATAGATTGTTTGCATTAATGACTATTAACTACAAATATGCATGTGATGGGTAAGTAACTCATGGTGCTATACAACTATCCATTGCTACTTATCAAACCTCTTTGTTGACATATTGGATTAGTGCACAATCTCAATGATGTCATGGTAGAGATGGAAGGCATCTAGAAAGTTTCTATGAGATATGGATGAATGTTGTATTGGATAAACAGTTGCATGATGCATAAGAATTTGTCGTTATGCATATGTTTTATGAAATAGTTCTAACCATGCAACTAGTGCATTTGAATTGTAGGAAAGGTCTTGTAGAACCTCCTACAAGAAAAGAAGGATGAGACTTGTTTCGAAGAACAAGTGATGACAATTCAATAAACATGAATCTGAAGCTCCCAGGGTCAGAGACATCATGATGAAGGAAAGAGCTTCAGAAGAGGTAGATCCACCTCGAAGGATGAAGACCACAATGGGTACAAGAGATAACTCAATATGAAGAAAATAATGCTATGAAAGAAGCTATGATCAAAGAGTAACAGTTGATCATGGGGAATGATGTATACGATATGGTTTTGAGACATAAAGGGAAGTACATAGTATCTTCCATATGGATCTACAAGAACAAGTGTACAAAGCAAGGTTCGTGATTTGCCTCAGAAAGAATAGACTATGACATGACATACTCTATTGACCAGTATATATCAAGCATAGAACCACCTGTATAGAATGAAGAGGGAAGATGATACTCCACTTCAGGGGGAGTGACTACAGAAGATATCTGAGTTTGACATGGTACGACATGATGGATAGCTTCATGATGGATCGAGATTTTACCAAGAGTAAAGTGGGTTCCAACCTTCAAGGTTGAATGCAAAAGACTAGGATATGTTGATGACCTAACAAGACGAACTCATGGAAGATGTTATGATGAAAGAATACTAGAATGATGTTTGGGATATAGTACTCAAACCAGAAAACAAGAATGTGGTATCTTCAAAATGGATTTACAAGATAAATTATGTTGTTGATAGAGTAAGGAAAGACTTGTGGCTAGAGGTTTCTATAAGAAAGAGGGAATTAATTCTGAAGAGACACTTACTCCAGGAAGCAAGGTACACTTCCTTCAGAACTATGATGGTAGTTGCTTCCATGATGAAGTAAATACAAGCCTTCCTTAATGGTATGATTGGGGAAGAGTTTTACATCGAATAGTCACAAGGATTTGAAGTTGAAGACAGATGGACTCATATATGTAAGTTGAAGAAGGCCCTCTATGGCATGAAGCAAGCTCCCAGAGTTTGGTATGGAAGGATAGACAATTTCCTGTCGAGCATGGGCTTCACCAAGAGTAAAGCTGATCCTAACCTTTATCTCAAGGTTGTAGAAGATGAACCTGTCATCCTATTATTATATGTGGATGACTTATTATTGACAGGGAATGAGAAACAAATCATGGAAAGCAAGAAGAAACTAGCAGAAGAATTTGAGATGAAAGACCTTGGGTTAATACATTACTTCCTAGGTCTGGAAGTATGGCAAAGTTCAGAAGGAATCTTTCTCAACCAGGGAAAGTATGCGGTAGAGATATTGAAGAGATTCAATATGTTGGAATGCAAAGCAATGGCCACACCCATGGAATCCAACCTGGAGCTGTTAGTTGATGACTCATCAGAGTTAGTGGATGTGACTCATTACAGACAGATCATTGGGTCATTGATGTACTTAACAAATACCAGACCAGACATTTGTTTTGCTGTGAACACCTTAAGTCAATATCTTGTTCAACCAAGACGAGTTCACCTAGTAGCTGCAAAACATGTGATGAGATATCTGAAAGGGACTATAGACTTTGGTATATACTATGATGGTAGCCATGAGTATAGATTGTATGGCTACACAGATGCAGATTGAGCTGGAAGTATCTCAGACAGGAAAAGCACATCAAGTAGATGCTTTTGTTTGAGGTCTGATATGAGTTCATGGTTTAGCAGGAAATAGTCCAGTGTTTCTCTTAGCACAGCTGAAGTAGAATACAAAGCAGATTTCTCTGCTAAGTTGTGAAGTCATATGGCTTTGGAAGCTGATATCAGGTCTCTTTGACCTGAAGATGAATACTACAATGATTCTATGTGATAACCAGAGTTGTGATGACAGAGAACCCTGTGTCCCATTGTAACACAAAGAAATCTGATATTTCTACATACGAGATAAGGTGCAGACAATGATGTTTCAGTATTTACATAATGTAGATGCAAATGATGGTGATTCAGTATTTCTATACTGAATATAGAGATGATTATGTTTCAGTATTCCCATACTGAAGATATAGATGATGATGATTTCAGTATTCACATACTGGAGATATAGATGGTGATAGTTCAATATTCACATACTAAAGATGTAGATGATGATGGTTTAAATGATGATGAGTTGATGAAGCCTCTGTCTCGAGTAAAGTTTGAACACTTTTGAGACAAGCTTGGTGTTGTTCAAAAAGACCTTCCTCGAAAGGGGGAGTAGTGATGTTGCAGTGGGATTATATCATCCCTGGGCACTTGCCCTAAAGTGATCCAGAGACCTCAGTCTTCGAGAATGAAGAGGGATTGTATCATCCCTGGGAACTTTCCCTAAAGTGATCCGGTGACCTCGGTCTTCGAGAATGAAGAGGGATTGTATCATCCCGGAACATCTGTCCATAAGTGATCCGGTGACCTTGATCCTCGAGAATGAAGAGGGATTGTATCATCCCGGGACATCTGTCCATAATAGATTCGGTGACCTCGGTCCTCAAGAATGTGAAAGGATTGCATCATCCTTGGACATAGTCCTAAAGTGATAGGGACCATTTCTCCTGTAATCAATACGGTGGCTTTGGTCCTCGAGAATGTGGTAGGATTGCATCATCCTTGGACATAGTCCTAAAGTGATAGGCACTGATTCTCCCGTAATCAATACGATGGCTTCGGTCCTCGAGAATGTGGTAGGATTGCATCATCCTTGGACATAGTCCTAAAGTGATAGGGACTGATTCTCCTGTAATCAATCCGGTGGCTTCAGTCCTCGAGAATGTGGTAGGATTGCATCGTCCTTGGACTTAGTCCTACAGTGATAGGGACTGATTCTCCCGTAATCAATCCGGTAACTTTGGTTGTCAAGAATGTGGTGGGATTGCATCATCCCTGGACTTTAAGTCCAAAAGTGATCTAAAGACTTTTTGTCTTTGAGTTGTGGATTGTAGGTTGTAACTGATGATGATGATGCCGTACTGATCGAAAGATCAGAGTATGATGATGATGACGTACTGATCGAAATATCAGAGTATGATGATGACGTACTAATCGAAAGATCAGAGTATGATGATGACATACTGATCGAAATATCAGAGTATGATGATGATGTTTCTGATCAAAAGATCAGAGTATAATGATGATGTTTCTAATCGAAATATCATAGTGTGATGATGATGATTCTGATCGAAAGATCAGAGTATTATGATGATGTTGCTGCTGATTGAAAGGTCAAAGTGTTGATGATGATATTGCTGATCGAAAGTTCAAAGTGCTGAAGATGTTGTTGCTGATCGAAAGGTCAAGGTGCTGAAGATGTTCTTGATCGAAAGGTCAAAATGCTGAAGATGTTGTTGCTGATCGAAAAGTCAAAGTGCTGAAGATGTTGCCGATCGAAAGGTCAAAGTGCTGAAGATGTCGTTGCTGATTGAAAGATAAAAATGTTGAAGATGTTGCTGATCGAAGCAGTCAAAGTATTAATGATGATGAAGACTAAATATTGAAGATGAAGACTCATGATGTTGAAAAGCTTCCAATGATTTATAGATGTGTTGCCCTGATGATGTTGATGATTTTCTCTCTCATTATTGTTGTTGTTGATGTTGATGTAGAATACCCTTCTCGTTAAGGGGGAGTGTTGAAATATTGTAACTTCGAAGAATATTCTATATGTATCTTTTTGTGGTCCCCGATGGTCCTACCGGAAGAACCACTTGTATTACTTTGTACCCTGATGCTTCTAATCGAAAGAACTAATAAGAGTCATGAGGTAGTCCCCTCTAATTGTAAAGGTGGGTCATTAGCACCCCAGTGTGGTTACTTGAGCCTACATGTGTAACTCGAGCGTACATGATTTAACTCGAGGCTACATGTCAGATGATTTAATTAAAGTGAACGGATGAATATAAATAGAGGTGTAGCGCTCCTCATTTGGAGCACACAATCTCACTTGTATAGCACATTAGTGGAGAAGAGAGCGAAGTATCTAGAGAAGGAGGAGGATCGGGCTTTGATCTCCTTGTTGGTTTTATCTTTTATCTTTTGGGGCATCTATATTGAGGAATCTTTTGCTGGGTTTTTCCCTTTAGGGTTTTCCCAGGATAAATCTTTGTGTTCTCTTTTGTATGGTTGTGTTTGTCTATCTTTCAGTGATCCTGTTTATATGCTTTAGTTATGAAATCGAAATGAATTACTAATGATTTAGCTTAGTGTCACATACCCCAATTTTGTAAAATAATGTTAATTGTTTTTATTATATTCCTGAGACATTATGTTAAATTAATGCTAAGTAGGAACTGATGACTCAGCAGAGTCAACAGAAATGGAATGTAATTCAGAATATTTTATTATTAATAAATAAATTGTGGAGACAACAGCATGGGAGAGCTGTTAAAAAGAGGTTACTGGTCAAACTGGTGGATGGAACTAGGTGGAGGGCAAAAGACAAGTGGCAGCATCCTCAAACACTTCCTAAGTTGCAGGTGGCAACTTCCCTATATTTAGGGTCATGATCCCCCAAGAAAGTGGGATCAGAGCAGGTGGCTCATTAAATGACAACTAACCCAAAAAAGACCTAGGCAATCTTTTAAAAAGTACTCAATGAAGAGAGCTGAGGCTACTCAGATATTTTCCAGAGAGAATTCATTCAGGTGAATGTTATTCAGGAAATTCATTGAAGAAAGAGGGAAAAACAGTAAGGAAGTTGTTCTGAGAGGAATGTTGCAGTAACTTGGTTATTACAGCTTTTTAGCTGGGGAAACTTACTGATAAGTTATGGGTTAATACTGAGTTTGAAGACTGGTATCTGACTTTGCTGCACCTAGTTCCAGCCAGAGAGACTAGAGCAAGCTCGGGGGTCCTGAGGAGTCGTTGTTTGAGCGCTCTCTAGGAGTTGGTAGGGAGGAACGGCCTCCCATTCCTGTTGTTGTCCAAAGTTCAAACAGGTTCTGTCACTTAACTATTTTTATTTAATGAGTGTGAATGGATGAATGTTATGCCTATATTATATATGATAGAAGAGTTAGATAGTTTAGTAATGTAAATGTTTCAGTTTATCAGCAATTGAATCTGTTGATGAAAAATAAAGACCCATTGTGTTTTTCCACATCTGGATTCACCAGACCGTACTCCAGCACAGGGGTTGAATTATAGAAGGATGAAATGATGATAATACAGAATAGAATGTTAGTAAAATTATAGAATAGCTTCTCTATGTTAATTACAGAATAATTATCTTGGTTTTAGAAGTAGTAATTTTCAGTACAGACAAACTGATAAGTCTTCTTAGAACAGAAAAATAATTAAACGGTTGCGAAGGATAGTATGTACCAATAAATAAGCAGTATTTATTACCTTAGTTACTTTCAGCAATCTTTTGTTTTATAGATTTACAGTTTACTCCTTTCCAGACCTAATCATTGTTTATGTAAGATTTAAACAAAAGAAAGAATAACTAGAATTTCAAACTAATCCTACAAATAATCTAATATACAGGGTTTATATAAATATATATCTGTATATAGGTTATCTTTTAGATTCTGTTCTATCTAGTTAAATATAAACAAAATTTCATAACTGCAAACTTATACTTCTCAGAATATTAATTGTGTAAATATTAACTATATAATAACTATAGTACTTCTCTTTTGAGAAATTTTATAATTTATAAATTGTCTTTTGAATGAGATATTTTGGAATACTGAAAGGATCCCTCTAAGACATAAGGATCTAGTTTAGAAACTATAATAACACGGTAAATATATAGTAATTACCACGTGTTAATAACTATTAAAGAATAAGATAATAAATATAAAAACTTATAAGCACAACTCTTTATTTATGTATTCCATTATAATATCAACAGTAATTGAATTAAAGTTTTGTATTCTAGGACTGTTCCAAATAATACTTAAAATTACTATATTAAAATATAAATTCTTTATAAGTTGCAGGATAACAACTATGTAACAACAGTTCCAACTCTTTAAGAATAAGTAAATATCAATATCAATAGGAACGTTAGTACTCAAAGATAAGATAATATGCTTGCATTATACCCTCTTTTATTTTTGTGCTGTATAGACAAATTTATAGGATTAAATGCTAAGAACAAACAGTAACAGGGGTGATCATTTCAATCTTCGTAGTAAAAGATAAATCCCATTTTTCGGTACTTATAAAGGAAGTAATCATTAGTTACTTGAGTACTCCACCGTAAAAATAAATTAAACAAATAGAGTTACAGTGAGCTCGACTTACCAAGCTAATTCATTTATTTTAATAAATTACAGAAGTATATTATTTTAACAGAACAAATTTTCCAGTTCATGTAAAACATTTCTTTTACGGCCATAACCCAAGCACTGTCGTGCAGATTCAAGGGACCCTTGTAACTACGAAATTAAACAACAAAACGAAGTAACAGGTAGACTGAAAACCCCCAAGGGTGACAGTTAGTGACAGTACAACCCTTATGATTATGTTCATACTCTATATTGCAAATATAAACCTTACCTTGTATTATAACTTATATCCTTTGCATATTCCTTTCCATATTATGATGCTATCATCAACGATTATATTCATGAAAATGGCAAGGTTCTTATAGAGTATAACTTAGGAGACTAGGAATAATGGTCTTCTCTTAATACAAAGTATCTATCTTGATACCCTAGTAATTAAGCAACCAAAGTAGATTTATATTTAACCAAGTATATATTGTTCATGCAAAGGAGTTAAGGAAGCCATCATGATAAACGAGGATAGAAGGTAAACTTAAAGATAATCTATAAAATTGTTAAGTGTAAAGACATATACTATGACTCAGTTTATTATCGATTTGGCTATTGTTCTTTAAGCCAATCTGTTAATAATTCAAAACTAGAATATTATTAAGTCATGAAAAAGACATTCTTTAATTACATAATCTAATCATGATAAGTAAGTCTATATTTATAGTGATTACTTATTTTAAACGATGTAGTATGGAACTAGCAGGTTGTATGAAAATATGTTAGATCTCTAAAGATGTAAAGGTTCTTTTGAGATTTGAATAATATTACTGACTGTAAATAGATGGTTATTCTCCAAACAAGTATAGTATAGAGAAAATTTAAACCTCTAATACTAGCTTCTTTTATTTGATTGCAGTATGCAATGAGATTGTATTTACCTTAAAACTTAGGAGAATGAAAGTAAGAACTGGATACATAAGCTCTTTAACACTGTATAGTATTCTTTTTCAAGCATGACATAGTTTAGTGAGACGGATAACTAAAAGTAGATCTTGATCTTACTTTTCTACCTGTAAAGAATTAATTAAAGTATTTGATCATACAGTTGACAATAATGTTAGACGAGAAAACATTTCTTTAATCTTTTGAGGACTATAGTATACTCTGACTAGAAAGGAAACAGTTGCAACCATTACTGTTGAAACTAAATTCTATCCCTCAAGAAGTAAAAGAATAGAAACAGTGAAGTAATTATACCTTGAATTCTGGAATTTTGTTTAAGTATCTATTTCTTTACTGAGTTCACTGTTTGCGACAATCATATAATCAAATGCTTTAAAAATTCATTAAGCAGCGTCCAAAGCTTCTTACCTATAGTCTGTAAAAACAGGAAGAACTCTCTGCATTAGCTCGGAAGCTAAGTAAGCCCAGTTTTTACATGACAGACTCTTTTGTGTGGTCACAAAAAGAACAAAATCAGTAAACTGAAAAGAACTGTTCTACTACTAAAACATAACCAATAAATAATTAACTTCGATAACAGCTAACTAATCAAACAATTAGTGACTGCTTTTATTGAAATTATATGTATTTTAAAAAATTTAAATTTTTTTTGAAATTTTGGGGTTTTGACACTTAGCATGTGAAATTTTAACAAAAAATGCATCCCTCACAAACCCTTTCTAGTCTGTCGATCAATGGAAAATGTTTTACCATATTCTTTGTGTGTTGTAGCTTCAGCCCACCAAATTTCAGATGTCCAAATCTGAAATGCCACAACCAGGATTCATCCTGAACTTCTATCTGAAATGCAGCTTGCAAATTAGCGCTGGCATTTTCTTTCTTGTCGAGGAGCTCGACTATTTCTTTGCTTTCTTCCTTGAATGCAGCCCTTGTATTTTTATTCCCTTTCATGTAGGGAACTATCCTCAATGGAAACAAGTGGTTGCTTGTCATTGGCACTTTTGCTATCAGTTGGTCGCTTGGACACTTGTCTTTGATCACAGAGTGATCATCTTCCATATATACTCTGTAGCCTTTTTGTATCAGTTGTCCAATGCTTAACAAATTATGTTTTAGACCTTTGACATGATAGACATCATAGATCTACTTACTCTCCCCCTGTTTGGTTAGAAAATCAATAATGCCTTTTCCTAAAATAGTAACTTGAACATTGTTTCCAAGTGTAACATCAGTTTGAATTGAATTGTCTAGACTGGAAAACAAATTTAAATTACCAGTCATGTGATTGTTGCATCCTAAATCTAAGCACCATATGTCATGTGGACTTTCTTGAATAGAATTGCATTCAAGTGGAGATGTCGACGCCATTAACATTGCACTTGTCGAAGTGCTGGTGTTGGTCAACTGATTTGGGCTTTGCCTTCCTTGGTCATATTGTTTCTTCCTGCATTCATATGCATAATGACCAAATTTCTTACAATAATGACATTAAATTTTTTATTTATCAAAACTATGGCCACTTGGGTTCTGATTATCTCATCTGCCACCGACATTTGCAGGACTTATGCCTTGTCCTCCTCTAGAAGAACTTCTTCCTCTGCCTCTGAAGTTGTTTCTCCCCCTTCCTCTACCACGACTTATGGATGACTGTGCTGCGAATGCACCTTCCAATGATGTCTGTGTTCTGTTGAGTTTGTGTTCATGATTGACGAGTGAGGCTTGCAGCTCATGAATGGTAAATGTCAACATGTTTGTGTGCTCTTCCAAGGTCACAACCAAGTTTTCAAATCTTGGGGGAAGACTTCTAAGAATTTTTTCAACCACCCTTTGGTCTTCTATGGCTTCTCCATGAGATTTCTGTTGGTTTATCAAACCGACAACTCTGGTGTAGAATGTGTCTACAATCTTTGAATCTTTCATGGACAGAGATTCAAAATCTCTTCTCAGAATCTGCAACTTGAATGTCTTTACCCTATCCAAACCTTGATAGGCGGTCTCCAATGTATCCCATGCCTGCTTAGCATTAATTTTTGCTGCTATTCTTGGGAGTATGCTTTCATGCATGGCTTGATGTATGTAAAACAGATATTTTTCATCTTTCTTTCTTTGTTCCCTCAAGAGATCTTTCTCAGCCTATGTGAGATTGTTATATGTTCTCATGTTTTCCGATTCTACATAACCATGTTGGACTATATCCTAGACATCTTGACCTCTGAACAAGGCCTTCATAGTTAGAGACCACTATTCATAATTCTTTCCTGTAAAAAATGGAGTTTGCAATGAACCAATTGTGGAAGCCGGTTTTAATTTTTAATTAACTTTCCTTAGAAAACTACTTTTCCACTTTTTAAGACAAGATTTCTTTCCTAAACCTTGCTCTGATACCAGTTAGCCAAAACCAAGCCGACTAAACTTGAGTTTACCGCTCATTTAATAAAATTCAATTTTTTCATGCCAACCTCTTTTTCTTTTATTTACTTGTCGGGTGAAACTTGTCTAACTCCCTAATAGACAAGTTTATAAAATTTGGTCAGCCTTTTAGACCCGACTGATTTACCTCTACTTTTCGGTTCTATCGACAGTTACTTGTCGGTTCTACCAACTGATTTTACTTCAACAACTTGTCGGTAACTTCACTTCGACCACTAGTCGGTTGACCTCTTCGACCACTAGTTGGCTTATCACTTCGACCACTAGTCGGCTGACCTCTTCGACCACTAGTCGGTTTACTGAACCGACCTTGTCAGTTCACTTACTTTGGTCTGGTTTTAGTCGAAATATACAGAGTATGTTTCTTAGTCTAAAATACTTAAGAAATTACAAATGCTTTTCACCTATGAGTAAGATGAAGTAAAAATGGACACATCAACAATCCAACATAACTTATAAAACATATACCCAAATATGTAGAAAGACTTGAGTCGACTAATGTGTTGTAAAACCTGGAACTTTCACGAGATGAGAGATTTAAGGATTCTTGTTCTTTCACTCAAATGGTAATTGTAAAAGACATTTACACAAGTAAATATGGAAATATTGTGCGGCTAAATAATCATGCATTCAACCATAAATTATTTCTTATATATAACTTGTGCAGAAATAACAAAGGTATTACAAACTTGTCAATCCAAACTTGTGCAGAAATAACAAAGGTATTACAAACTTGTCAATCCAAACTTGTAGGCTCACCGACTAATCCTTTTACAGAGCTTCAGCTCTTCGACAAAATCACATACACAGAAGCTTGAGCTTCAACTTCACTTTCTCTCTTCTTCTCACCCTGAGTTCCTCTGTCTCTCTATTGTGTCTAGCTTAATTTACAATTTTCTTCTTCTATTTATAGGCAACCTGAAAATTGCTTCTACATGAATCGACTGACTCACCATTAAAGACTGTAATAACTATCTACCTCACAACTTAGCTTCAGAAATTAATTCGACTGGTTTAGATTGTGGAATCATGGACTCTTCCATCTTGTCAGACTGACCGATAAGATCTTTACTGATACAGACTCTGACAAAGTCAGCTAAGAGTTATGTACGGATCTACGAGTGATTAATATTTCCAACATATTTCTATGGTAGAGAAATTCCTAATGGAATATGCTCATGAGATGCCAACGAGATACTCACTCTCTTGCCTCAAGAAGATCACAAACAACTTTGCAGAAAAGTTGGGAGAAGGAGGTTATGGCATGGTCTATAAAGGAAAGGAGAGGAACGACACTCTAGTGATTGTTAAGCTTATTGATAGGAATAGGCACAACGAGGCCCAATTCATGAATGAAGTGGCTACCATTGGACATGTTCACCATGTCAGTTTGGTGCGTCTCTTGGGGTATTGCTTTGAAAGTTGTACCAACGCCCTAGTATATGAGTACATGTTTAATGGATCTCTAGAGAAATTTATATATTCCAGAAACAAGCAAATCTTAGGGTGGGAACAATAGTATTCAATTGCTTTGGGTGCCGCTAGAGGAATTGCATATTTACACCAAGATTGCGATAAGCGAATTATACACTTCGACATTAAACCTCACAATATATTGTTGAACGCCGACTTCACACAAAAATTTTCTAATTTCGGTCTGGCAAAACTTTGTGGGAAGGAAGACGACCATATATCAATGACGGTCGGAAGAGGGACGCCAGGATATGTTGCACCGTTGTGTGTCAGTACTTTGGGTCCTGTTACAGATAAATCAGATGTGTATAGTTACGGAATGCTTTTGCTGGAGATTGTTGGGGGCAGAAACAACATCAATTGGAAGGTGAGCCGTTCCAGTTAATTTTACTTCCTTGAGTGGGTTTTCAAGGTTTTCGAGCGTGGCGAGCTGGGGATGAGATTGAGGGGAGAAGAAATTGAAGTAGAAGATGAGAAGAAGGCAGAGAAACTTACTAAAGTTGGACTCTGGTGCATTCAATACAATTGGATAGATCGTCCATGTATGAGCAGGGTTGTTCAAATGTTAGAAGGAATTGGTGACGACGTGGCCAATCCTCCCTTGCCGTGTAGTTTCCCCTCCTCTACACCTGAAATACCTGTGTTGTCCAGGACCGAAGAATCTTCAACAATTGAAACTTTGGACATTGTAGATATGTAGGCGAGATAGGGTTATTCAACCCATCAAGGCATTGTTGCGAGCCAATATTCATGCTATATATGTTATATTCAATCTCTTGGTCATTTGGGGGGATTTAAAGTCCTCGGCACGCCCACAAAGCTATTTGAATCTAAGTTTTTAAACGTGGTTGCAACAACTATGCTCAATTAATTAAAATAAATTTGCAAAAATATCCATTGTAGTTATTTCCTTGTTCGGCTACAACTCTCAGTTAATACTATTCCACCACATAGCCATGTGGTGGCAACGTCAAATCCATAGGGTAACAATGTCTCTGTACTTCGGGATAATACAAACAACTCAGTGTTTCATGAGTTTCCGTGATAAATTCTTGAATGACGTTAATGGACTGTGAGTGTTTCCATGAATAAATTATTCATTAGAAGTGTTTAGATAAAAAGGACAACAAAAATAGCCATGCTTAAATTAAAATTTAATATATATATATATATATATATATGTTAAAAAAATTATTATAACAATAATATGGTAACTAAAATTTAATAATCTAACTTAAGCTTAAAAATTTATATAAAAAAAAAACTTGTTCAAATTATTAAAAGTAAATCATTCTTTAAAATTTAATAATTTAACTTAAGCTTAAAAATTTATATATAAAAAAACTTGTTCAAATTATTAAAAGTAAATCATTCTTTAAAATATTGAATAGTATAATAAATCATTTTGCATCAAAATGATTGACAATTCAGTATTTACTAGCATCTCTATCAATGTCAAATCAGTCTTAGTGACTATGTTTGACGAAAGTAGTTAAAACCAAAATCTAAGTCCAAGAGTATAAAAATCTTCAGTAAAAATATATAAAAAATTATTATAACACTAGTATAGCCACTAAGATTTAATAATCCAACTTAAGCTTTAAGCTTTATGTAACTATACGAAATGGAAATGTTGAGTTCTGATTGAATGAAAACACTAACATATTAGGGCTTTACTAATTGGTAATCTCTTTTTAAACCCACCTAATTCATATTTGAACAAGAGAGTTAAACTTAAATTCAAGATTAATGTTTAAGGAACAATACTCAAAGCACATTCAAAGTTGACTTATGACAGGATGAAAATAATGGCAAATGAGAGCCCTACTAATTAATAATCTCTTTATGTACCCACTTAATTATTCATATCAATTTTGATGTGAGAAAACCCTATTAAAAAAAAGAGACGAAAGGCATACAAAGTTATAGAAATTTCTTTTGTAATTGCATAAAAACATGTTCAAATTATTTTAAAAAAAATCTATAAAGTTAAATTTCCATAAAATAATAAATAATTTTGTACAAAAAAGATTGGTAATTTAGTTTTTACCATCGTCTCTCCCTATATTTAATTATATTTCATAAGCTTTACTAAGATATCAAAAGAAATAATTTGGGTAAGAAGAAAAGAGTACAAGCATATTCACAGTTAGATTATAGGGGATGACTTGTATCCATGGGCTTGACAATAGTGTGGTAGATTATGTTATATCTGAAATTTCTCTATACAACAAATTAATAGATTTCAACGTCTTCAACAACCATGAGCCCGACATTGATCATAAACATTTACTTATAACTCTCCATATTTTCATGCATAGCAATCTCAAGGAGGAAAAATATCATTGTCAAAAGCACGTGATCTTCAATAAATTTAAGCCGACATTTTTCTCCATGATCTAACAAATGAATTGTTTATTTTATCTAGTATAGAGAATATAGAAAATTTCTACCATATTGCTACAATCATCTCGTCTTCCATTAACAAGTTCTCTATTGAAGTCTCGACTAAAACAAGCAATAGTAGAACCAACCCTTGGTATGATCAAGAGTGTAAAGATGCGAGAAAATAAACTAGGCAAGCTACTGGTTGATTACATGAAGGTGGGTAACACTTTTTGGCCAAATTTGGCAATGAAAACCTGATTTTTTACTCATGTGCTAGATAGAAACCCTCGAAACGCATATATGCCATGTGAATTTCGACTTGTAGTAAAAAAACAAATTGTAGAATATTATGTTGGATTCCCAATGATATTTCTTTTAAAATATTTCGATGTCATTTAATGTGTGAAATTTTGCATTTAATGAACTGTGTGACCTTAAAAGTTTGAAGAAGTTAATAAGTGGCTCGTGTCCAACCCCAATAATTCAATCTTACATTAATAATTTAAATATATATATGAGCATGATCTACACAAAATGCATTGTGGTCTGCATTTTTTTTTGTTAATTTATTTCGCAATATACATTATTTATTATTTTTCGAAAGTGACCACATCTGATTTAAGCATCATTTTATACACATGTGTGTCCATCCCAGCTTTTTTTCAGTGTTTTCAAAAATTGAAAGACCAAAGTTACCCTTTTGAAGAGGACGCGTCGATGTGTGGGCTGTGCATTTTTAAGAAATTTTTGGATGTATATTTTTTACCATGCAGATTTTTCTTTGAGTTGCTTCGAAGTTGTTTTTGGGTTTTCTAAGTGTAAGTTTTAGAACTAATTAAAAAAACCCAAATGAATGCCAAAACACATGCATGATACCTCAATGGAAAGAAGGATTCGGTGATGAATCTATCGAAATGAACTCCGCTCAGTTGTGTACCATGAATGGCAGGGTTTACACCCTTAGAAGACACAAAGAAACACTGATTTTCCTGTAAGAGGGATAATTTCTATTTTGTACGCCCTCGATCGAGGCATGGAGATTGATCAAGGTATTCAAATGCCTCGTTCGAGGTTTTAATAGAAGCTCGATCGAGGGTTTATTAAACCCTCAATTGAGGTAATTCTGAAAACCTTGATCGAGCAACGACCTCGATCGAGGTCCTGTTTTGTTAAAAATCATACAAAAATGCCCGGGAATGAACTTAGGTATTAATGGAATTAATGTCATTCTAACTACCTTCCTAACCTCATTTCCCACCCGAATTCCTAAATAAATTCTATATAAACATAAAACATAAAACATTAACATGTTACTAATTTTATCCTTCACAATTGACTAACCTATTTGAAACAATGCTTGTGTTCTAATGCAAATTTAGCATTGTGTATTGTGTTTACATATTGTTGTAGATATGAATTTGGATTGTTGATCTTGATCACAATGGGAAGCAAGAAGCGTCGAAGTAAAATATCTTCTAGGAATCAAAGCAACACCGAAGAAATAAGAGAGAAAGATAGAGAAAGAAAGAGAAAAAAAAAGAGCAATCTTGAGAGGAGAAGAAGTTGCAAATCAACCTATGATGGGAGAATCAAATGCCATTGCTAACAATATTGGTATAATTTAAAAGTTATGCAATTTCATATTCATGTATATAATTTCATGTTCCTAGTGATCTAGTTCATATAATTTCATATTCATATATTCATATAATTTCATATTCATATATTCATATAATTTCATATTTCATAATATATTCAATTTCATAGTGTTCTAGTTCATAATATATGTGTGTGTGTGTGTGTGTGTTTTAAATTGTTTAGAATGTAAATATAATTTTGTAATTGTAATTTTGTAATTAATTCATAGAATTATATACATTGTGTGTGTTTGTATGAATTCATATATATATGTATTTAGAATTGTATGTAAATTGTGTAATTTCATATTCACATATTCATATAATTTCATATTGCATATTCATATATTGAATTTCATAGTGTTCTAGTTCATAATATATGTGTGTGTGTGTGTTAAATTGTTTAGAATTTAATTATAATTTTGTAATTAATTCATAAACTTATATACATTAGTTTGTGCATGTAAGAATTCATATATATGTTTTCATAATTGTATGTAAATTGTATAATTTCATATTCACATATTCATATAATTTCATAAATTGCACATTCATATATTCAATTTCATAGTGTTCTAGTTCATAATTTATATATATATGTGTGAAATTATTTAGAATTTAATTATAATTTTTTAATTAATTCATAAACTTATATACATTGTATGTGCATGTATATATAGAACCTTCTAAAACCACTTATGTACGTGTGAAATAATGATGTGTTGTGAAAGAATTGAAAAAAAAGTTTAACCACTACACTAAATTACATATATACAAAGTAAGTGTATTATATTATGAGTAGTTCTAGTTGTCCAATGAAATTAGAGAATGGTTGATGAATATATATAATTATATAGTGCATAATATTCTAGCATAATATCTAGTTCTAAGTGAATATGCATATATCCATTATCTTCACATAACCTCACATACAAATAAATTTTATAATTTGATGATATAGCCTCACATGTAAATGAATGATAATATAGACTCACATATATATAATTTTTATGTTAAAAATTACAAAGATTGTTCTCAATGGGAGTTGATTGCACCATCATAGGTTGACTTGCATCTTCTCCTCTTAACATTGCATTTATTTTCTTCATCTTTTCTATAACCTTATCTCTCCTTTCATCGATTTTAATATGATTTATTCATATATGAACATTTTCATAGTGTTCAAATTACAATTTTACATTACATTATGATAATGATGATAATTACATTGCAATTACAATTACAATCACATTACAATCAAATTACAATTACAATCACAATAACATTACAATCACATTACAATTACAATCACATTAACATGCAGAAGCACCAACCTTAAGTCAATGGGACAGTACGGTACAGTAACATATTTTACTTAATAACATCTGGTTTGGAACATAAGTCTCATCCACAACAACTATGGAAAGTACTTGGGCTTTTCCCTAAAACTCATTATGAGGAGTACCACAGGAACCCCGAAGTAGTTGGTCATTGAGAGGACTTGCCAAGTGAAAAGGGAAACCACCCGTACCGAATTGACTAGATTCCCACCTATGAGGAATATCAAAGAGCTGTCGTTTGCGGCCAAACGGTTAGTAGTTTTACCTGTGCCGTGAAGTGATGAGTACTATCCCAATACTTAATCTTGAGACCACCTTGGTGGTCAAGTGACTACCTTTGAACTATTAGGAAGTCGATTTAAATCGGGGTCCATATTCATCTCCAATTGCTACTACAGCCATCATTGCTCCACCACGTTCTTCCTCTCACCTTAGGGGGTGATCCCCTCAGTTTGGTTCTTTGGATCATAATCATCAAAGCCCTCGTCGACAACACTCCTCACCTTCAGAGGGACACATGGCCTCTGACTCTGATTTAGATTCCTAGCAAATAATGACAATATGATAACTAAAATAAAATGTTATTCAAGCTTGTATTTATTTGTTAATTTGTTAACAAACAATGCCAATATGATAAACTTAAAATAAAATGTTATTCAAGATTGTATAATTTATTTGCTAATTTTTTTAACTAACAATGACAATATGATAAGTAAAATAAAATGTTATTCTTGAGCTTGCATTTATTTGTATTTATTCTTGAGCTTGTATTTATTTTTGAGTTTGTATTTATTTATTGTTAAATCTTGGCCAGCCATCACAGGACCGTGCACCCTCTGACTTCTCAAGAGTAATTGGGAGCTTCAATGTCATTGGAATGGTTGCAAATTGTTTAAGAGGGTTGGATGATTCCACTTAAGAAGAGTTCAGGAACCCGACACCTGATTGGAAAATCAAAGAGCATGTTAGTAACATAATCAAGTTGTACTTTCAACAACAATCAGTGATTACACAAGATCAAATCCTACATGGATTGATAGAACACAAAAAATTGAAACATGCCACAAAGTTGTTGGGTTTTAAGGATGTTAAAAATAAAAATGCATGTGAGAATGTAACAAAAACTTTAACAACTGCACTATCTACATTTGGAAAGTAAAGAAAAACTTATATCAGTGCTTCTCATAGGGAAATTACGACTGCTATTGTAGCACAAAGCACCTCAAGAAATCGAATGGTCGCAACAATGTCAAAGCTACTCCACATTTCAAGAAAATCACTACACAAATACACTAAATTCATGGTAAATATAGATGAAAATGATGAAGCTACTTGTTGGGATCTTATATGCAGAGAAGCATATAAAGATAGGATGGAAGAGGGCATCATAGAGAAGGTGATAGAGTATTGGGACAACCATTCTCATGCTATACCAGATCGAAAACATGTCCTGCAAAAACGTTCTCGCAAAGGCATTTATCATTAGAGGAATTTTGGGGTCTAAAATGGGCCTCCTAAGGAAAATAATAAAATAATAGTTAAAATAATAAAATAATATTGATTAATTTTGGAGGAAGAAAGAAAAAAACTACTTTTTGTGTTCGTATTTTCGACATATCTCCCTATGTTTTTACTCAAATTTCAATCGGGAGAGCTCGCTGGATGCGGAATTTGATTCCGCATCCAACGAGTACCCACACTGCATACTTTTTACGGACCCCGCTACCCCAAAAATAAGAAATTCCTGAAAAAAACGTGATGATGATATGTTTTTACTCAAATTTCGATCGGGAGAGCTCGCTGGATGTGGAATTTGATTCCGCATCCAACGAGTACCCACACTGCATACTTTTTACGGACCCCGCTACCCCAAA
>LPNX011029231.1:73930-187365 GCA_001517045.1 Pseudotsuga menziesii
GTCGAGTGTCAGGTTTGGGAGGTTGGGTATCCGTCGAGACGAGCCTTCATCAAGACCCGGCTAATGAGCAATCCACTCATCTGTAAACATCACGGCGACTTCAACGCCCTCATTTGCAGCTTCCTGTGTCTACGTTTGTTTCCATGACATGAAAATATTTATATTAATGAACTACAATTTGAACTTGAGAATTACAATTTGAACATGTAAATTATAATCTAAACATAAATATGCAAACAATTCGATCATAAATAACTAGTACCTTGTCGACCGGAGTGTCATGAGTAGGACTCAGACGGGACTGTGTAGAATCCTGTGCAATGCCCTTGCCTCTATCCTGTACAATATGAACAAGATAAATGACGAAAGTTAGAACAAACCAAAGTATTACGTGTTCAATAATTGACTCGTTTAGAAATTCAAATTTAGGATGACAGTTAACACATACCTCATCGATCGGTGGACGAAATTGTAGTGGGACCTCGAACAGATGCATCATTGCCAAAAAGGACCTCAATGAAACTGGGATCCTGCATGGAGGTAAAAAACAAAGCAAAGTATTAGTTAAAAAATGATTCATTTTAGGATACATTACAATCAAGACAATCAAATGACAACAATCAAATGATAACAATAAAGATATACCTGTCCCATTGGTCGAGGCCTGCATCTATCATGCAATCGATAATATGCATCGTGGGACATGATAGCATACTGCAACAGATTGTCATGATAAAAAATGCAGAGAATATCATCAACCACCCACTATAACTCTAGCTCTGTAGGTGCAGTGGGTGCTCTATGTCTATCTGTTTGGACAACCATCATGGTACCATGCATTGTCATGCGTGTTGCCTCTGCTAATGCACTCTACTCCTCAATCTCTAGTTGAGATGCCTCAGCTACATCATCTTTCCTAAGCATGGTCCTGCTAGGGAGGCCTACCAAAGGCTCTAGCTCTGTTTGAGCTGCAGGGTCTCTCCTAGCCCCAAGACATGCATGATTGCGTCCACCACCAACACCATAGAAGCTTGAGGGTGTGCTGGTGTAATATGAATGCATCCCTAGGAAAAAATATGCATATACATGTTTTGCAAAGTATAGTGGGACCCGGTCATGGTGGGGAAACATGCCCCACACTCCAATAAACCTGTTATATACATAAGGTGCTACAACCTCTAGCTTAAACTCCTTGATTCTAAGTAGTTGAGCAGTGACGTGGTCAGGAGGGATATCAAATAATGTTCCCTTCACATCATGGCTAGTTGTTTCATCTCTCACTGTGGCCCAGTTATCAAAACCCATCACTGCGGCCCTTCTTCTCTAACATGCAGTGGACCAAAGAGAACTCAATGGTCCGATGGACCTGTAGACCTTCAGTAGATTGTCTACTACCTCTAACATCATCCACATCGAACGTGATGCGGCAGAGTGCTCTGCAATGGAGCGGACATTAAACCGCAAATAGTCACGTTGGTTGGTAATATCTTGCAGCGTGATATGTGTGATCTCATCCTCCCATGGCACTTCCTCGGGAGGGTTGGGGCCCTGTTGTGCAGCCGCGGCACCTGAAAATTAGATGAAAACATAAATGTCAGTCAAAATACATACATCAATTGTAGGTGAATTTGAAATCAATAAAAATTAAAGGTACTGATAACTGAAAGAAAAATATATATGCATTTAATGTACCTATCAGCTTGTGGGGAACCTCCCCACCGACACCAGTAGTATCCTCCTCGTTGCTCACATGCACAGAGCGGCTGGAAGAGTGGTTGTTGCTCGGCTATCCATAGGAGCGTGTGTCGGCGTAGGATGTCTAGGAGAACCTGTGAAAATAAAGACATACAAGCTGATGATTAAGTATACACATGTGAAACAATTTAATTTTATGTAACTAACAAAAAAGAGTACTTCATGCGTAATTGTATACTTACGAGTCCTCTGCCAGCCTCCAGGGTGAGGAATGGCCACAAATCCGCCAATGCTCTGCCTTCGGTGAACCGAAGAACCCCGTTGTGGAGATGCATTTGCATGAAATAAGGCACAATAAATGTAGTCAGCATATAATATAAGATAAATGATAAATATGTCAATAGTAAAGATGTAGATTTGAGATGATTAATATATCATCACATGGTGCACATTAATAATGGGAGAAGGATCATCAGTGTGAGCATAATCAATAAGGAAATGACACATGCAAATGTTTTTTTCAAAGATAGTTGAGCTTGATCATTCATGTCATGTGTGTGAATGCAAAAGTGTTCTTGGGACTCATGGTTTTCGCTTAGTTCGAAGCTCTAACTTTTCATCACAATCCAATAACAGTCTCTAACTTTTCATTTCAGTTTTTTTTAACTTTACCTATACACAAAATTTATGTCAATCTATCATTTTTTTCCACTAGGTACAAGTCAATCATTTCATCAAGTTTATTCTAAAAAAGATACAACAATATGTTCAACATGTCTACCTATCTTGATTTTTTTCCACTAGGTACAAGTCAATCATGCCATGTGCTTTAGTCTTGTTTTGTCCTACATAGGGAATGTTGGTTGCTTTTGGATTATTGTTGGTGAAATGTATGTTTGTTACAAGAGGCTAGAGATTCTATGATATTGTTCTAGGTAACTTTCATTCGCACTTGAATAACAAGTTTCATGTTTTATTTATTTTTTGTTTTTTTTCCTGTTGAAAAAACAAGAAAAACCATAATACTTATATTTGAGTTTGCATAAAACAAAAGATATAGTTCTACTTCTCTATAAGTTCAAATCAAAACTTATATATTTTATTATTAGTTTCATTTTTTTTTAGAAAAATCCTTAAAATATTAATTTAATTTTCTAAAATTTAAATTTATATATTTCATTAACTCTTTCATAAAAATTTAAAAAAAATATAATTTTAAACTAATTTTTAAAATTATAATTATGTAAATTAATTTATATACATTTTAAAAATATAATTATATTTTTAAATTAATTTGTAAAATTATAATTATATCATTAACTTTATCTTTATAAATGAAAATTTATACTCCAAATAATATAGTAGGCTAATTATTTAATTTCAACTTTTTAAATAAGTTTTAAATAAATATAATTTCAGTAAAGACTAACTAGACAAGATTCAGTAATTTATTTTATGTTTTGCAATTGTGTTTTGTAATGTAAGAATTAAAGGGGAGTGTTAGAGATAATGCTTCCATTAGTGCATCTAGATTTGGTTTGTGATTTGTTAGGGTTGTTGGATATTGTTGAGATATTCTCTTAACCTATCTCTCCAAGATTATGAAAAAGTGTTGTATTTGAGTTTGGAAGCAATATACCATTATTATTTTGCGTGTCATTATGGATACTCTCTCAAATTCTTAAATCAAGAGACATCAAGTGCAACATATGTAACCAGATCCATATGGTTGCAATCAATGTACTTTGGGATAAAAAGAAATAACCATGTTCCATGTGTTTCTATGAACAAATCGTTGTGAAATTAAGTAGTGTCAGTGTTTTCATTAACAATTTCTCAATAGAAATGTATATAAAAAATGATTTTAAAAAAAAAAACAAATCTAATCTTATTATTAGTAAAAAACAAAAATTTCTTGATTTTATTGTAAAAGTAAAGTAACCACTCAAATTTAATATTTAATAATCCAATTTAAGCTCAAACATTACTAATATTATATCTCACATTCTGATATAACATTGCGATAAAAAAAAAATCTATATAACATAAGGAAAACAAATTCAAGTTATTAAAAAAATACCTTTTCTAAAGCCCTAAATTACTATAAAACAATTCATAATTTTGAATCAAAATGATTAGAATTTAATTTTTTATATATTGAAAACAAGACAAAATATTTTATCTACGTAAATAAAATAATTTGCTAAAACAAGTTGAGAATAACAAACAAATGAAAAAATAGTTTTGATAAAGAAAAAAAAACATAGATATGAAGTGTGAGACAACAATATTATGAAGATCACAATTGGTAGTTTCATTGAAGGTCTTATTTAACAAAGTCTTTATATTTTTATTAATTAATTCAATAATTTAAAATCACATTAATAACAAAAAATAATAATTAAACCCAACCTTTTTATAATAAAAATATACATCACGATGGTAGATCAGAGTACTCTTTCTTCCTTAATATTAACAACCTTTTAAAATGACTTAGCCTTCTTTCTTATTACACCTAAACTTATGTATAATTATGTGTGAGAAGTTTTTTCAGTGAGAAATTATCTAATTATCTCAAGTCATTATTTCTTATGTAAGTTTTTCAATGTGATTTCTTAATTTACCCTACGAGTGTATAATTTACATAAATGCACATTTTTTATTTAAAAATAAAATAAAAATAATATTATTTCAAAAGTATTTGATTTTGAATATAGAAAAGTTAAAAATAAATAAACTAACATATTACTAAAATGGGGAAATGAAATACCGAAAAGAACTTCTATATGTTTCAAAAATGAGAAAAAGTTGTATGTAGATAATATAAGTTTATGTGATGAAAGCAATTCTAGAAAAATAAGTGAAAATAAGTTACATCAAACTTCTAATAAGTTACAAAAATGTAAATATATATTTCTGAAAAAAAATGTGAAAATAATAGTAAGGGTAATCAAATACAAGTTGTCAAAAGAAATAAGTCCTATTATAGCATTTTTTCATTCATGGTTACTAATCTCTAACCTAGTTAGAGGCACCTCACAACATCTTATATCCTTTGATGATGTGAATTGTTAGTCAATATTTCTCTTTTATTTTCTAATATGGTGTTACTCATGGTCTCGTTCCAAGTTTTAAAATCCATTGGTTCCAAGTTTTAAAATCCATTGTTTTAATTTATGAATGTTGATGAAATCTTCTTTTGGAATGCTATATGTTTCCACATAAAATTAAGTGAAGCTATTTTTTAGTCCCAAACACAACTAAGTATAATTCATGATGGGCTAACTATCAATTAGTTTTTAGAAGATTTTAAAATTCCTTGAAAAATTCTTAACAATTTTGAACCTATCATTATGGATATAGAAATAGAAGATCATACTCTTGAAATAAAATATTGCCTCATCTTTATCCTTTAACCTTGAAAGTTAGTTTATGTATAAAAAATTCACAAAATTCTTAAAATTAAATTTCATTAGATTGTTTAAAGTATATTGATTACATATACATTTAAGATTTCTCAACATGATATTGTATCTAAATTTAAAATAGTATAATTCTATATAATATAATTGAATTATTTAGTGCAATCAATTTTTTTTTTTAATTATCAGAAACTAATTTACTTTTTAATAAAATATAGAAATATAAAATATTTTATTACTTTATATTGTACTACTAAAATATAATCTTATTTTTAATATATTTGATAATCTTATTTTTAATATATTTAGTAATTTTATTTTTAATATATAAATACTGTATTATAATTGAAATTTTAAAAATGTAAATCTTAAATAAAAGAAAATTAATTAGATATTGTATTACAATTTATTGAAATTTTAAAAATTTAAATGTTAAATAAAAGAAATTTAATTAGATATTATAAAATTGATGTTATAAATTAATTATAAATCTAGTATAATTGATAAGAATAAATTAGAAATTAATTAGAAATCTAGTATAATAAGAGATTGAAAGGATTTCACAATTCTTTTTTAAATATATTAAACATATTATTTTACTGGTTCCACCATTTCTAATTTAGTTGACAATTTTATATGTCAAAGGTGCTTATGGTAATAACCTTGGGAAACAATATGGTAACGTTATTTGCATAATGATAAATAAAAACAATGGTAAATAACCTTGCAAAAAAAATTTTAAAAATGGTAATAAAAGAGTGCAAGGAAAACAAATGTGCAATACTAAATATTTAGGTGTGAAGATATTATATGAAGAAAAAAATAAGTAAGTGTGAAGAAATTAAATGAATAAAGTATGACAAATATATGAGAAAGTTGAAGAACAAATTTAACTTGTGCATGATTTCTAATGACATGGAAGGCTCTAAGCGGATTCAAGAGCTAAAAATTTTGATTCAAAAATTGATTTTTGTTTGCTTTTAGAATATGTAAGAAATGGAAATGAACATTATAAGTTATATATTGAACATAAGAAACATCAATTTACAAAAGTGTAAACACCTATTTCTTCAAATTATATGCAAAAGGAATAAAGTCTTATTGTAGCATTTTTTTCTTTGGTGGCTACATCTCTACCTAATTGGAGGCACTTCACAACACTCTTATCTCATAGCAAAATGAAGTACTCAAATTCATATGAAATTAGTCATAAATGACATTAATGGAACATGAACCATAGTGAATATTTCAAGTATTAAATACTCCACACACTATATCCAAAAAAAAAAGATATATCATGTTGGATAGCTAAAGCATCCTTGCATGCTTAAAAAGACAAGGAAACTATAAATGACTAGTTCATAAAGTACAATACATGTGGTTTTGCAAATGGCATAAAGCTTATTTGAGCTAAAATTGTATTATGATGCGTAATTTTCTTAGTAAGTTTTGTTTGGAGTATGGTAAATTGAAATATCTTGGTAACATTTCATGTCAAGTAATTGGTCAAATTATTGGATATAGTAGAGGGGCACCTTTAAGAGTATTATTAAAATCACTATCATAACTAAGTTTGAAGAGAAAAGATATAATTATACAGACATTAAAAATAAGAGAAAGCTGATTTACTAAAATAAATATTTAGAAGTATCTTTTACTTTTTTTTTAAATTGTTGAGAGTGCAAAAAAAAGATATAGTAAGAATAAGAACAAATTTTCATGGCTTCATAGTAAAACATAAAGACCTAAAACACTAAATAATATCTATAATAAAGGATGAAAAACACATCCTCTTGAAATACCTAACCTTCAAATACAATATTCAAACATTTTCTTGTGACTCATTTTGCTAGTTTAAATTCCACTTCTTCACATCAATGAACATTACTAATACATTGAGAAATCATTAGTCAAACTACATTAATATTCATGAGTAATAAATTAATAACATATTATAAATAAATAATCCCAAAAAATTACCTTATAAAATAACTCATCCAAACTTTATAACTTATTAATCCATAAAAATAAAAATAAAAATTACAAATCTTTATCTCCAAATTATTTAACTATACAAAAACTGTTATATATCAAAATAATTAATTTAATTTTATAATTTCATGTTTATTGAAATCATAATCATCATGATGAATATGATATAAATTTATAATATCATAATAAATTTAATTCTATGTTTTTGTCAAAGTGTATATAATTTGATATTTATTAAAATTTAAGAGGTAAATTTTTTCTATGGTTGCTAAAATTTGAAAAAAATGGTTGAGATTGTACAATTTGGATATATTGGATGTATTAGAAAAAAAATTATGTAAATAATGCTTTTATCAATAATAATAAAAAATGAAATTGTTTAATCTAAACAATTCTAGTCAAAATATTATAACAATAATAATAGAAAAAAAGAGTCATTATTTTGATGGTAGAAATAGATTCACCTACAAAAACCCCTAAAAAACCCTAAATTCCACAACTTCATAAATTCATAGCTATCACATAAATAATTTTAAAATAAGTTAAACCAAAATTAAAATGTAATAAAAAAATTCATCAATAATAAAAATTGTTTAATCTTTAAATAAATGTCGTTTCCAAGTTTAAGAGCAACGAAGGGTGGTCAAAATATATTAAGTGTAACATCATAGTTAAACAAGGTTTCCCCCTCTCCCCTACCCTATTTGGCATTTACATCGATTAGCTAGAAGGTTGTTTAGAGGAAGTAACTTGTGTTGGCACGATCTTAGCTGGAATAGTCATCATCCATCTTCTCTATGCTGACGATATTGTTCTTATGGTAAGGTGTCTGTTTTGTCTTGATAAGCAACTAATACTTCTTAAGGATTTTTGCTCTACCATGGGTATGAGTGTTAACACTGAAAAAACAAAAGTTATGATTATCAAATCCAAGAAGGGCACTTACGCTAATTTTGTGTATGACAATAGCAACTTGGAGGAAGTATCTTCTTACAAATACCCAAGAATTGATATTCATCACAAGCTCAACTAAAACTATAGAATTGAGAAAAGGATTAATGGAGGGTGGAAAGCTTATTTTGGTCTTGAAAATAATTATAAAGCAACAAACCTTATGATGTGGGATAAAAAGAAGTTCCTCTTTGAAACTTTAGTCACTCTTGTTATCTTGTATGGATGTGAAGTCTGGGGTTGCAACATCTCTAGAGAATCCTGGAGAAAGATTGAGCAAATCCAGAAGCGTCTTATAACTTATAACCTCAAAATTAAAAGCAATACACCCTATCATATTCTCCTTATAGAAGTGGGTATTTCCCCTATCGAGATCCTAGCTATGACTAGGCTCCTGTTGTAGAAGCACAAAATCAATAACATGGGAGCCCATAGTCTTCCTAAGCTAGTTTTAAACTCCAGCCAAAACCACCTAAGGCTCAAGCGAGGTTGGTATAAAGATACCAGGCCTGGTTAAACCATTAGGAGATCGATGAAAATGTTGCATTGCAAAATATTAATAACATTAAAAAAATTGTTACTTCTAAGTTTAAAGAGAAAATGTGATGTGAGAAAGATTTAGAGACTAAAAGAAAACTAAGATATTATAAGGAGGTCATCAACCCTACTCTAGAAGATCAAAAGTATCTCTCTGTTTTAAGTAGTTCAAAGAAAAAAATTAATATAGGCAATATAAGAACGAACTCTCATGAGATCCATAGTGAAACAGGTCGTTGGGCAGTTCCTAAAACACCATGAGTGAAAAGGATCTACCATCTCTGTGAGAATATTAACATTAAGGATGAAAATCACTTCCTCTTAGAGTGCCCTGCGTACACCCACATCAAATCGCAGTTTCCTAAACTTTGTTGCAATACCAACCTTCCTATCCTTTTAACATGCCAAGACTATTGTGAGCTTGGGACGCTTCTCTCCAAGCTCTTTCAGCATAGGAATACAATTTTAAAACAAACTAAATAATTCGTTTCTTTAGGTCAATAGACCAAAGTTTGGTCTCGATGGACGTTAACCATCATCATCATCAAAAATTGTAGCTTCTAATCATACACAAACTATGTTTTGAAGACAATACAAATAAAAACACTCAAATATAAAAACAGTTACAAATATTTGGTTTTCTTTTCAAACCCATGTTATCATTAAACAAAAATAATGAACAATTATATAACTTAAAAAATATAAAACAATATATTAATTAAAATAAAATAACAATTCAACCATAAATCAAAGCTGTTCAATATATGAGTATAAAATTAAAATTAATTTATTTTAAAAATTTTAATAAAGAAATACTTTAATTTTAAAAAATATCTTAACAATATATTAATTAAAATAAAATAACAATTCAACCATAAATCAAACATTTTTCATATATGAGTATAAAATTAAAATTAATCTATTTTAAAAAATTTAATAAAGAAATTCTTTAATTTAAAAAAAATATCTATTAAAATAAAATAACAATTCAATCATCAATCAAACCTTTTCAACATGAGTATTGGATTAAAATTAGTCTATTTTAAAATGGCTAGTAAATAAATGCTTTAGTTTGAAAAGTTAGGCTTATAGGCATGTTTAGAGTATACAAACAAATATAAATATATAGTTGAATAAAATAAAAGAACAATTTTACATATAAATATATAGTTGAATAAAAGAAAAAAACATCTTCAACATATAAATATATATAATTGAATAAAAAAACATTTTCAAATATAAATATATAGTTGAATAGAAAAATAAACATTTTCAACATAACAGGCAAATTCGTACTGGGTAACCCTTAAGGGCACCCCAGTCCTAACCGCCTAGCCACTATTGAAAATTTTAATTGAACTCCATCCTTCCTAACCATTCCACCGGGAATTTTGCCACTATTTTATAATTCCACTATATATTTTTGGATTAGACCGGTCAAGTTCGTATCGAAATCATCCTCTATTCGAAAACTAGTTGGATATATGGTCAGTGTCCTTGGGGAATTATAACTGAAAAAACAGACAGTCGCCGAGGCAGTCTTGTTACTTTCAAATGATTAAAATTAGTCTATTTTAGAATTGGTAATGATTAAAATTAGTCTATTTTAAAATTGGTAATAAACAAATACTTTAGTGTGAAAGTATTTAGGTTCATAGACATGCTTTTTAGATTCTAAGAACAAATATAAATATATAGTTAAATAGAATTAAAACATTAAAATACAAAATTTGTTTTATATATATATTTGAATGAAAAAAAACATTAAGAAACAAAGTTATATTTTAATTATAAATTACTTAAATTTTTATTTTCGTTATATTAACTCCCTTATAACATTATAAGTTCTCAACAAAACAAAACATGCTTTAAAAAAACCACATGATTGTCAAGCTAAAATTTAATTAATATATATATATATATATATATATGAAGAAAACACAAACATCATATAAAGCTAAATTTTATAAATATTTTCAAAGCTAATATATGTCATGGAACAAACCAAACAATATCATGAAATGTGAAAATGGCAAAGCAAAATTAACATTTACCTTAAGGGAACTGATCAAATGAGACATGAGTGCCTTTCCCACAAATACTACTTTTTTATAATGAGAAAAGCCGAATAAGGGAGAATATGCACGAAAGTGTGGTTACTAATTATGGGAGTTAATAAAGTGGTAAAGATCAACCCATAATCATTATTAAAGCATTCCTGAAGTATAGATGGCAAATGTTGAGTTTGTAGTGCAAGTGGATGCCAACTATCTGAACTAATAGCTAAAAAATTTATCAAAATTGATTAATTATTTTATCCTATGTTGTAAGTGAATTTATAATATTCCAACATTATGTATTAAATAGATTTCCCTAAACTTTAATCTTCTTCGTCATCATAAAAAAAATTACATAAAAGACATAAAAAGATATATCAACCACCTAAAAAAATATTGTATTAGTTTTATAATTTTGTCTTTAAATTGTTTTATTAGTTCACTTTACTAATTAAGTTGCTTTATTGATTTACTTTACTAATTAAAAGTTGTTGTATGACTGTTGTTGACGTCAGACATTTTTGTTGGGAGTAAGCTACCGACGCGACAATATTGCTCGGTGGCAATCGTCGCGCCGGCCCTCCGACCTACCTCCCGTCGTCGGCACCCCGCGGATCGCCAAAACCCATTGCCGTAACTCCGTTCCTCCATCGTGCAGTCCGTTGTCACCGTTAACCCATAGTCGTCTCCCCTCCTCCACGTCTCTCCTCTGCATTCAATTCGCGCGACTCTTCCCAATTCAAACAACACTCCCGTATACGAGGTGCTACTTCAACGCGACGAGTGGGTTACATTCATTACCTTGAATATCATTGTGGTTGTTTTAGGACTTTATCTCTTGGTCAATGAGTTTTTGAGTTTCGAGAGCACATCATCCTACAGACTGTATGCAATAGGCATGGTGCTGCTGTTAGTTGCTCTGATATGTATACCTGGTGGAGGCATATATATACGTGGTCAAAGAAAGAACAGGGATGCAGCCATGGGATCACAAGGCGATTATTCAAGGATTTCAGATGATAGTGGCGGATTATTCAAGGATTTCAGATGATAGTGACGGGTTAGGTAAACAATTTCTATGTATTGATGAAGATAGAATTTTGCAAGAAAATGAAATGGAATTTGGGGATGAAGTAGTGCGTGAAGGTTCTACTGGTGGAGACTTTGTAGATAATAATGTAGAGATTTGAAATAACGTCTTCACAAGAATTCGGTTGTTTTTGTCTCATTCCTAGCCTAGCTTAGGCCAAGAGCATAATGTCTGTCAACTTTTAAGTAGTGTGGATTTCTGGTTATATTTCTTTATGTAATTTTGCAGAGAAAATCTGGGGCTAGTCTACAACAATAATCTGGGTCAAATAGCACAGTCAAGAGGGCATTCCAATGCGACCGTGTTTGTATCTCTTTATTCTTCATTTTCTTTCTTTGGACGGCTCATATCAGCAACCCCTGAGTACTTTCCAAGGTATACTATATCTTGTTGTTTATAAATTGGTTAGAGGTGGGAAAGGGATCAAAGATAACACTATGCTTATTAGACATCCATATTTTCATTGGGGATTGGGAGTTTTGCACATATTTCATGATTATGTGTCTGAAGAACTATATGCTTTGTTGGTCCTTGATAAATCATGAAAAACAAAAATAGATTGAGCATCTTCATAGAGGAGTGCATCACAATAATAGAACTCAATTTCCATAGCCTTGAAGGCCACCACTAATAATCTGAGACTATTCCTATTGTAGCAGTAAGAGAAGCAAAGGGGGTCACTTCCACTGGCTCAGTTTCACAAAACTTTGCATGAAACAACAATCCCCTCAAACAAACTGTAAGGTTCTTATTATTGTCTATTCAGTAATTGGTATGGCTCATGAAGAGCTTTAGGGATCGCTACCTTCTTATATCCAACCTCTTAACAGATTCACATTTACCCTGTATATTTGAATTGAACTTCTCCTATTTTGGAATGGGTAACTTACACTCAAGCTTAACTACACACTTCATGGGTGCCCACGTTCTATTTGTGGCTTAAGAGGTCCAAGCTGTTAAGCTGGTAGTGCAACACTGAGGTGTCAACCACCAAATATTTTTAATGATTTAGCTACTTGTTCTTCACAGCAAGGTCGATGGCAGCAATATGGAGTAGATGGTATGAGTCATGACAATAGAGGAAAGACACTGTGAGCAACGTACATATTAATGACATAATTAAAGCAAGGTCCCATGGAGTTGGCTTTCCCTTCTCTCAAAATGCCTGCTGAGAAAAATAGCAAATAGTTTGGGCGGGGTCACAACATGGCATGTTTAATGTTCAGAACTCTTAAATAATGTTAACCCTATTTACTGAGAGATTTTAAGACCTTAAGAAGCATAGCGAGATGCCTCTGAAAGAATTCTTAACCAAATTAAACTATTAAAGAATGAAGAATTGGATCTATTAAATGGAAATCAATCAACAGTAGTAATGTTTTACCAGAAAAATGGCCTACAATTAGGAATGTTGCTTCTTGAGAAACTGTTCAAAGCACATCATGATGCAGCCATAGCTGAGAATTCCTTCCTCTCTTCCCATAAACAACTTCCCTTCTGTTTGCAACAAGCAGCATGAAGGAAGCACACTCTGTTTTAGCCAACTAGTAATGGCAACAAGCTATGCCCATTTCATGTGTGCACCATATTGGTTTTGATTTGTGCATGTGAGAATCAATGTTGAAGCATAAATATGGACTTATAAGAAGCCCCTGTTTTGTCCTTGGCTTGGGATGTCCTGACTGGTCATGTGTGTAACAAGGCACAGTCCCAATTGCATCCCACATCATGTTCTAAACTTTAAATCACAGAGTCCCTTCTTCCAACTAGAGTTAGTTGAGGTATTGAAATTTCTCGTGGTTGTGATTTCTTGGAATGTATATGACAATATCCTGTTGCCTTCTTGCAAGGAATGCAAGTAACTTCTTGCTCCAGAACCCTATGAACTTCCCTCATGGTCTCATGGAGTCTGTTTCCATGTTTCCTAATGCTAAATTCTAAGGAAAAGGAAAATCAAGAAAATCCACCTAAATAATGAGGGCGGCTCCATAAATTGGCAAAGCTGGAACTTGGAGCTAATTGTAGAGTAGTGAAAGTTTGGCAGGACTTGTACAGATTAAAATCTGAAAACTAAACTAGTGCAGTAGTAAGTCCTAAGCTGTAAGAACTCTAGCCGACCCACTTATTCCATTGAGATCTAGAAAAGGGCCTTGGGATCAATATATATTTTTGAAATTTTCTTACCCTTCTCAGAAGTTTCCATGATTTTTCCTTCGACCATCTGAAGTTTATTCCCATTAAAAATTTTAGAAACTTAGCGCTGAGCTGGGGAAAAAATTTGTTCTGGTTTGCCCAAACCTATACAAGTAGGTCCAATACTCTATTCTGGGATGCCAACTAACGACCTTCTACTGTGCCCCTCTCCCTTAGAGCTTATTTGTTAGATCCTTCCAGGAAGAGTCATGTGGAGAGCACCCACAAACACCAGAATTACTATAAGTAAATAGCAAGAAATTGGTTAAACCTTTATTGATTGAAAATTTGTAAGCTAATGATGTCGATATCCTAAGCCACATAGAGAACGATGCTTAACTAATGAGTATGTGCTTACTTTTAATCCTTGAGCTTCTCCATCTTAAAATCAAATCTGTCCATGGACTTACTTTTCCTTTTCTGGAAAGGGCAGTTAAAATTTTGTCCATGCAAAATAATGTTTAATAAATAGATTGCCCCTGTAGCAATTTCGTAATTTAAAATTTTGTTCAGAGAAGTTAGTTGTTGGTTTGAATTTTCCCTGCCGAATGCACAATATATCTTTGAATCATATTACTGGAACAAAATAGAAGACACACCAATTGATAAAATCGCAATTTTTGAATTTTAATGTGATGGTTAATGGCACTGATAAATATAATTACAATATTGCAGGGCCATGAGAGCTGGATGGCCATGGTGGATGTGTGTAGCACTGATCCCTATACCTCCTGCTTTCTTCTACTTGGCGACAGGGGCTGCTACTTCTCTCTATGTTACCACTTGCATCCTAGGCATGTGCTCTAGATATATCATCTCACCTGCAGTTTCTTTGAGTGCTGACCTGTTCAATATGGACAGTTTTGGAGTGAATCATAACATTGTGATTGCGAATATTCCTTTGGGCCCTTTTCCGCTCTGATCTATGACAACAATGCTAAATATGGGGAAATTCAGGAGAGAAAACTTGGCAGGATGATTGTTTGCATGGGAGGAAAGTGTTACAGGACTACGTTTATCATATGGGGTTGTATTAGCTTGGTGGGATTAATACTCAACTCAATTCTTATGCTGAGGACTCGGGGGTTTACTAGATCACATACAAAGTAGAAGAAGAAAGAGAGGTTCAATCCATGTGACACAAATATAATTTAGGAAGAAGTTTATACATGTGTACAAACCTTTTTTTATAATGAGTTTTTCTTTTCCATGGAAAATTTTGTAAGTATTTTCTTATGATTCAAGGATGGTGAGGATGGTAAACAGGGCAATCTATCAACCTTGATTACAGAGTCTAACTATGAGGGAATCAAGAGAATGAAACCTGTGACTTCCCCAATTTTGGAGGGAAATATTTCATGTTCAGCTCATGACTACTTGAGGTAACCCTTGGAGATTTTTGCAGCGAGGTGTATATATACAATCCATAATGAGGAAATGTTGTCATGTTAAGTTACATAAAGTTTCCAAAATAATAAGTAATTAAAAAAATGCATGTCCTTAAAAAAAACAGTTTTGTCCTACAAAACAAAAAGGAGTATAACTAGTGACTTTACCACTGCATACATAAAACAGGTCAACCAAAAAGGATTGCAGTAAATCTGTGACAACTTCACTACATATAAAAGGAACCACTATAAATTATTTTATTTTCCAAATGTTCCTCATAAAACAGCAAGCCTTCTTCCAACACAATAATTTTTTAACGAATGTGGTAAATCTGTGACAACTTCAATACATATAAAAAGAACCACTATAAGTTATTATATTTTCCAAATGTTCCTCATAAAATAGCATGCCTTCTTTCAACACTAGTTTTTTTGGATAAAGATTCAGCATCAATATTAAGTTTCATATATATATACGGAAAAGTAATGAATATAAAAGAAGAGATCAGGTGTTTGATATTTTGAGACCTAAAGTAAAGGACCTTGCCCTCTTTGGGTCGGGAAAGTTTTAAGTATAAAATTTTGCACTTCGTTCCTCACCCTTTAACTTTTAAAATACATGATTTTATTCTTCAATAAATATCCCCATGTATACCTATAAAAGTCATCAATGAGGCGGAATATGAGAAAGTATTATTCCCTTGAGATTGAGTGGTTGAAGGGCAAGTCAGAAGTCAAAGACGATATTAGGCAGATAGATTTATGATTGATAGGTCATATACAAGGTTCTCCCTTTTCTTTACTCCTGGCCTTCCTTCTGAGAAGTGGGAAATTATCTAACAAAAGTGGGCGTTGCAAATGCGTTTAATTCACCATTGGACTTAGCAATTCAAAAGGGTAATCAATTGATCTGCATGAATCTGGGCCTTTAACTGGTAATTTCCCTAGCACTAGCTTTTTTGGATAAAGATTCACCATCAATATTAAGTCCCATATATATATATATATATATATATATACGGAAAAGTAATGAATATAAAAGAAGAGATCAAGTGTTTGATATTTTGAGACCATTAATTACAAAGTTCACTTACCAATCAAATAAGCCAAAATCCCATTTGATTGGCTTGTTGATAGACTATAAATTAAAATTTTAAGATTGAAAAAATTGAAATAGACAGGACATTTTCTACTCTAGATAACATTTGACTGATTGAGATCTCCTGGGCATTGATTCTTCTCTACAAGCTCTGCTTGGATTTTTTAGGTGCGCAAACAGTTTTCAAAGAAGCCACCTCCCAAACGTTGAATGTGATGACAAGCCAACACCTTGTCCAGTTGGATATTTGATATTTGTATCAACAACTGTCCTCTTCACATAGCTCAAATTTATTTAATTTGAACTTGATCCTGGCTAATTTGGTTGTACCATTCAATATTTCAGTGTCCTTATTTTGCATATGGGTGTCTCCAGCCTCAGTGCTCTTAACCCTGCATTCCCACCTGTGAATGGGATTTCCCGAAAATTGACTTTGCACAAAGTTAACTAGAGCATCAATTTTCCTAGCGCTTTAAGTACAAGATTATTTCACTTGATATTCTCTGCAAACAAATCCCTCTTGGTCCATTCTGCAGTTACTGCAGCCTATAAGATTATCTAAATCTACCAAGTATGGATGGATCCATAGTAGCAAATACAAATGAACCATCATCCCCATATCCATTGGTTGTAGTCCTCTCATTCTGGCCTAGCAACTCATGTCCATTGGTTGTAATCCTCTCATTCTGACCTAGCAACTCATGTCCATGACTGTCTCTCTAATTATTGCTCAGTGATGCTCTTCATACTGTTTTCTTTAAAGCCTTAATTCATTTGGACTATTTGGTTACACTTTTCCAATAATTTTTGCTCAGTGATGCTCTTCATACTGTTTTCTTTAAAGCCTCGATTCATTTGGACTATCCAGTTACACTTTCCCAATATTTCTCATCAAAGATTCTGATGCATACTTCTTGTCACTTCCTCTTATGAGCTTTTCCTCCACAAAATTTTCTAGAAGATCTTGCAAATTCCAATATGGAACCCTTTTAAATATCACCCGTGTTTCCCTTGCAGGCAGGCTCTATCTTTCTAGTGATACATCGCCCTCGCCCTTGGTGGCTAGCTTTAATTTTTGAACAATTAGTGAAGAGTCATTGTCCAATATCAATAGATGGGTAACTAAATAAGTGGTTAATGTCTTTGCACATAGTCATGTGCAAAGACATTGCTTTTGTGAAATTATTTATGGTTTTTACCAAATTGAATGGTCAAGTAAACTTCTATATGTATCCACCATATATAATTGAACTTAATGACACATTTTTAATGGTTATGTTTGAGGATCCACTCAGATTTGTTGTATGAAGATCAAATATATAAAAATCACTAGAACTAGCCATAATAAATCGTAATAAAATATATTTATTTAAATTATCAATACTCCAATATCATTAGGGCACTAAGGAATTGAACCCTCAACCTCCTGCTTGTAAAGCAAGCGCTCTTCCATTGAGCTAGAACCCTTTAAGAATTGGAAATGAACAATATTAACACCAAGATTGCATCATTTGTAATCCTAAGAAAAGACTAATAATCCCAACATTGTTTCTGACTCAAGAGACCTAAGAAAGTAGTCTGAATGGATCTGGCCTTATTTAGATATTTGGATATTAATATATTTTTAAAACATTAAAATATAAAAATTTTAGGCTAGAATAGATAACAGAAACAAAAATAACCATTTGATTATGGCATTTCTTAATTTTTCCAACTACATATTCATAATGCTACTATACCCTTTTGTATAATGCATACATTCATATTACCAGATCCCAGTTTTGTTTCAAGGTATTCCTAGCCACTGGATTATTGCATAGTGAATAGCTAGTGATAAAGGGCACAGATCAGTCGAGTCTCCGTGCTGGTGGCAATTACCTTCGGAGGGCATTTCTCCAGGGTCTATGAATATTCATAAAGATAGTCATGAAGGAATATTCGAAGTCCACCCAGGCATAATCTAGATAAATAAGGGACAGCATTCAGGTTCCAATTCCATAGAGGGATCTCTTGCGGGATCATTATGATATGTCTTACAAAATAGCACCATGTTGAAGATCAAAAGTATTTGAAACAAAATTTGAATAACATGTCCAAGAAGAAATCCTTGAGGTTTTCCATCCATTCAAGCATGCTTGAATTGCATATCTGAAGCAGCATGAAGAGATTTTTAATACATATCTGGAGCAGCCTGTTCTGCCCTCTCCTAGGGTATATTTGGGTAATAATTTTCAGTCACTTCCTTGAGATTTTGCTGTAGATTTGGGACAGCAGGAAGATGACTTGATTGTAGGTCCAAAACAACAAAGTTTGTCATTTTTAGGGACAACTTATTTTCAAGATCTCATGCACGTCTTCAGCTTGATTTTTATGAAGATGATTGTATATATTCAGTTTGTAATTAATATTATCGTCTTGGTTCGTCACCAAGGACCAAGGGTTCTAGGGTGTCATAGCATGGATCAAATGCTAAGGTGTCTTCATCGGTTGTATGACTTCACTTAACATGTTGATTTTTCATTCTTAGAATAGGTGGGTAGGGCTTGAATAAGCTCTTTAATGAATAGTTGGTTGTTGTTTTGTTACTCCCAATTTTGGATGGAGGTGATAAAGGAAATTTCTTGGCTTTTGGTAGCGAGGTTTTGTTTTTGATGGAGCTGCTCTATGCCTTGTTTTCATCGATGTATGAGTTTTGATTGATACTGGGAAATGAACAGCTCTGCCTATTGACAACAGTTCCAATATGTAAAGCATGGATTTGTCCACCTTTTAGCAGGGTTCTTGCTGCATTGTTGGGCCTGTTGAACACCTTTGGGTTAAAATGGAATTTTTCCATCCATGACAGCAGTAAGAATACATGTTTCACACACAAACAGATATAAATATGAGTGTTGAGCTAGTCCTGTGGATCTAGGTCATAGTTGTGGGTGTATTTTAGCAGCAAACAATAGGCATCATTGTCAAAATTGTGTTATAGAACTGAGCAGCATATTGTGCCAAGTAACAAAGATTCTGTGAATATTGCTAGTAGCTCACTAAAGGTAACCATCATATCTGTTTGTCATCAAATAGAAATAAAGCATTTCTGAGCATCCTTTGGTTATTGACATCTGGTTTGAAAACCTATGTTATTCATGAACCTGTAGCAGGAGCAATGAAATCAAACTCATGCATGTTCAAAGACTAAATCTGAGTGTTGTATGAGGGTATGGGATTGGCATTTAATAAAGAACATCAACCCCTCTATGTACCTTTGTTGATGTACATGTAACTTCGGAATGTATTCACTTGTATATTTCATGTATTGTACCCCGATGTTTATTTCGAGAAGTATCTGTAATGTAATTGAGTCATGTCATGCCTCGATGTTCCTATCGGGAGATTCTATAATGTAAACAAGTCATGTCAAGTCATTGTGGGTAACCCTCCTATTGATAAAGGGTTAAATTCCCCACAGTTTCGAGGCACTAGGGTTATTAGACTCTCCTAGAGAAGTCGGCCCTAGTAGGGTTTAGTCAAGTCATGAATTAGTATAAATAGAGAGCTGGCCTCTCTATTTAGTACACACTCACTCACACTCAGTTGTAGCGCATAGTTGAGGAAGAAGAAGACACCGGGGCTAGGAAGAAAGAGGCTACTACTGTCGGGAGATCATCTTACTGTTTTGGGGTTTTACTTTTGGTGTTGATTCTATCTCTGTGCAAGCTGTGGTGTTTTCTCCATTTATGGTTTCCCCGAGGAAAAACACTATGTTCATTGTCTCTTGTGTTTGATTGGTGTACTTGTTATTCTCTCAGTTAAAGATCCTAACATAATGCTAGCTTGAATGATAAAATCTAACATGGTATCAGAGCTAACCTGAGAAGAAGACATTGTGCAGCTGCGGGAATTAGGGATTCCTACTTTGTGGATCTCTCTCCATAGATTTTCAGCAAAAGAAGGTTGGAATAAATCTCCTCCCTAGGGCGCATATTTCTGTTGAAGCAGAATCTAATTCTGAGGTTTTTCAGTTTTGGACCCGACACTACTGCCGAAAATTAGGGCTTTCCACAGAAGTGGAATTTTTCAGTGAGCCCAGGTCTGGATTGATCTCCTCCTCAAAATAGAAGTTAGGGATAACGATCAAAGCATTTGGTTGGACAGAACTCTGGAAAAGCAAAACCCTAATATGCTCCTGAACCAGCGCTGCAGAATTTCAGCTCCAAATCCAGATCCGACATCTTGAACTGGTAATATCTTAACCTTTTGTTTTTCCATTTGAGGTTCTGAGTTAAGATGTCTCATCATACCAAGCTTGATGAAAAGCTTGAGGGAGCTGATAACTTTCGATCCTGGAAGTATAGGATCTCCCTGGTCCTGGAACAAAATGAGTTGGACTCCTATATCAATGAGGAGGTTCCAGTTCCAGAGGGAGATGAGGCTAAGGCCTTACACAAGAAGAAGTTGGTTATGGAAAAGAGGATCATTGCTGATTCAACCAAGGGTCACCTCATACCACAGGTGTCCTCCCTAAAGACACATAAAGCTATGTTTGATGCCCTAACCAAATTATTTGAAGGGAAGAACATAAACTGGAAGATGACTCTGAGAAACCAACTGAAGAATGTAAAGATCCAAAATGTTGAGACCATCCAGTCTTACTTTATGAGGGTCTCTCAGATCAAGGAACGGCTAGAAGCAGTGGATGAAGAAGTGGAGAATGCAGAGGTTGTGATGACCACCTTGAATGGTCTCCCTAGATCACAGGACTCCTTTATTCAAGGGATATGTTCCAGAAAGAAGTTAGTCAAGTTCAGCAAACTATAGGAAGAATTCTCTCAAGAATAAGCTCAGATAGCAGCTTGAGAAGAAAAGATGGGAAGTGAAGATCAAGCCCTCACATTTCATTCCAAGAAAATCAAAAGAAGTTCTCATCACTCCAAAGGTAAGCATTTCTATAAAACTAACTCTAGAAAAGATTTTTCTAGAAGCAGATGTTATACATGTGATGAAGTAGGACACTTTGCAAAAGATTGTCCTAAAAGACAAAATAAGAAAAAGGGCAACAAGAGAATACATCATGCTCATGTTGCAGAGGATGATGAACCATCCAAGAAGAGAACCAGATATGAAAGTGAAGACTCTTCAAGTGAAGTGGTGAAGAATATGTCTTGATTTCTGCTCTCACGAGAAACATCACACATGGAAGCAATGATTGGCTTATAGAAACTAGGGCTTCCAAACATATGACAGGATTCAAAGAGTCCTTTGTAAAACTTTCAGAACATGAATCACCTCACAAGGTGAAACTTGGAGATGACTACCAATATCCAATAAAAGGTAGTGGGGAATCCTCCTATAAGCTAGACTCTGGAAAGTCTATGAAGATGCAAGATGTATTGTTTGTACCAGGACTCAAGAATAACCTTCTCTCCATATCTGCATTAGATACAAAAGGCATGAGGATAGATGGCCAAGTTATCATGTGGCCAAAGGGAAAGACAATTAATGATGCAGTAGTGATTGGGGAACAAGAAGGAGGTCTATACAAATTGAAGGGCCATCCAAAACAAGCCTTGGTCCATGACACAACAGATCCAAATGAACTTTGGCATAGAAGGCTTGCAGATGTGCATTACATAGCACTACCACTTGCAAGCAAAGTTGTTGAAGGTCTTCCAAATATTCAAGCAAAGCATGATGGGGTCTGCAAAGGATGTGCGAAAGGAAAGAATACAAAGAAGACATTTCCAAGTAGTGAGAGCAAAGCAAAAGGAATCTTGGAAATCACCCACTCCGATGTATGCGGTCCAATGTCATCAAGTTCACTAAGTGGGTATGTATACTATGTTTCTTTTATTGATGACTTTTCTAGGAAGACATGGATTTACTTCAGGAAGAACAAAGATGAAGTATTCAGCAAATTCAAGGAATTCAAAGCCTTGATTGAGAATCACACAGAAAAGAAGCTCAAAACCTTTCGATCAGATAATGGCGGAGAATTTACATCGAATGAATTCAAAGAGTTATGCAAAGACTCGGGGATTAAGAGGGAGTTGTCCACTCCATATAATCCACAACAAAATGGGATTGCAAAAAGGAAGAATAGAACTATCATGGAAGTTGCAAGAGCAATGCTTCATGATCAAGATCTTCATATGCATCTATGGGCAGAAGCTGCTAGAATAGCAATGTATGTACAAAACCGTACTCCACACAGAGTACTCGAGAACAAGACACCTGAAGAAGTCTTTTCCGGAAAGAAACCAGAAGTCATCCATCTCAGAATATTTGGTTGTCCAGTGTACATACACATTCGAAAAGAGAAGAGGACTAAATTAGACCCTTCAGGAAAGAAGGGTATATTTGTGGGATACTCTGAAAGCTCGAAGGCTTACAGAATATACTTCCCAAGATTCAAGAAGATTGACATCTGCAGGGATGTGACATTTGATGAAGACTCATCTTACAACAAATCTAGAAAAAGAACCTGAAGAACCTGTAGAAGCAGAAGCACCCAGAATTCATGATACAACCATGAATGAAGAAGCTCAAGAAGAAGATCGATAATTTGAAGAACCTCAAGAACCTGTAGATCCACCTCCAGAGAAGAATCCTCATAAAAGGAAACCTACTTGGGTGTGAGAAGCTATCCAAGGTGCGGAAAGATATGGGGCTCTAGAAGAGATTCACAGAGAAAGAAAGAGGACTAGATCCTGCTCCGGGTATGTAGCATTACTATGTGATTTCATCGATAAAGAACCTTCCAATTATGAAGCGACAGAACAGAAAGAATGGAAGGATGCTATGATCGAAGAGTATCAATCAATCATGAAAAATGATGTTTGGGATGTTTTCCCAAGACCATAAGGGAAGTCAGTTGTAACTTCCAAATGGATTTACAAGATCAAGCATGCTGCAGATGGTAGCATAGAAAAATATAAAGCAAGATTTGTTGCTCGTGGTTTTTCCCAGAAAGAAGGAATAGATTATGAAGAAACCTTTGCACCTATAGCCAGATACACTTCCATCAGATCAATACTTGCTTTGGCTGTAGTGATGAAATGGAAGATACACCAAATGGATGTCAAGACTGCTTTCTTGAATGGTGTAGTAGAAGAGGAAGTGTATGTGGAGCAGCCAGTCAGTTTTGAGACACATGACAGGGAGTCTCATGTATGTAGATTGAAGAAATCCCTGTATGGTTTGAAACAGGCACCCAGGACATGGTACGGCAGCATTGACAGCTTTCTATCCAGTTTGGGATTTACCAAGAGTAAAGTAGATTCCAACCTTTACTACAAGGTTGAAGATGGCAACCCAGTGATGCTCCTACTGTATGTAGATGATCTGTTTGTAACAGGTATGGATGGGTTGATTGTTGATATGAAGAGAAAGCTTGCTATTGAGTTTGAAATGAAGGACTTGGTTATGATGCATTATTTTCTAGGCATGGAGGTGTGGCAGAGTGCAGATGGGATTTCCTTAGGACAAGGGAAATATACGGTAGAGATCCTGAAGAGATTCGGGATGATGGATTGCAAGGCCATGACCACACCCATGGCATCGAACCTGAAGCTATCGAGTGATGCTTCATCAGAAGTGGTTGATGCCACGATGTATCGTGAGATGATTGGGTCCTTGATGTACCTGATGAACACGAGACCAGATATTTGCTTTGCTATGAACACCTTGAGCCAGTTCTTGATAGATCTGAGACATGTTCACTTGATTGCTGCAAAGCATATTCTGAGGTACCTGAAGGGTACAGTTGATTATGGGCTCAAGTATGATTCAAATCAAAAGATTAACCTGGAGGGTTATGTAGATTCACATTGGGAAGATAGTGCCATCGATAGGAAGAGCACTTCAGGATGTTGTTTCAGTATGGGATTAGGTGTGATCTCTTGGTTTAGCAGGAAGCAATCCTCTATGGCATTGAGTACAGCTGAAGCATAGTATGTCACAGCTTGTTTAGCTAGTTGTGAGGCAGTATGGCTGAGGAAGCTACTATCTAATTTATTTGATCTCCAGATGGATGCTACTTGTATACATTGTGACAACCAGAGTTGTGTGAAGTTGTTAGAGACCCCGATGTTCCATGACAAGTCGAAGCATATCGAGATCAAGTATCACTATATTAGGAATATGGTGTAGAGAGGAGCAGTGAAGTCCAATATGTTGCGACAGACAAACAGATAGCTGATGTGTTGATGAAGCCATTGGCCGGAGTGAAGTTTGAGTACTTCAGGGAGAATCTTGGTGTTCTCCAGATCGATATTTCCCCCAAAGGAAAGTGATGAGTTCGTGAGCCATTCTAACATGGCGAGAGGATTGGTTCCTTCCATGGTTAGATGTGAGGGCTGAGCCATTATGTCATGGTGAGATGATTGGTTCCTTCCATGTTAGATATGAGTGCTGAGCCATTCTGATGTGATTGTAGGATTGGTTCCTACATGATCAGATATAAGGGCTATTCCCATTCTTGGAATGGAGGTGACTGGTCAGTTACCAGGAATACTTGGTCTAGGACTGAGGGCCATTCTGATATGTCTGTGAGATGTGTTCTCACATGATCAGATGTGAGTGCATGGACATTCTAATGTGATTGAGGTATGTGTTCCCACTTGATTAGATATAAGGGTTGTTGCCATTCTGTCATGGTGAGAGGATCGATTCCTTCCATGTCAGATGTGAGTGCCAGCCATTCTGATGTGACTGTAGGATTGGTTCCTACATGGTAAGATGTAAGGGCTACTGCCTTTCTGACGAGTCCATGTCAGATGTGAGTGTCGACCATTTTGATGTGACTGTAGGATTGGTTCCTACATGATCAGATGTAAGGGCTACCGCCATTCTGTCATGGTGAGAGGATTGTTTCCTTCCATGTCAGATGTGAGTGCCGGCCATTCTGACTTAGGGTCAGATGTAAGGGCTACCGCCTTTTTGACGAGTCAAGGTCAGATGTGAGTGCCGACCATTCTGACTTAGGGTCAGATATAAGGGCTACTGCCATTCTCTGAATGGAGACACCTGGTCAGTTACCAGGAACCCTCAGTCTAGGACTGAATGCCTTTCTGACGAGTCAAGGTCAGATGTAAGTGCTGTTCCTTTTTGACAAGTCAAGCTCAGATGTGAGTGCTGGCCATTCTGACTTAGGGTCAGATATAAGGGCTACCAAAGACCTACAAGGAGGTAGGCCTACAACTAGCATGAAAAAGGGTTGGATCTGTAGAACTTCCTGTGATAAGAAGAATCATGAGATAGCACATATGATGATGACCCAGTGATGATCTAGATCGAGCTATGATTTAGATCCAGTTATGATGTCTTTGAGATGATCCAGATCGAGTGATGATCCAGATCCAGCAGTGATGATCCAGATTGAGTGATGATCCAGCTCCAGTGATGATGACCCCGTGATGATCCGGATCCAGTGATGATGATCCAAATCGAGTAATGATCCTGATCCAAGATGAAGATGACTTGAAGATGAATATGACTTGAATATGCAGATGACGAGATGATCTAGAGAAGAAGACCAGTGCTGGAAAATTGTGTCGAGAGAATACCTTCCTAGTTTAGAGGGAGTGTTGATGTATATGTAACTTCAGAATGTATTCACTTGTATATTTCATGTATTGTACCCCAATGTTTATTCCGAGAACTATATGTAATGTAATTGAGTCATTTCATGCCCCGATGTTCCTATTGGGAGATTCTATAATGTAAACAAGTCATGTCAAGTCATTGTGGGTAACCCTCCTATTGATCAAGGGTTAATGTCCCCGTAGTTCCGCGGCACTAGGGTTATTAGACTCTCCTAGAGAAGTCGGCCCTAGTAGGGTTTAGTCAAGTCGAGAATTAGTATAAATAGAGAGATAGCCTCTCTATTTAGTACACACTCAATTGTAGCGCATAGCTGAGGAAGAAGAAGACACTGAGGTTAGGAAGAAAGAGGCTACTGCTGTTGGGAGATCATCTTAATGTTTGGTGTTTTACTTTTGGTGCTGAATCTATCTCTGAGGAAGTTGTAGGGTTTTCTCCATTTATGGTTTCCCTGAAGAAAAACACTGTGTTCATTGTCTCTTGTGTTTGATTGATGTACTTGTTATTCTCTTAGTTAAATATCCTAACATAATGCTAGCTTGAATGATAAAATCTAACAACGTTGATGTTGGAGGCATTGATTATTGAAATCTCTTATCATGACCTTAATAAAATGTACCCTTCACTCATTAACCAAGGGCTAGAGCCTAGAGGTGGGGGTCATAGGGTGTTATTGATGAATAGGATCCCAATGAAGCCTATAACACAGCCTTGGACCACAACAAACTCCAAAAAAAGAGGAACATCCTAGAGTGCTAAGATCCCCATCAAGAAAGGAGGGCATGACCCAATGTAGGTTCAATAAAGTAGTTAAGGATAACCCCAAGCAAAGCAGAGCCAAGAGTCCAGTACAAATCTGGGACACTTTGAAGATATGCTTCAAGCTTGGTGTGGGCGTTGTCTTTGTTAGCACACTTTTATCAACTGCCCAAGAGCACAGTATAATAGAGATAGAGATCTTTGGAAATTCCATGGTTGATAGGCTCAATGCAAGTAAGCAACATACATCATCAGGTGAGCATGAGAAGGGATTCCAATGCCATCTATGATACCATGTATGAAATAAACTGCACGACTAGAACTTATCATATTAAAAGAGATGGGTTACCTACTTGTTTAACGTTCCCAGAATTTCTAAAATTTTGAGATGTTTTTCCAAGTTGTGGAATAGACCACCTTTAGAGGTAATGGGGGTGACATGTACCCGTAGCCTAAAATTGGTCAAGGTCAAAGATAAGAAAAAGAATCTTCGATACATGGGGATTATTCAATGGACTAAATATATTGCCAATAGTCATTATGATGAAAGCCCAAAGATGAAGAATAAACCGTTGTTAGAAATGAGCATTAGTAGAAAGCATAAACAAGCTTAAAGAATCTGATGAAACATTAAAGAAGAAAAAGAACGAAAAGTTTGCAGCATTGAAGAAGAAGAAAAAATATTGGACAAATAAAAAGCTAATTGATTATCATGGTCAAGGGCCTTAGACAAATCTCTATTGTGCAAAACCTTCTAATAGCACCTATATCCCATTCAAAGGTCAATGATCCTATCTAGAGCATGTGTGATGATTCAAGGCCTTCATCATGGCCCATGAGACCAAGAAGCTTCATTTGGCATATACGTCCCTTGATTTCCTCCATCAACCTTGATCAAGGCCTCGAGACCCATTCTTGGTGCACAAATACTTGTAACGATACCTTGTCATGACCTTTGATCCCTAAGAACTCTGTCCTGCATGGATCCTTGCCCCAATTGGAACTCTGCCCCACATGGAACTCTACCCAGGTGTATGGAACTCTACCCTGGCGCATGGAACTCTACCCCGGCTGGAACTATGCCCCGCCGAAACTCTATCGCACCTGGAACTTTTCCCCGGTTGGAATTCTCCCCCCCAGCTAGAACTTTGCCTCGGCTGGAACTATGCCCCAGCTGGAAGTCGGCCCCCAGCTAGAACTCTGCCCCGGATGGAACTCTGCCCTGGCTGGAACTCTGCCCCAGCTGGAACTCTGCCTCGACTGGAACTCTGCCCCAGCTAGAACTTGACCTCTGCTAGAACTCTACCCCAGCTGGAACTATGCCTTGCATGGAACTTTACCCTGGCTGGATTTATTTGTCTTGCAGAACCCATCTACTAGGTATTATATGTAGGAAGATTAGGAGCTTGTTGTTTGCTCATCATTTGGATGAAAAGCTTGACCTCAACCTCAATGGTGGTATTTCTCCCTCGGCTGGAACTTTGCAAAGACATGTATTTGATGGCATAATGGAAATGCTCGAGTTTCTAATTTGTAAATTTCTTCTTGGTATTTGGTTGATCTCTATCTTGTTTCACTTATATGGTGGTTTGAAACCTTGTTCATGGCCCATTAATCCTAGAAGCTTCAATGAAATCCTACAGCCCTTGATTTCCTTCCCTAGCATTGTCAAAGCCCTGAAACCTATCATTGGTGTATAAAATGTCCTAATGGAAACCATATCCCACTCAAAGGCCAAAGGTTTGCTCTAGAGGGATTATGTGGTTTCCTTAGACAAATCTCTATTGTGAAAAACCTTCTAATGGCACCTATATCCCATTCAAAGGTCAATGATCCAATCTACAACATGTGTGTTGATTCAAGGCCTTCATCATGGCCCATTAGCCCAAGAAGCTTCATTTGGGATATAAGTCCCTTGATGATCCGATGGATTATTCATCTTTAAAATAACACTGATCCAATATGGTACAAGGTTTATTAATCTATGGTTTTAAATCCTATGCTAAACATTATATGCATAGCCCGTGCAGTTATCGCATAGTGTGCACTTTGCGCAGGGACCACGCAGCACAGTTTGCGCATGATTCGCGCAGTTGCGCGTGAGTCGCACAGTCTATGCATGAGCTGCGCAGTTATCGCACGCCACACAGATGGTGCGCAACTTATCGCATGGGTGTGCAGTTATGTATAGGCCGTGCAGCTTGCGAACCGTCGAAGTCGAACATCGAATGGTTCGTGGAGGTTACCCATATGCTGCGACCTTTGTATGCTGCGACGGGGATCGGGTATATGGCGAAGACCTCATATGCTGCGACATTTGTAACTTTTGAAATGGCATCAAATGGTTACGTTACGTGGCATAGCCCAGTTGCAAGTCATTACAACATGTTTTGAGTCGGCACATGTGCGTAGAGTTGGTTACAACGTTTCGGGTATATGGAACGTCGTGGTAACATAACGCTTGGGCCGTGACTTGGCGGGATGGCATGATTCAGTCTAGCATATGGTTGTAAAGACAATAAAGAAAAATCCATTACTTATCCTTCCTCTGAAATCTTAAATAGAGGAGGCTGGCCACCGAGACGGGGGGGAAGACAGGAGAGCGAGTAGAGAGACGCAGATTGTTTGAGAGCGCAGAGCATCGTTTCTCTGTTATGAGAAGCTTAGAGAGCTTTTGCTGTGAAGTGTCCAGATCCTGTTACTATAGAAGTCGACATTCTCTGTTATAGTTTAGCTTTCTTTGACTTTGAATGCTAATTGTAATTTCCAAAAGAGAGGTCTTCAAGACTTTGTACAACATTCTGTTTACAGTTGCTAAAGTTGTTTCCATAACCATTTTGTACCATTTCAAAGAGATTAATTGGATCGGTACCCATTGGAGAGGGACCTGGAGACGTAGCCCAGTGGAGGGGGTGAACTCCATTATCAACTTCTGTTTGTGACTTTCTGTTTCTATGGTTTCTTCTTTATATCTTCTTAGCAGTGTTGTCGTTCATTTATGTTTTGTTCTGAGCATTTAATTTCTGTTAATGTTGTTCCATTAATTAACCTGCTGATCTCATTCTTTTACAACAAAATTTTAATGCACACAAGTTGAGGTCCGACGGATCATATTATGGTATCAGAGCTGGTTGACTGCTTGTGCAAGTTTGTGAATGCTTACTAGGTTCAGGTTAAAACGTGGTGAAGGAGAATTAATTGAAGGAGACCCTAAGGTTGGCTCCAGGAGAACATTCTCGAGAACCATGTCTTCTCCATGGGGGGAAGAAGAAGGACATGCAGAACAAGAAAAACCTGTTATTTCAGAAACTGAGTTTCTGGAGGCTTTTATGAGCATGAAAGCCATGATGGAAATTCTACTCGATGAGCGAGTAGAAAGGAAGAAGAAAAAAGAAGGATCTTCATCCAAAGATGCAGAAGCGAAGAAGGAAGAACAGGGTAAAGGAGAAGGAGGTGATGGTGATCCTCCTAAGACTAATCAAACTTTCTCTTCTTCTCATACTTCTCATTCGAATAATGCAAGTCCTAATATGCCTTATTTCAAATTAGATGTGAAATTTGAATTACCAATTTATAATGGAGATTTAGATGCTGAAAAGTTAGACAATTGGATCAAGCAGCTTGAAGTATATTGCAGGGTGCAGGGCATTACTGATGACCCTTCCAGGATTCAATTGGCCACTTTGAGAATGAGTGGAATGGCTCTTACTTGGTGGGAGAGAAAGATTCAGCAAGATATTCGAAAGAATGGTAAAATTATTTCAGTTTGGAATGAATTCATTGAAGTATTAAGGAAGCAATTTTATCCTTTAGGTCATATGCAGCAATTAATAATGAGCTGGAAAACTTTTAGACAAGCTAAAGGACAAAGCATTCAAGAATATACTCATGAATTTAGAAAGAGGGCTATTGCATTGAATGTTGCATTAGATACCCAGGAAACTCTTCTTAAGTACATTGGTGGTATGCATTCTTATTTGCGACATACTTTGTTGATGTTTAACCCCAGTACCTTGGATGATGTATGTGTTCAAGCTACACATTTAGAAGCCAGGGGTAAGCATGCTAATGATACTTTTGTGAAGAAATCCTTTAAGGTTGACAACAAATCGAAAGGTAAAGATACGAGGAAAAAGAAGATGGCTACCATTAAGAAAGAGGGTGAAAAGCCTACATGTTCGCATTGTCAGAAGGGACATGATGTCTCTAAGTGTTGGAAACTTCATCCGGAGTTAAGGCCAAAGAAGTACGGAGGAAACAAAGATAACGGCAAAGCAAAAGCTACTGCAGTAGTTATTCAAGACTTAGGATCCGACTCAGGTGATGAAACAAAGGTTACAGCTGTCGGAATCCAAGGTAAGAATAAAAGTATCTCACTTCCCATTGATGCAAAAGCAAGTTCTAGTGCAAGTACAAATCTGCCATCTACTTCTAAGCAAAATGATAAAGATAGAAGTGCACTGTTTCATGTTCGTGTCATTGCAAATCACACAAAGATTGATACATTGTTTGATAGTGGTTCACAAGTAAATCTGATATCAGAAGAAGTGGTTAAGAAATTGCATTTAGTTACTATGCCTCATGAAAAGCCCCATCCTCTTGGTTGGGTTACTAATGATACACGATTGCAAGTTACAAAGAAATGTGTATTGAAGTTTGCAATTACTGAAAAGTTCATAGATGAGGTAGAACTAGATGTAGTACCACTTGATATTTGTGGAATTGTACTTGGTAGTCCATATTTGTATGACCGGAAAGCAGTGTTTTATAGAGAGCAGAATAAGTATCATCTTTTTAAAGATGATGTAGAATATATTGTATGAGCACATAAGATAAAAACCAATCTAGAAATAGTCTCTGCAGGACAAATGAAGAGGTCGGTAAATGCTAGTCAGAATTTTGTGTTAATGATGGTTAAGATGAAAAATGATGAGATCTCTAAATATTTTGAATGGTGTGACCCTAAGCGTAAATCTGAACTGATTGAAATCATTTCTGAGTATGATGATTTGTTTCAAGATCCGAAGGGGTTACCACCAAAAAGGGAGATTCAGCATGAGATACATTTGCAGTAGGATGTGCCACTCCCAAACATAGCTATGTACTAGATGTCTGTAATGCAAAATGAGGAAATCAAGAAGCAGGTTCAGGAGCTGATTGAGAAGGGGGTCATCCGACCAAGCACTTCTCGTTATGGCTCCCCTATAGTCTTGGTTCCGAAGACAGATGGGTCCTGGAGGATGTGCATCGACTATAGGGCCCTTAACAAAATCACCATTAAAAACAGGTATCCTCTTCCTCGCATTGATGATTTGCTTGATCAGTTAAAACATGCAAATTACATTACAAAATTAGATTTGCGTAGTGGGTATCATCAAATCCGTGTTGTTGAAAACGATGCTTGGAAAACAACGTTTAAAACAAAACAGTGTTTGTATGACTGGCTTGTGATGCCTTTCGAGCTCTGTAACACACCTGCTACTTTCATGCGGGTCATGAATGATGTCTTTCGTTCATTCATTGATTATTTTGTAATTGTATATCTGGATGATATCCTTGTGTTTAGCAAAACCTGGGAAGAGCATATTGTACATGTGAAGAAAGTTTTAGATGTACTGAAGAAAGAGAAGCTTTATATAAAGATGTCCAAATGTGAATTTGCTAAAACTTCTTTAGTATATCTGGGCCATATTATTGGTGGAGGCCACCTGCGAGTGGACCCAGCCAAGGTTGCTGTCATTGTAAACTGGCCACAACCTAACACCGTTATTGAAATTAGAAGTTTTCTGGGTGCGGTTCAGTATTGGAGGAAATTCATTTTGGGGTTTTCTTCCATTGTTGCGCCTTTACATGCATTGACAAGCATTAAAGAAATTTTCCAGTGGGGAGGCAAGCATCAGAGAGCCTTCGACACTTTGAAGGAAAGGATTAGCACCACACCAGTTCTGACATTGCCATATTTGCAGCAGTCGTTTGAGATCGAGACCGATGCCAGCGGGTTTGCCATGGGAGCAGTTTTGATGCAAGGGAGGAAGCCAGTCTGTTACCATTCAGAAACATTCTCTAATGCGGTAAGTAACTATCCGACCTATGACAAAGAGTTGTATACTTTAGTACAGAGTGTGAAGAAGTGGAAACATTATATCATGGGAAAAGAAACAGTCATACATACTGATCATCAGCCACTTCAATATTTACAATCTCAAACTAAAATACAACAAAGTAGGCATTTAAGATGGATGGGGTTCTTACAACAGTTTCATCTCGTAATTAAGTACAAAAAGGGAATTCATAATAAGGTAGCAGGCATGTTATCAAGGCCTCCTACAAATGCTTCAATCATTCTTCAAAACAGTTCATTAACACATGAAAGTTATATTGAATAGTATGCAGAAGATAAAGATTTTAAGGAAGTATATGCATCACTAATACATGGTAAATAGGAAGAGAACTATTATGTGCATAATCAGCTCTTGTATCATCTTGGTAAACTTTGTATTCCAGATAAAGAGAGAGTGCATGTGATTCGAGAAGCACATAGTTCATTGATTGCAGGACATTTTGGTGTAAGTAAAACATTGTCTATATTGCAGAAACATTGTTATTGGCCTCAGATGCAAGAAACTGTAGCTAAATACATAAGAGGTTGTGTTATGTGTGCAACAAGTAAGCCTAGCAATAGGAAATTGGGTTTGTACACACCTCTTTCAGTTTCTTCTCGTCCTTGGGAAAGTATTTCTATGGACTTTGTAGGGGGGCTGCCTATGTCTAGGAAAGGGCATGATTACCTATATGTTGTTGTGGATAGATTCAGCAAAATGTGTATCTTAATGCCATGTAATAAACAGATCACTGCTGAACAAACATCTCACCTGTTCTTTCAGAATGTTTGGGTACATTTTGGGCTACCCATGTCGATTATATCTGATCAAGATTCCCGGTTCTTGGGAGAATTCTGGTCAACTTTATGGGAGCTTATGGACACTAAACTTAAAAAGAGTACAGCTTTTCATCCACAAACCGATGGGCAAACAGAGGTAGTGAACAGGACAGTGGTTTAGCTGCTCAAAGGATATTGTAGTAAACATCCTAAACTTTGGGATGAACAGTTGCAGTATATACAGCATGCTTACAATCATGCAGTTCATTCTTCCACAAAAAGATCTCCTTTTGAAACTTGTTTTGGATATCTGCCAAAAACACCGATGGACTTCTCTTTTGGCAAAGATGCAGTGGATGGACATCATGATGTAGATAAAGCTCTAAGGTTCATTCAAAGAATCCAAGCAGTGCAGCAGGCAGTTCAAGAACAGTTGGAGAAGAGCCAGGCAAAGTACAAAGCCAGGCATGAAAAGCATCGAGTTGATCATCAATTTCAGGTTGGTGACCGATTTTGGTTACATATCACCAAAGAAAGAATGAAAGGTGAAGGTAAAAAGCTTAAGCCTATTAGGTATGCTCCTTTTGAGATATTGGAAAAGATCGGTACTAATGCTTTTCACTTGAATTTACCTCCATACATGCAAATTTATTCAGTTATCAATGTCGAGAATCTTAAACTGTATGAGCCTCCTATGATCATGGATGAGGAAACTAACATACAAATTCCTTCAGTTGATGATTTGGCACCTGAATATATGAATGAGTTACAGGATGATGTTATTCTTGACAGAAATGTAAGGACTTCATGAAGGGGGAATGCTGAGTACCTTCGAGTGGGGCTGAAAGGCATCCATCCTAGCAAAGCAAGATGGATGGATATTGGAAAAGTGAGGGAGCTATACCCTCACTTACTTGCTAAATGATACAAGCTTTTGGTGGTCCAAAATCTCTTCAATGGGGAGGAATGATCCGATGGATTATTCATCTTTAAAATCACACTGATCCAATATGGTACAAGGTTTATTAATCTATGGTTTTAACTCCTATGCTAAACATTATATGCATAGCCCGCGCAGTTATTGCATAGTGCGCACTTTGCACAGGGACCACGCAGCGCAGTTTGCGCATGAGTCGCACAGTTGGGCGTGAGTCGCACAGTCTATGCATGAGCCGCGCATTTATCGCACGCCGCGCAGATGGTGTGCAGCTTATCGCATGGGTGCGCAGTTATGTATGGGCCGCGCAGCTTGCGAACCGTCGAAGTTGAACATCAAATGGTTCGTGGAGGTTACCCATATGTTGTGACCTTTGTATGTTGCGACGGGGATCGGGTATATGGCGAAGACCTCGTATGCTGCAACATTTGTAACTTTTGAAATGGCATCAAACGGTTACGTTACGTGGCATAGCCCAGTTGCAAGTCATTACAATGTGTTTTGAGTTGGCACATGTGCGTAGAGTTGGTTACAACGTTTCGGGTATATGGAACGTCGTGGTAACATAACGCTTGGGCCGTGACTTGGCGGAATGGAATGATTCAGTATAGCATATGGTTGTAAAGACAATAAAGAAAAATCCGTTACTTATCCTTCCTCTGAACTCTTAAATAGAGGAGTTTGGCCACCGAGATGGGGGGGCAGACAGGAGAGCGAGTAGAGAGACGCAGATTGTTTGAGAGTGCATAGCATTGTTTCTCTGTTATGAGAATCTTAGAGAGCTTTTGCTGCGAAGTGTCCAGATGCTGTTACTGTAGAAGTCGACATTCTCTATTATAGTTTATCTTTCTTTGTCTTTGAATGCTAATTGTAATTTCCAGAAGAGAGGTCTTCAAGACTTTGTACAGCATTCTGTTTACAGTTGTTGAAGTTGTTTCCAGAACCATTTTGTACCATTTCAAAGAGATTAATTGGATCGATACCCATTGGAGAGGGACCCGGAGACGTAGCCCAGTGGAGGGGGTGAACTCCGTTATCAACTTCTGTTTGTGACTTTCTGTTTCTGTGGTTTCTTCTTTATATCTGCTTACCAGTGCTGTTGTTCATTTATGTTCTGTTCTGAGCATTTAATTTCTGTTAATGTTGTTCCCTTAATTAACCTGTTGATCACATTCTTTTACAACAAACTTTTAATGCACACAAGTTGAGGTCCGACGGATCACTTGATTTCCTCCCTCAACCTTGATCAGGGGATCGAGACCCATTCTTGGTGCACAAATACTCGTTATGGTGCCTTGTGACCTTTGAGCTGTAAGAACTCTGCCCCGCTTGGAACTCTACCCCGACTGGAACTCTGCCTCGGCTGGAACTTTGCCGCGCATGGAACTCTACCTTGTCTGGAACTGTGCCCCAGCTAGAACTCTGCCTCGGCTGGAATTTTGCCCTACCTAAAACTATGCTTGCCCGAAACTCTGCCCCAGCTGGAACTCTGCCCTGACTAGAACTTTGCCCCGCCTAAAACCATGCCCGGCTGGAGCTCTGCCTCGGCTGGAACTCTGACCCGGTTGGAAATCTACCCTGCATGGAACTCTCCCCCATCCAGAACTCTGCCCTGCATGGATCTTTGCCTCACATGGAACTCTGCCCTAGTTGGAACTCTGCCCCGGCTAGAACTCTACCCCGCCGGAACTCTGCCCTTCCTAGAAATTTGCCCCGACTGGAAGTTTTCCCCTAGCTGGAACTCTGCCCCAACTGGAACTTTTCCTCGGCTGGAACTCTGCCCCGGCTGGAACTATTTGTCTTGCAGAACCCATCTACCAGGTATTATATGTAGGAAGATTAGGAGCTTGTTGTTTGTTCATCATTTGGATGAAAAGCTTGACCTCAACCTCAATGGTGGTATTTATGTCCCAGCTGGAACTTTGCAAAGACATGTATTTGATGGCATAATGGAAATGCTTGAGTTTTTATTTTGTAAATTTCTTCTTGGTATCTGGTTGATCTATTTGGTTCATTGATCTCTATCTTGTTTCACTTATATGGTGGTTTGAAACCTCGTTCATGGCCCATTAACCCTAGACGGTTCAATGAAATCCTATAGCCCTTGATTTCCTTCCCTGGCATTGTCAAAGCTCTGAAACCTATCATTGGCGTATAAAATGTCCTAATGGCAACCATATCCCACTCAAAGGCCAAACGTTTTCTCTAGAGGGATTATGTGGTTTCCTTAGACAAATCTCTATTGTGCAAAACCTTTTAATGGCACCTATATCCCATTCAAAGGTCAATGATCCAATCTACAACATGTGTGTTGATTCAAGGCCTTCATCGTGGCCCATTAGCCCAAGAAGCTTCATTTGTCATAATGTGCTCTAGAACATTTTTATAAATGGGTTATTTAGGAACAAGATCAATAAATGACAATTTCCAACACTAAAAAACAGAGTACACTAGTAACAAAAGAATTGATCGGTATTGAAACTCTCCATTGCTATAATCCAAATAATGATAATTAAATTGGAGCATAAAGATGGTTTGTTGCTAAGTTTGCAATAAGGTAGGAAATCCCTTTCACTATATTTTCTGTCATGAGGACTGGAATTAAGACTCAAAAAGACATTCCAGATGGGTGGCACCATGGTGGATGGATTGTGAAGATCATTTGTTGGGAATTGCTGGTAGTTTTGATGTTTTTCCTTCCCAATCCTGTCATCAGTGTTTATGGTAAGTTCTTTCATTGGTGAAGTTCCAATACCATTTAGAATGAACTTCAGTTCCATCATTGTGACCGATTTATGTGTTCTGCATCAACAGATGTTGATTATATTGAGCAGATGAGAGATGGTATAACTATTGTTGTATTTTCAATATGTTTATGAAATACTGATGATGTTTAAATCTAACATATGTAACTCGGTCAATGACAGAGACGTTGTCAAAGTTTGGTTCTGGTCTATTTTTGTTGGTTCAAGTGATTATATTGTTAGACTTCACACATACTTGGAATGATGCATGGGTTGCTAAGGATGAACAGTTCTGGTTCGAAATTCAGTTCTGGAATGATGCATGGGTCTTAAGCTTCCAAATTCAGTCATGACATTATCTTCTAGATTTTCATCTTAAAAGCATCTTTGGTTTGAGTGTTTTTGCAAATCTTGCAGCATATTTTAGCAAACCCACCTCTCACATGAACTCTTCTAGTTTTGTTGTTCAACATTTCTTAACTTGCATGAGTCAACCTTTCATTATTTATGTACAACCTGTGCTTATTCTTACCTATATTGGGGTATCTTTTCAAGTCATAGAAATGTGCTTTATTACAAGACTGCCTTCTATAGTGGATTCTTAGTTATCATGATAAGAAGTTTCCTTTGCTTATAATGTAGGGAAATGGAGACATATTGCTTATAATGTGGGGAATATGGAGACATAGTAAGAGTGTTTTTTTTCAATAGTCAGGTAGATTTTTTTAATGATCTCTCTTTCATGCATATTTATAGGCTATATAACACTGAAGCTGATAGTGTCTCTGTAAGGGTCTTGCTGGTGGAAGATGGATTGTCTCCTGGTGTCTAATGGACTTGTTGGCTGTCTGCCTCTTGGTTGCCCTTGTTCTCTGAGAGCACCGGAAAGAGAAAGTTGTCCTGTGGTAGTGCACAGTTGGCAGGGTGGAGGTAGGGTAGCTAGAGTGAGATCAGATTCCAACTACACCCCTCATGAACAAGGCCAAACATTGTTGGTCAAGATATCAGAAGGTGGAGAGAGTTCTAGGAGTTTGACTTAGAAGAAGATGAGGATGACAACGAGTGAAATGACAGAGAAGCTTTCTAGTTTTGGTAGGTCAGATTTCAGATGTTCTTCCAATATCAAAGTTTATAAGCAAATCATATTTGGTGTTATTGTATTTTTGGGTTTGACGGTCACTGGTTGTGTTTTGAATAGTTGCTCCTCTCAAAGGCCTCTTTAAAGGGCCTTTTTGGTAATTTTATAACTCTGTAATTTTGTATATATATTAAATATAATTGTCCATGAGCTTTTTGCAGGACAACATTTGAGAGACAAAGGCAACATTCATATTTTTTGAGTTGATATCAGCACATGGACAAAAAGAGTCAAACATTTTTTACAAATATAAGCAAATCAAGCAAAGGAATGAGCTTCTCAAAAGTAACACCTACACCCAATTTTGGAGGTAGCTGAAGCTTCCAGCCATAGAGGATTCACAAGCAAAAGAGGTGGCTGAAACTGAAGGTCACAAAGAGGAGATTCTGAAACTTATAATGGAACAGAATGCACAGATAAGAGAGATGGAAGAAGAAATGGATAAATCGATAAAGGAGAAAGAACAAAGTGTGCAGATGGCCATTATCCCTCTAGAGAATGTCCCTTTGACAGGAGATCAGAAAATTGCAAGAGGAAGCTAAAAACAACCAAGAACTAAAGTCTTTGTTCGAGTCAGCATGGAACAACAACCAAAGTCAAAGATGAGTCACCAATTGCTTCCATAAAATCAGCACCAAGGATCCGAACAAATAAACAGAATTCCTATATTTTGTAATTTGAGATCTAATTAGTTAGATATTTTACCCATAATATCCTAGTCATTTATGACAGAAGCAGATGTAAATAATTGTATAAATACTTCTTTCTTCGAAGTATTGAGGGTTGATTTTTGCACCCAGGAGCTATTGTGTAAACTTTACAAAGGATCGACCAGTAATAAAACAGGATTGTTCACAGGATTATTTTGTTAAATTGTTGGTGATGTCTCTCTATCTTTGTTGAATGTTTTTTTATTCTCTGTGATCGTAGAACTCTGTGAAGAGTGAGTGTAAAACATAAAAACCAATACTGCTAACAAATTTGCTCTTTGTATAGTTTGGCAAGCCAAAAAGGATAACTGCAACATTCTTTCACATGCTAATAAAGACTCTTTTGAATGCCTACTTTGATGTTTTTGAGGAACCTAATTCTCTTCCTCATTTAATGATTGAACTACCAATACTGTTTTCATTTTTCAATTTATTTTAATATATTTTCTGTTTTTATTTGTTAGTATATGTTCAAAACTGTGTAATGAGGATTTTTTTTTATCAACAAATGAAGCTAGATTGAAATAATTATATGTGGTCCCACTTGCACAGGGTGGAACAACCCATGAAGGGCAAACACATAATAGCCTGCTTGTGAATTCATGTTTCTGAGTTAATTTATTTGCTTGTATACCAAATTCTATATGAAGCAGCCACTTTAAATGAGAGCAAAAAACAAGACAACAAATCTACAACGAAGCTTGTGCAATTTATCAAGTTGTTTATGAATATGCAAAATCGAACAAAGATGAAAAATGTTATTTTTCTTGTCATGTAGCAGGAGAGGCTCTTTGTGATATATATATATATATTCACAACTAGCAAAAACAACCTATTCCTATTTCACCTTCATTTTGGCATGGTATTCTTTCTTGATTTCACTTGGAACAGTGAACTGCTTCAAATCTTGAAAGTTGTAACTCATTATGTGTTGCTCTAACACCTCACTTGAACTCATTTATACAAGCTAAACATAATATTCAGAAGATCATTCAAATGTTGAAGTCTTATAGATTAGACACGTGATAAAAGATAAACATGCCAGTGTCTTTGCAGTGAGTCCATATTGTTATATCTCTTAACATTGTTGGATTTATTATGTGTATTTCTGCTCATATCTGCATTGTTAGAACTAGAAGTGTCATTGGATCTGTAATGAGAGGATATTTTGACACATACATGAAATAATTAACCTTTCCTAAAGCACTGAAGGTGATTGAAGATAACTTATCTAGTTTGCCTGCAGAAAGGGAACATGGATGCTTCTGCCTCAGTTCTGAAACTCAAGCATGGAATCATAAAAGCGATTTTGGAGCTGGAAACATTTGTAGAAGGGTCAGTGAATGCAACTTTTCCATATTCATTTTCACCCTTTTATCTTGGTTGTGAATTTGAGAAAATAAGGAATATTTTTGTTGTCGTTTATCACTAATACAGAGTATAAGATATGTTGTTGTTACATGTCAATTATCAAAATTTACATTCTATGAATAGATCAGCACTTTCAAAAATAAGGTTTGAATGTACTCCACATCCTTCTAAAGCCATAGGATTTTACGTTCCTTTCTAGGCTGGCTTCGACATGTCCACGCACGCCAGGGATCACAATTTAACCGCAAGGGACCGCAATGGGATCGAACTCGTCGAGTTTCTGTAAACCGCAATGGAGAGGAAGAGGTGGCATAGATCATTTCATGGTGATGGGGCGGATTGCTTGGGATTTTGTGAGATAACCCAAACGCATGGTAATAAGCTCTGTCCCATCACATGTTATTATAAAATATATATTTGTTATTATAAAAGCTACGTATAAAGTAGGCATAAATATATATTATTAGTTGCTTTAACATGCCAAGGAACATGCTTTTTGATTCTACAATCATAGTCATGATAAGTACGAATTCAAGTTTTATTTTTAACTTACTTTATATATAAGTTTACTTTTAAGGTAAAGTATGGGATGAGCGTTCATGGTATTTTAGGAAGGCGTTAGCTTTCCACCCGACCATTTGCACCGATCGGACGACCCAGCTCGCGTGAGCTGTCACATCCGACATTGCCAGTCGTTTGATCAGTGCAAATGGTCGGGTGGAAAGCTAACGCCTTTTAGGAATGGTAAGTTGTTTTATTATAATGATTTTTAAGATATATTAGCTTAAAGCAAATTTAAGAATGGTTTTGCAAGTTAACTTTATTATTATAGATATTTATATTTATTTATTTATTTTGTAGTTGTTTTAATTTATAATTATGTTTTAAATTAATTAATTAGTAAATTGAATTTTTTTTAATGAAGAATAGAATATGTAAATTGTGGAATAAATTACATTAACCTTGAATTTAGGATATGTTAATTTTAGTAAGTGTAATGTCTTAGTGATGATAGGTGGGTTATTTATTTTATAAATTTCCAAAGTTTAAGTTAAGTATCTTGTGTTGCATACCAAGTAATGTGAAAAACACTAAAATGAATAGATGCATTAAATTTTTAATGTTTATGAATTAGAAATTAAATTTTTAATGTTTATGGGTTAAAAATAAGTATTGTAATTTTATTGGCAATACATTCACTATACAATGTTAAGGATGAACTTTAGGTGTCAGGTTAACTTATGCAATTGCTAAACTCATGTAAGACATTATGAGTTGTCACATAATATAAAACTGAATGTCAACTAAATAAATGGACATGTAGTGCAACTAAAACAATGTGGAGTTATCATATTGGGGTACTCTTATATATATACCAAACAATGTAGGTTATCATATAAATATATATATATATATATATATATATATGTGTGTGTGTGTGTGTGTGTGTGTGTGTGTGAGAGATACATTATCTTTTATCTTTGTTTAATAAATAATTAAACTTTGTATAAGTGTTGTAAAAAAAAAATTGATGCCGGTTAATAAGAGGGTCTATATATTCATGAAGAGAAATTTGTTGTGGTTAGTATTGAAAAATAAGGTTTTTAATTACCAAACCAACTTAGCTTACTCAATAAACTCTTCCTAGCTTAGAGTATAGTAAACTTAAGAAAACTTATAACTAAAACACATAATATAGTAAATTTAGATAGACTTGTCATTCAACCACCATGCAACTAAGTTTTTGTATGGACATTGTTAATTTGTATTAGGTATAGGGAAATAAACTTTGATGTTCAGTGCATACATTTCTTTAGATATTATGTTATTTATGGTGTATCCATAGTGTATCCAACTTTATTTTTCATATATATATATATTTTCTCAATAAAAAATTAATACAAAAATGTACCAAAGATTTTATAGTCATAGTAAAAATTTCTAAAGATTATTTTATGGAGTATCCAATTTTATTGTTCACATACATACATTTACTTTGCCAAAATATTATTTATGGCGGATCCAACTTTATTTTTTATTCATAACATATACATTATAACAATAATGAATATAATAAACCCAACAAAAAAATGCAAAAAAAACATATCAACTTTACTACTAATCAAAGGTTATATTAATGGGCCTCTCAAGATGAAATTAGTATGATATATTGAGATATTTTTACTATTAATGATTCAATTTAAAGTAAATTATTACACTAAATATTTAACTTTTGTTATTTATATTATAAATAAAGGGTGTAAATAGCAAATTTGTAGAGATGAATTTTGAAATGCATACAATTTTGAGAGAAAAACCAAGACAAAAATCTCAACTTCCTCATTAAAAAGTAAAAAGTTACATTTTGTATTGTGCTAGAAAGCACTAACATAAAGTTACACTTTGAATAAAAGTTTTTAAAACAACTTCTTATTAACCCTGTCTATAAACTTAAAACATCTTAACACTAAACCTACATTACAAAAAATAGTCCTTGAAGTATCTACAAACAACAATAATATGCAACTATAGCAAAAGAGTAACAATTCTTTGGAAAATACATTTACATATTTGTATGTAAGAAAACATCGATGTGCCAATGAATATATATGGAAATGGTTATCTTTGAGTATTTTTAATATAAATCCATCAATCTTTCATTTGCAATTCAACTTAAATGCTTTAAAAGGAAATAAGAGAGTCAATATAATATTTTTGGGAATAAATGTCTCCTATTTAATGATCTCAAATATTACTTCCAAGCATAGTCTAGCATCCATTTTTTCTTGGTGCTTTCCCAAGCCAATGTTGTTCTCTCAAAATCCCTTCATAAGAAAGAAAATGACAGCAAAATATCTCTTCATAAGAAAAACATTCGAATTTAAAACTTTTCATGTTTTCAATATGTGAAACTTTTAATTGCTAAGAACTTCAAGAAAGACTAACACACAATATCAAATACTTATGCATAGATGGAAATTATATGCAGGAAAAATATGAAATCTCTATGCTTAAACTTCTCTATAATCACTTTCCCTTCCCCATCCCTAAGAACAATTGTTTTGTTTCCCCAATGCAACTTCTATTTGTGTTTACCTATGACTACATACCTATATATAGTTTTTTGTAAAATGGCTCTTAACGCCTTCAATTCCACATGAATCAATGACAGTCACCTCAAGCTTTAATATTGCAATGCACTAATTTAAAGAACTAATTCTCATGTTGATCATTCAATGATTGTTATCTATAGAACTATACCTTCTATACAACTCTATCCTTCCACTTCTTAGCATCTTCTTTTTCTTCCTCTTCTTCTTCCTTTGCCATCAATAGTTTATCTATGGTTTTTTTTGTCTTCTTTTTAGATTGAAAATTAAATACAAATATAGTCATTGATCCAACACCATTTTCTTACAACTCTATATAATTCATCTTCCTTTACGAAACACTAATTTAGTTTTAGTTTCCTCTTTCTAACCAGTTCACCCTCCACCATCAACCTATCAACGTATTATTGCACCTTCTTGCGGCAATTGCTAGTTTAATAGTTCTCTTTTATTCTTTCCTTCACAAGAATGCATGCTCATTAGTAGTCATGTTATCATTTTCTCCCTTTTGTAATTTAGTACACCTGTTTGAACCTAGAGTCTCACTAGCTTGGATCTAAACAAAATTGAAAACCATTTACTTCAGTGAGTAGGACTGTAGGTTTTGTTTGATCTCTTTCTCTCTTTAGGGATTTTTTTTCTGTCAACTGTGTGAATGGTTTGTATCATCTTGACCTTCATGTCAGTCAAGTCCATTGATACGTGCTTGTATTAAATCGCTTGACAAACTATTGTTTTGATTCCTTTATTTGTCGGAGAAGATCTATTTTCCCATTGATTTGCATCCCAAAGAGAAGCCACATTTCTTGAGTAGAGAGCTTGAAGATATATCTGCATGACTTTTAAATTGCAGCTTATGTTTTAGGGAAAATATATGACCTAACAAGTTCATATGATGGGGTCCAGGTAGATGGTGCTGTTGTCCCTAAAATTTGAATAGAGCATTTATAGTGTCAATAAGATGGGAGCGAAAGAGTCTTGCAAACAAGTCTATGGTTGAAGTGCTTAATTGTGATTCTTTTATCTAAAACTTGGAAAAATGCCAGTTTGAAATTTTTTCCAGTTCAAGACATAGCGGTGGAGAATTTCCAAGTTTACACTGACTTGTAGATAGATTGATAAACGTTGGAGGTTAACAAGTGGTGAGGTGAAGATCATCCTGTGTTGAAGATATTCAACAAAATGTAAGTTGTCAATATATGGCAAATGGAAGGATCGAACATGCCACCGTAAGTTGGTTATTGTGTTATAATAAGCAAGTTTGTGGCACTTTACACAAGTAACACATTGGTTGCTTGACAGTGCTTGAATCACTAATAAGTGGGTGTATAGACACTGGTAGCTTGGGAGTGCTTATAGTATAAGTGGGTGTATAGACATTGGTAGATTGAGAGTGCTTAAATTACTAATAAGTAGGTGTAGTGGGTTGATGATGCTTGAGAATTATTTTATACTCTCAAGCAAAGATGCTATTATTCAGTTAATTCATAGCTCTAAATATCAAGAGGAAATGCATTCTTTCCAATACACTCCAATATAGTGTTAAATGCCAAGAGGAAATGTTATCTTTCGAAGCGTGAGCTTGAAGATGATTGCATAAGTGAAAATTAGACGAGTTCCATTTTTCCAAAGTGTAAGCATGAACATTCCAGTATAGGACTAAATATCAAGAGCAAATGCATTCTTTCCATGTGTGAGCATGAACATGATTGTATATATGAAGGAGATTGACACAAGTGTGGCTACCAATTTATGTTTGTCCATCATCACAACATGGATATATTTGTCCACCACACCAAATCCATCACGGCCTCTTAGGCTGGCAGCTTACACAAGCATTGTAGATATCCAACTAACAGAGTAACAACAATTTGATTACATCAATTATATGGCCTAAACCGTCATTGAACACTCATTTCTTAATATTAAGTTTGATCCAAAACCACTGAAACAGAGTAACAACTGTTTAATTAAATAAGTTATATGGACCAACCAACAGTGAACATCTCACTCCTTGGTATCAAGCTTGATACAAAGCCACAATAATAGAGTAACAACTAATTGATTGCATCAGTTAATATGAACCAACCAGCATTGAACATCCTCATTCATTGACATCAAATTTGAAACAAAACCACCGTGACTAATGTTTGTTTAGATCACAACCAAAATTGAATATTCTCGTTCCTTATCAAACCACAATAACAGAGTAACAACTGTTTGATAATTGTTGTAATCTATACAACTAAAAGTGGGGCACCAATTAAAGATCTAGATCTAAAAACCAATACCAAGACTATTTGTTATTTTACTCACTGCAAAAAGGGCTAAGATTACTCTTGAAAAGTATAACACTAAACATGCTACCCAGGAACTAGAATGTAGCCGTATGATGTGTGGCTCGTGGAGGACCACACCTTAACATCAAATCTAAGGAAAATCAAATTCAAATATCTCATATATAGGGTTATTAAACATATGATCCTATGAGATGTCTGGAAAAACATGAGTTGCATAAAGTGTTTCCATTTGCTCGTCTTTTAAAAGCCTCACTACTAAGGATTTGGTGGCCTGCAATTCTTTGCTTGTGTCATCCTTGTGTGCAATAACTTCAATGAAGCATAAGCAATCCTTTTTGGGTTCTAAGGAAATTTTATAGCCTCTACAAGCTCTTCTTTTGTTCTAACCTACATAGAGAGAAGCAATGTTGTTAAATGATAAAACAAATACTAGATTAAGCTCATGTTTGAGATATTTCAGCAAACACATACTTATATGGACTTATCAAGCACAGGTTATTTTCTTGTTTCTCTAGTCCCTCAATTAGCTGAGCAACACAGAATCAACTAGTGAAAGTAACGACTGCAAAGGTTCCTTGGAAAAAATACAGTTGTAACTCAGCCGACAAACTGGTTGTAATGTCAACCGTGCAACAAATACCTCAAAGATGGATAAAACTAGAAAAATTCTACCAAAATGATACTGAGTTCTGACCAATAAAAAGGGAACCCCCCTCAAGTCTACAATAATGTAGCTTTTAAGGAAAATCAGTTGGTTAAGAAGTGGGCCTTAGCAAATGGCAAAAAGGACAAGCACCATACTAACACAATACCTTATGCACAAATACTACCCTATCACAAAAGAAATAAGAATCCCTTATAAACAGGTTGGCCATGCTATGAATATATAATAAAAAATACCTTCACAATCCAGCATTTCCCTTCACCATTATGAAGGGCATCTACCAAACCAGTGTAGTTTCACTTCTTTATGACATTGTATGGTCCATCATGAATTTCGACCTCTATAGTGTATCCCCCATTATTAATCAGAAAAATGATGGGATTCTGGCAATATTGAATCATGGTAGACACATCCTGGATTGTAATCTGTTCAAATAAGGAAGAATACATTCAGGGAAAAAAAATCACTAATATTTGTACAAGACAGATAATTCCAAGGAATTCGATATTTCATATCTTATAGAGATTGGTAATCATTTGTCATTATTCATTAAAACAATATTACAGAGTTAGAAAGAAAAACCCTTGTATTTGCACCTGGAAGCTTCCATCACCAATAAATGAAATCACACTCTTGTCAGGCATTGCTTGAGCATATCCCAGTGTTTCTCCAACAGACTAGCCAATTGATCCATACTGCATTTGGAACGCATAACTGCCAAACACACATTTAGCATAGGGAACAAACAACTTGCAAATATGCAGAAATTTATACCTGCAAATAAAGAGCACCATGACAGTAGATCACTTATAACAGAACAATCATTTCTCTTTCATCACTCATTTTATTTTTTTTATTTTTGGTGTTTTTGTTCTTTTTCTATTTGATTAACCATAACATATGTTGGCATGAAATATTTTGTTGAAAATTAGGCATACCTATGCATTTAATCCCTCTAGAGTTTCCTAAAAACAAGCTAAGAAACTGATGGACAAGAACAGAGAAAATTTCGTTCCTGCCCATATTATTCACAGTTTACAGTGAACAGGGATCGGAACTGAGAAGAGTGGATGGCTCTAGAACAAAATGTGCATAGAAAATAAAATGAGAAAAAGATTATGTGGATGGCTCTAGAACTTACTCAGGATAGTAGCATATGTCTGTTCAAATCCCTGAGTGTCCTCAAAAGGCGAGTCCAAGACAGAAACCGGGCGAAGCTGTTCAGCCTCTTCAAAACAACCACTGTCTGATACTTCACAATTATCATTCTGACAACAATCATCCCTAGTTCTATCTGAAATATTATCATCCACGGGATATATTTCTTCTTTTTCTTCCTATTCACAAGATCCACGCAATCCCATCAATTTGAAATCAAATAACTAGGCTTGGACAACTAGATGCTAGACACCTAAGCTTGGATAATTAGATGCAGAAAATCAAAAATAACAAAGTCCTATAGGATGACAATTGTAAAAAACAATTAAAAGAAATTCATTTTCACCTCTGAGCTTATTATTTATAAGTATATAGAGGGATCCTCTAATATTTTTATAACTATGGAATTGGCATTATGGATACATTCATTTTAACCTTACATCATAAAGCACTGAGATGAGTTTGATAGTATCATAACTAATAAAATCAGACCTTGGATGCTGGAATTTTATTCATTTTATCGTATTAGCATTATGTAAGACGAGGAAATCTCTTTCACCCCAAGTTGTCAGAGCACATTGAAATAAGGAGAATGATTGTGGGAAACCAGTCAATAGAAATACAAGGGGATTTTAATGGAAAATACATTTGAAAGGCACACAACCTCAAACATGAAACATGAATGTAAATAGTGATGGTCAAGAACGAAGCACATCAGCAACCATTTATTTACACTCCTATTCAGAAGTCATATAAAAATCATGTTAAAACTTGCATCTTATAAATCCCAAGAATGGAAAGATCCTCTTTGAGAATTCTTTTTGGAAAATAGAAAATCGTTGGTCAAGAGACTTTAAATATCAGAACGAGCCATGAAAGCAAAAACACTCACCTCAACCTCCGTATAAATAGAATGGAGTCTAGTCGGTGACCTCATCATATCATAAGCTCTCCTCACACCCACAGGCTTCATAGTATTATTGGCGGCTGATTTAGAGCAATGCATGCAGTCTTTTTGAATGGTCTCTTTTGAGATAGCGGAACCTCCAGACTCATAACAAGCACTATCACATAATTGGGTTCTTATTGACAATTTGTTCATCCCATTTCGTTGACTGTAATGAAAATACTTAGCTTTACCATTTTGATCAATCTCCAAAGAAAAATAACGAGGGCACTCGTCCTCTGAAATGCAAACTTCAATTCCTTTAAGCTCCCTAGAATCTAAGCTGCCACTCACTTTTGAGCTACCAGTAGAGGAAAGCACATCCAATGAAGTTGATACAGAGCCACCATCCAGGCTAGGTTCTAGCCAGGCACTGCTGCTGCTTGTAAACAAAAATTATGAACTTGCATCTTTTCTTTTCTCTAAGAAGACTTGCCAATCATCCACTTTCCCTTTGTTAGTAATCAAATTAGCCTTCTTGGCCACATTCTTAGTCTTAAGAGATAAATAGCGCTCAACCATAACATCTCCAAAAAAAATTCTTTGGTGTTCTAAGGAGGTGGCCCTTTCTCTTAGGAATCCATTGGTTGAATGATCCATACATTTGTTATGAAAGTCTGATTCTTCAAATGAATTCCATCGAACAATATCACGGATTCGAAGTCTAACTTGATCATTTCTTTGCATCTCATGCCTGTGACTTCCTCTACTGAAACTCCCCATGGCATTCGAGAACCTCTTTGAAATGCTATCTATGGAATTGCCTCTCTGCGCGCCTGACTCGTGTCTTTCTAAGCTGCAGTTCACTTTGTTGGGTGCCTCTTTAGCAGGGGTTAACCTTCTCCTCACCGGCCCCGTTCACCCACAGGGATCAAAACTGAGAAGAGGTAGAGCAATACTTCCAGAATTGAGAAGAGGCAGAGCAATAATTCCAGCGGGATGGAGGTTTGAATTCGGATCCTCGACAAAGGACGTGAGTGGGTGGTGAATTAACTACATTGATGGCAAAAAGACGGAGGTAGACGGTGTTGAAGGCTAACGACGATGGAAGGGGATGACAGAATGGGACGTGACGATGATCGGTGAACATGGTTGGCAAGGAGAAGGATGGTCGGTCCGGTGGTCGGAGAGCCAGCGCGATGATTTCCGCCGGGCAAAATCGTCACATTGGTAGCTTACTCATTTTTGTTACTATCTAGTCGTAGATAGTGATTGTGTGATGAAAATAATTGTCGTTGACCTAATCAAAGACGATATCAACTATTCTGTCATGTTAGCCAAAACCAAGCCGACTAAACTTGAGTTTACCGCTCAGTTAATATTAAAATTTAATTTTCAATTCTTCACGCCGACCTCTTTTTCTTTTTCACTTGTTGGGTGAAACTTGTCTCTCACCCGACTAGACAAGTCTATCAACTTTGGTCGGCCTTTAGACCCGACTGATTTACTTCGACTTACTTGCCGATTCTACTGACTGATTTTACCTCGACCACTTGTCACTTCGAAGTCGGCTGACTTTGACCTCTAAGTCGGCTCACCTCTTCGACCACTCAAGTCGGTTGACTTCTTTGACTTCTCAAGTTGGCTAACCTCTTCTACCTCTCAAGTCGGCTTACTCAATCGACCTTGTCGGTTCACTTTGGTCGAAATATACAGAGTATTTTTCTTAGTCTAAAAAACTTAAGAAATTACAAATACTTTTCACCTGTGAGTAAGATGAAGTCAAATGGAGACATTAACAAATCCAAATAACTTATAAAACATATGCCCAAATATGTAGGAAGACTTGAGTCAACCAATGTACCGTAAAACCTGGAACTTTCACGCAGTGAGAAATTTATGGGTTCTTTGATCTTTCACTTAACTGGTAAATGTAAACAACATTTACACAAGTAAATCTGGAAATAATGTGTGGCCAAATAAACATGCATTGAACCATAAATTATTTCATATATATAACTATGCATAAATAACAAAGGTATTACAAACTTGTTGGTCCAGACTTGTCGGCTCACCGACTGATCCTTTTACAGAGCTTCGGCTATTCGACTGAATCACTTACACAGAAGCTTGAGCTTCGACTTCTCTTTCTCACCCTGAGTTCCTCTGTCTCTCTATTGTGTCTCTAACCTAATTTACAATTTGCTTCTTCTATTTATAGGCAACCTGAATATTGCTTCTACATGGGTCGACTGACTCACCATTAAACACTGTAATAACTATCTACCTAACAACTTAGCTTCAAAAATAAATTCGACCGGTTTACATTGTCGAATCGTGGACTCTTCCCTCTTGTCAGACTGACCAACAAGATCTTGACTGATACAGACTCTGACAGAGTCGACTGAGAGCCAGGTACAGATATGTGAGTAATTACATTTTCCAACACTCCCCCTTAATTATGAGTAGATGGGGCTTTTAAAACAAAATTTACAAAATGTTTCAGAGCTTAGACATGCTCTATTTATGACAAAGTTCATTGTGGAGAACTTTTCATTCCAAGATAACTACGTAGATACTGGAATGTGTCCTTTGCCAATGGCTTTGTGAAGATGTCTGCAAGTTGATCTTCAGACCTACAAAATTCCAAACAAATTTCCTTGTTGTTCACCAACTCTCTTATGAAATGAAACCTTGCGTCGATGTGCTTGGTTCTATTGTGAAACACATGATTCTTTGATAATGCTATCGCTGAATTGTTGTCGCAGAAGATGGTTGTCGGTTCTTGATGGTTCTATGAGAACTCTTTTAATACTCTCCTCATCCAGACAGCTTGACATGCAACACTTGTCACTGCAACATACTTTGCTTAAGCTGAAGACAAAGTTAATATGGGTTGTTTCTTTGAAGCCCATAAAAAAACACCTATACCAAAATGAAATGTGTACCCAGATGTGCTTTTCATGTCATCTATGCTGCCTCCATTGTCACTATCAGTGTAACCAATGAGTTTAATTTTTTTTGAGGTTGAATACATAATACCAAGGTCTTTTGTGCCACTTACATACCTCGGAATTCTTTTACTTGCTTGCCAATGTGAGTCTTTTGGTGACTCCATGGACCTTGAGATCAGACTTACTCCATACATAATGTCTGGTCTTGTCACTGTCAAATACATAAAGATTCCAACAAGCCTTTTGAATAGCGTAGGATCTACAATGGAGCCTTCATCATCCTTGCTCAATTTTAAACCTGTTATTACTGGTGTTGGGGCTATCTTGCAATTATAAATGTTAAATCTTTTTAAAATTTCACTTGCATACTTATATTGTGATATAAAAATACCACTTTTAGACTGCTAAACTTCAATGCCCAGAAAAAACTTCATAAGCCCCATATCAGTCATTTCAAATTCACTTTCCATGATTGCTTTAAAATATGTTCTGCCAAAATCACCAGTAAATATTAAATCATCTACATACAAGCAGACAATTAACATTTTACCTTGCTCATTGACTTTGGTGTACAAAGTCGGTTCACTTTCACTTCTGTGAAATCCATTTTCAGTGAGATAGGAATCAATTCGACTGTACCAAGCTCTAGGAGCTTGTTTCAAACCATATAATGCATTTTTCAGTATGTACACTTTATGCTCTTAACCTGGAACTTCATACCCTTGTGGTTGTTCCACATATACTTCCTCTTCTAGATAGCCATTTAAGAATGCCGACTTGACATCCATTTGATGAACATGCCATTTGTTTTGTGTAGCAATGGCCAAAACTGTTCTGATTGTATCCATGCGTGCAACAGGTGCAAACGTTTCATTGAAGTCTATACCAGGTTGCTGTGTGAACTCTCTTGCTACCATTCTTGCTTTGTACTTTTGCACATTCCCATCAGCATCTTGCTTTGTCTTGTAAATCCATTTGACACTGATTACATCCTTGTCTTTTGGTACATCAACTAGGTCCCATGTCTGGTTCTTCTCAATGCATTTTGTTTCTTCATCCATGGCTTGTGCCCATACTTCTTCTTCAACAGCTTCTTCAAATGTTAGTGGATCATATATAAGAGAAAATAATGCAAAGAGAGAGAATGAATTAGGTGTACCAGCTTCATATATTTCTCGCAAACTTCTTATCTTCACCAGTTCTGTCAATGTCGACCTTGACGAAATGCTTGATGGAGTCTATTGTCCTCTTGGTGTACTTGTCGGTGTAGCTTGAGCTGCTACTTGTGTCGATGGCCTTTGTGTTGAACCATGTCATGGTGTCATGGGAGTCGACGGTGCTGCGACTGGTTGACTTACATGTGGTATTTGAACCACTTCCTCTTCCATATCATCATTGTCGACATTCTACACAATCTTGACATTTATGTCGACAGTTCCATCCCATGATTCATTCTCGAAAAATTGAACATCTCGACTGATTATCACTTTCCTTGTGACAGGATCATACAACTTGTATGCTTTTGTGTCTTCAGAATAGCCGACAAAAATACATTTTTGTCCCTTCTTGTCTAGCTTCCTTCTCAGCTCATCTGGAACATGAGCATATGCAACACAACCAAAAAATTTTAAATGTGAAACACTATGATTCATACCTGTCCATGCTTCTTGGGGAACTTTGTTCTTCACACTCTTTGTCGGACAACGGTTCATAATGTAAACAACAGTTGTGACTGCTTCACCTCAATATTCATTTGGAAAATGCTTGGCTGCCAACATGTTGCGTGCCATCTCCATGAAGGTTCTATTCTTTCTTTCGGCAATACCGTTCTACTGAGGTGTATACCGTGTTGTGAATTGCTTCTGTATGCCATGGGTCTTGCAAAAATTTAGAAATTCATTTGAAACATATTCACCTCCTCTGTCGGTCTTTAAGATCTTGATGCGATGTCCACTCTGGTTCTCCATGAGTGCCTTGAACTGCTGAAAATAACTGAATGCATCATATTTATGTTTCAAAAAATATATCCATGTTTTTCTTGAGTAGTCATCAATAAAAGTTAGAAAATACTTGCAGCCACCAATGGATGATGTCTGCATTGGACCACAAATATCAGAGTGCACAATTTCAAGTGGTGTGCATGCTCTATATGACTTTTCGACTGGAAAAGTCTCTCTATGCTACTTGCCAAAAATGCAGCCTTCACAAACCCTCTCTGGTTTGTCAATCAATGGTAATCCTTTTACCATATTCTTTGTGTGCACTAGCTTCAGCCCACCGAAATTCAGATGTCCAAATCTGAAATGCCACAACCAGGATTCATCCTAAACTTCTGTCTGAAATGCAACTTGCAAATTAGCTCTACAATTTTCTTTCTTGTCGAGGAGATCGACCATTTCTTCACTTTCTGCCTTGAATGCAGCTCCTCAATTTGTCTTCCCTTTCATGTCGGGAACTATCCTCAATTGAAACAAGCGGTTGCTTGTCATTGGCACTTTTGCTATCAACTGGTTGCTTGGACGTTTGTCTTTGATCACATAGTGATCATCTTCCATGTAGAATTTGTAGCCTTTTTGTATCAACTGTCCAATGCTTAACAAATTATGTTTCATACCTTCGACATGATAGACATCAGGGATATACTTACTCTCCCCCTGTTTGGTTAGAATATCAACGGTGCCTTTTCCTAAGACAGTGACTTGGACATTGTTTCCAAGTGTAACATCAGTTTGAACTGAATTGTCTAGACTGGAAAACAAGTTTAAATTTCCAGTCATGTGGTTGCTGCATCCTAAATCTAAGTACCATATGTCATGTGGACTTTCTTGAACAGTATTGCATTCAAGTGGAGATGTCGATGCCATTAACATTGCACTTATTTGAAGTGCTGGTGTTGGTCGACTGATTTGGGCTTTGCCTTCCTTGGTCATATTGTTTCTTCCTGCATTCATATGCATAATGACCAAATTTCTTATAGTAATGACATTGTATTTTTTTATTTATTAAACCTTTGGCCACTTGACTGACTTGGGTTCTAATTATCTCCTCTGCCACCGACATTTATAGGACTTATGCCTCGTCCTCCTCTTGAAGAACTTCTTCCTTTGCCTCTGAAGTTGTTTCTCCCCCTGCCTCTACCACGACTTATGGATGACTGTGCTACGAATGCACCTTCCAATGATGTTTGTGTTATGCTGAGTCTATGTTCATGATTGATGAGTGAAGCTTGCAGCTCATCAATGGTAAATGTCGTCATGTCTGTGTGTTCTTCTAAGGTCACAACTGAGTTTTCAAATCTTGGGGGAAGACTTTTGAGAATTTTTTCAACAACCCTTCGGTCTTCTATGGCTTATCCATGAGATTTCAGTTGGTTTATCAACCCAACAACTCTGGTGTAGAATGAGTCTACATTTTCTGAATCTTTCATGGACAGAGATTCAAAATCTCTTCTCAGAATCTGCAGCTTGGATGTCCTTGCCTTATCCAAACCTTGATAGGCAGTCTCCAATGTATCCCATGCTTGCTTAGCATTAGTTTTTGCTGCCACTCTCGGGAGTATGCTCTCATGCATAGCTTGATGTATGTAAAACAGAGCTTTTCCATATTTCTTCCTCTGTTCCCTCAACACATCTTTCTCAGCCTGTGTGAGATTGTTAAATGTTGTCATGTCTGCTGGTTCTGCATAACCATGCTGGATTATCTCCCAGACATCTTGACCTCTGAACAAAGCCTTCATAGTTAATGACCAATATTCATAATTCTTTCCTGTAAAAATTGGAGTTTGCAGTGAACCAAAAGTGGAAGCCATTTTTAATTTTTAATTAACTTTCCTTAGAAAATTAAATTTCCACCTTTTAAGACAAGATTTCTTTCATAAATCTTGCTATGATATAAACCTTGCTTATCCAAAACCAAGTTGACTAAACTTGAGCTTACCGCTGAGTTAATATTAAAATTTAATTTTCAGTTTTTCACGCGGACCTCTTTTTCTTTTTCACTTTTCGGGTGAAACTTGTCTGTCTCTCGACTAGACAAGTCTATCAACTTTGGACGACCTTTAGACTCGATTGATTTACCTCGACCACTTGTCACTCGACCTCTAAGTCGGCTCGGCTCACCTCTTCGACCACTCAAGCCTGCTAACCTCTTCTTTGACCTCTCAAGTCTGCTTACTCAAGCGACCTTGTTAGTTAACTTTGGTCGAAATCTACAGAGTATTTTTCTTAGTCTAAAAGACTTAAGAAATTACAAATACTTTTCACCTGTGAGTAAGATGAAGTAAATGGCACATTAACAAATCCAAATAACTTATAAAACATATGCCCAAATATGTAGGAAGACTTGAGTCGACCAATGTGCCTGGAACTTTCATGCAGCCAGAAATTTATGGATTTTTTGATCTTTCACTTAACTGATAAATGTAAACAATATTGATTGAAGCTTGAGCTTCGACTTCTCTTTCTCACCGTGAGTTCATCTGTCTCTCTATTGTGTCTCTAACCTAATTTACAATTTGCTTCTTCTATTTATAGGCAACTTGAAGATTGCTTCTACATGGGTCGAATGACTCACCATTAAAGACTGTAATAACTATCTACCTAACAACTTGGCTTCAAAAATAGATTCGATTGGTTTACATTGCCAAATGGTGGACTCTTCCCTCTTGTCAAACTGACCAACAAGATCTTTACTGATAAAGTCCAACAGGTCATATGGTAAGAAGCTTGGTGATTTTGTTTGTTGCAAACGTGGCACAAAATCTATCATGGCCATTGGCAAGTTATATTGCATTTTTATTTCTACGCTGTGAACATGTAACAAAATCTTTCACGGCCTTGCATATTACATTTTTATTTAGAACTCATCTCTCGGCTCACGACATCTTATATTACATTTTTATTTCGAACTTAATTATCTCTCTGGCTGCCCGTGATTCAGGACATCATGTATAACCTTCCTATTTCGAAAGCAATGACGACTCAATGAAATTATTAAATAAGTAAATGAAATTATTAAATGAAAAGCAATTTCACTAAATGAATTTATTTGAAAATGGTTTGTTCTGTTATAATAGGCCATCATAGCAGGTAATCCCATTTCTGACGAGGATTACATAGATCTCTATCCCTTCATTCCACGGCGGTTGAAGATTGAACAATGGCGAATCTTTGGCTCCTGTTAGCAGGTAAAATTATCATTTCATCTCCGATAGAACCTCACTGTCAATTTGTATTTGTTTCCTTTTTGATCTTCGCTGTTTGACGTGATCACCACTGCAGTTACTGCATTTTCCACCATTGTTGGACTTTTTTTCTCCACAAGTAAGTTACGATTTCTTCTTTATGTCAGTAACCTCAATTTGAATTTGTATATTGGGGTTGGGCGTTGATTACACTTACATCAATCTCTTCATTCCACAGTATATGCAATTTGGATCTGGGAAATAGTAAAGTTGCCAGGATCAGCTTGCGTTGACAAGATATTTGTATCAGTAGGTAAATTTATGATCTCGTACTATTTCAGCGTCACTGTCTCCAACTTACTCTTCCTGTCAATTTGTATCTTGTTTTCCTTATTCTCTTTAGGGCTAGATGAAAATAGCATTGATAGCATTCTGATCATTTCCCGCATTTTTTCTCGTTCCAGTAACAGTGCTGAACTTAGTATGTATCATCTTATGGATAATACTCTCCCTAACTTGCCGTGCTTTCTGGAGGAGAATTAAATATGGTTCTGGTAGCTCTATTTCAGTGGTGGAGAAATTCCTAATGGAATATGCTCATGAGATGCCAACCAGATACTCACTCTCTCGCCTCAAGAAGATCACAAACAACTTTGCAGAAAAGTTGGGAGAAGGAGGTTATGGTGTGGTCTATAAAGGAAAGGAGAGGAACGGCACTCTAGTGGCTGTTAAGCTTATTGATAGGAATAGGCACAGCGAGGCCCAATTCATGAATGAAGTGGCTACCATTGGACATGTTCACCATGTCAATTTGGTTCGTCTCTTGGGGTATTGCTTTGAAAGCTTTACAAGCTGTGCGCTGGTATATGAGTACATGGCTAATGGATCTCTGGACAAATTTATATATTCCAGAAACAGGCAAATCTTAGGGTGGGAACAGTTGTATTCAATTGCTTTGGGTGCCGCTAGAGGAATTGCATATTTACACCAAGATTGCGACAAGCGAATTATACACTTCGACATTAAACCTCACAATATATTGTTGGGCGCAGACTTCACACCGAAAGTTTCTGATTTCGGTCTGGCAAAACTTTGTGGGAAGGGAGACGACCATATATCAATGACGGTCGGAAGAGGGACGCCAGGATATGTTGCGCCAGAGTTGTGTGTCAGTGCTTTGGGTTCTGTTACAGATAAATCAGATGTGTATAGTTACGGAATGCTTTCGCTGGAGATTGTGGGGGGCAGAAAGAACATCAACTGGAAGGTGAGCCGTTCCAGTCAATTTTACTTCCCTGAGTGGGTTTTCAAGGTTTTCGAGCGTGGCGAGTTGGGGATGAGATTGAGAGGAGGAGAAATCGAAGCCGAAGATGAGAAGAAGGCAGAGAGACTGACTAAAGTTGGACTCTGGTGCATTCAATACAGCTGGAGAGATCGTCCATGTATGAGCAGGGTTGTTCAAATGTTAGAAGGATTTGGTGACGACGTGGCCAATCCTCCCTTTCCCTGTAGTTTCCCCTCCTCTGCACCTGAAATACCTGTGTTGTCCAGCACTGAAGAATCTTCACCAACTGAAATTTTGACATCGTAGATATGTAGGTGGAGATAGGGTTATTCAACCCCATCCATGCATTGTTGTTAGCCAAATTTCATGCTATGTATGTGATATTCAATCTCTTCAATCTCTCGGTAATTTGGGGGATTTGAAGTCCTCAGCACCTCTTCTGGAATGCTCGCTTACTACTTTCTTCCTTAACCTGGAATGCTGTTTAAATCCCACAAAGTATATATGCTGGAATGCACTGTGCGGAGTTATTGTTTCCACAGCTATGAATCTAATTTTTCAAACGCGGTTGCAATTAGTTATTTCCTTAGATGTTAAAGATATGCGTGTCTCTAGATTTGTTAGGGTTGTTGGAGATTGCGTTTGCAATTAGTTATTTTCTTAAATGTTAAAGATATGCCTTTAGATTTGGCTTGAGATTTGTTAGGGTTGTTGGAGATTGTTAAGATATTCTTTCAATTTATCTTTTCAAGATTGAAATAAGTTAAATTTGATGGCACTTTTTTTTTCAGAAGAAAAGAGCCTGAACTTGATATTCATTAATAATCAAAGGACATCTAACATGTCATCCCAGTATATGAATCACAATACAAAACATTGAAACTGTGGATAAAATATCAATGACATTCTGCAAGAGTAACAACACAGTAGAACAAAGAGGGGACAGGGCAGAGCAGAAGCTGCATACATATAATAACACTTATATAAATGTGTTGTATTTGAGTTTGAAAATAGTATACATTATTATTTTGTGTGTCATTATGACTTCTCTCCCAAATTCTTAAATTGGTATAATGAGAGCTTGGGTGGTCTTAAATAAGTAGGAGGGTAGATTCCTTGTTTGAGTGATTTGTGTGTGTTTATTTTATATTTTTGTGAGTGGAGCCTTCCATCTCGTACTTACCTCAACCGATGTGGCACTCAATAGGAGTGTGCAATTGATTATATTCATCAAAATCTTGAAGTTCTTCCAATTTGGAAGAGGTCAGGCTTGTCTGGACGGGAATTTTTTTATTTTTCGAAGTGTTGTTTTAGGCTTTCGATAACACTGTGTGCCCAGAAGATCCACAGTGCAGATCTGTAAACAATCTGGTAGACAATGCATAACTGAGAAAGAACCGAAAGAGCGGAAAACACCTGTTGAAAGGGAACGAAAGGAAGCCACCGTTGTGCATGAGAATTTCACCCAATAAGTTACTCGTCTTTCCCATCAGATTAGGCTGAATAGATGGTGATGGATTTGTCGAATTTCAACCACTGAGGTATTTCATATTTGGGGCATTGTCAAGATATAAAGCCACCTAAAAAAGGAATCACAAAATACAAATTCTTAAATTGGTGATTATTTGTCTCCGTCAGCATTTTTCCAACCCTGTGGAGCTACAATCACTATGATTAATTGTCTTAGCTACCTTTGGAGAAGGGGGTCTTGTTTTTTGCAAGAAGACAATCGAAGGAAAGGAATGAGTAGTGGGATCCACATTGAATGACCTCATTCTAAAATTGATCTGGAATGTCATGATGAAAGTATACTTCTATCAGCGAGGAATAGATTCATCGTTTCACAAACCAGGTAGCCTCAGGGATTCAATTCACTATTGTTATAGTTTGCAGATGTGTGTTCTGCAGGTTGAAGATTTTTGGCTTTTGGTACACGTGTATCTGGTTGGACAATTAAGAAGCGAGTCCAAGTTTCATGATTGATAATGAAATAATAATATATTGGTATATGATATGAAATATTACAACGAGTCTAGCCTTTATAAGGCTTGGGCTAGCATAGTGAAGGGTTAGGCCATTTCACTTTCGTAAATAATAGTTTATTTATTTATAATTAATAATATCATTTAAATATTCACTACATTGCCTTTTCCTTGGGAAAGCTTTGTCCTCAAAGCTTGATTTTTCTAATGTCATCCTTCATTCTGATTCTGTGTCGGTATTAGAGTAACACAAGACTTTTTTTGCAGAGACTTGCACTTCCTTTCCATTGATGATTCTACACTTTATTGTATGACTGTTCCTACATTTATGGCTCGTGTTCCAGTTGTCACTGCATCGACGACATGTCTTTATTATTATTATTATTATCAAAGTAACTGTTTGATGTTTTCGACCTATTTTCAATTTCATAGGCATATGATTGAGGTTTGTGGCATTGATGACTGGGTGACCAATTATTTTCACAATACCTACATTGTGTCTCTTTTTCTTGTCGATAATTGTTCTCGCCTCTTATTTTTATTCCTTCCAATTTGCATTCAACGGCTTTTGGTTTATGTCTTTCCACTTCTACATTAGGTATGTCATGCATGTTTAATTCGTTTTGGAGGTATGGTTTAAGACCTCCTAAATATGTTTCGAGTCTTTGTTTGTCAGACAACCCAAATACTTGTGTCGATAGGGATTCCCATTGATGGGTGAATTCCTCAACGCTTCCAACCTGTTGTAATTTGGTAAGATTACAAAAAAATTCATCTTCTCTGATTCTTTGAAACCTATTAAAAAAATCATTTTTGAACAAGTTCCAGGTGTAGGAAAAATTGTCTCTCTTCCACCATAAGTACCAATTATAGGTGTACCATTTCATATGCAATGACGCATATTTCACCTTCTCCTCGTCAGATTGAATATTGTAGATGTCGAAGTACTCTTCTACTTTGTTTAACCAGAAAACGCATTGGTCTTCACTTCCATTGTATTTCGACAACTCTATTTTTTTCTTAGGTGGGTACACTATGTAAGGATGATATTGGTTGCCTTTTGCTTTACAGTTTGATGGTGGCTCAGATCTATTAGAGGATGCAATTGACACATTTGAGCTACTTCGTTGTTGGTGATGATTTTTAGCCTTTTCCTTCTCTAATATCTTACTGATAACGCCTATTTTGTTGTTTAATCATGCATCCATATATGGCAGTACTTTTGTTTATATCTCTTGTTTAAGTGGCATATTGTTAATCTTTATTTCTTTTTGCAAATCTTATTGATACTTGGTGAGTGTTCCCTGTGTGGAAACCTGAAATGATGTATCTAACATATCTGGATTGCTGACATGGTCGGTACTAGGCATTTGTTTTTGTAACACCTACATTAATGTATTATCGTTCTGCGCCATGGTGCTCAAGTTCCGTGTTATGGTGTTTATGTCTTGAGTCATGGTACTCATTTCGTCATCAAAGTGTTTTTTTTTTCTCGTTCATGATGTCCAATTTTTCATCTAGCCTTCTTTTTAGTACCATAACAATTCCGTCTTTGATTTCTTTCTTAAGCACTGTATTGTTATTTTTTATCTATTCCTTCAAGATTTTTTGGTTAGTGACGAGAGCCTTGGTGTCCTTCTCCAATTTATCGATTTGGTCTTTTAATTCAACCATGGTCTTGGTCCTTGTATGTGGAGGTGTGTGTTTGGATGTTATTTTGGCTTATGGAGTGAAGGGGAAAAATAAATAAATAAAAACATATAATTAAAAAAAATTATATTATGTATTTTTTATTTTTATTTTTATTATAAAGTTGGGTAATATTTTTTTTATTTAATAAAATAAATATTATAATATTTTTATATTATTTAAATTTTTTATTAAAATTTCTTTATGCAGGTGGGAAAGGAAGCACAGAGGGGTGGAGGCAAGGAGAGATGGAGCTAGGTAGGATGGGGGAGTAAAAATCGTGGAGGGTAGAGCACGCTGGTGGGAGCAGCGCACATGTATGTTGGAGTGGATAGGCATAGGCATCGTGGGGTTTGGATGCCTGCTGCGGAGGTGGAGGGGGGAGAAACGTAGTAGGAGGGCACGCCCAAGAGATAGGTAGGTTACGAGAGCACAGAGAGAATATGGGAGGAGGGCGTGGGACATTGGGAGCAATGAAAGAGGAAGTGGAGGTGGCGTAAGCGGTTGCGGGGAGGGGCGTGTAGAGGAATGGAGATGGCACGCGGTGGAGGAGGGGGAAAGGCGCATCAGAAAAGAGTGGATAAACGTGAAATGGAGAGAGAGATGTGAGGGAGTGGCAGTGGAAAGATGGAGAGTGGAGGGGGTTGCACATGTGCGTGGAGTGGCAAGGAAGCGAGTTGGGGAGTTGTGTTGATCAGCAAGTAGTGGAAGGGAGGATGTGTGAGAGAAATGAAGAATGAAGCGTGAGTGATGGGTGAAAGTAAGTGGATGAGTCGAATTCGAGCTCGGTGCTGGCCCGAGCGAATCCAATCTGATACCAAATGGTACAACCGTATTCGGTTGGACAATTAAGAAGCGAGTCTGACTTCCATGATTGATAATGAAATAAAAATCTATTGATATATGATATGAAATATTGCAATGAGTCTCTCCTTTATAAGGCTTGAGCAAGCATAGTGAAGGGTTATGTCCTTTCACTTTAGTAACTAATAATTTATTTATTTATAATTACTAATATATCATTAAAATATTCACTACAACTTTATTTATTGTTTTTATCAGAGTGTCGAGTATGAAGTAGAAGGTATTGTATCAAATGGTTGTATGTAAAATTAAATGATGCAGAACCACAAAGAACTGGCCAATTAAGTTTGTTATATGCTGATGTGACTCGTGGTTTTAGATACAGGTTGTTCTTAATAAGGTCAAGATGGTGGACTATTCGTGCTTCGAGAATGTCAGTTACAGGTAATATTTGGTTGTATGAAATTTTTGTGAAGGTCATTTGTTTGACTAACTTTTGGATATGTTCATTATTTAGAATGCTTTCTTATATCACTATTGGATTCAGCGAGCTATGTGTTAAACCGATGGAAGTACCTCGGCTACTTCTTTTCCAAACATATGGAGCTATGTACTTTTGCATAGTAAAGTATTCAATATTGTTAGTCACTGCAATTACTTTATTGATGGCCAAGAGTGGTTGCAGTTTAAATGAGTCAAGTGGGAAGCTCAAAGTTGTGGAGAAGAAAGAGCGTAAACCTGAGATTTCAGTGGTGTAAGTGTTGAGGAAGATTAGCCAGACAAGATTCAATAATATGTTTTATTTTTTACAATTGTGTTTTGTAATGTAAGCATTAAAAGGGAGTGTTCAATATAATGCTTCCATTAGTGCATCTAAATTTTCTTTGAGATTTGTTAGGGTTGTTGGAGATTGTTGAGATATTATCTCAACCTATCTCTCCAAGATTATATAAATGTGGTGTATTTGAGTTTGAAAGTAATATACCATCCCCGGATGCGGGTGAGCATGAGACGCCCGATAGGTGTCAGAGAAGGAACAAGAGGCCTTGGGAGGAGAAGGCAGTTGTCGAGGTGGAATATTCCACCCGCGCCCCGCCCCCCCCGACGCTTAAATCTCATGTGTGTTTTCTCAGCAGCACAAACGAGCCCATATGCTATGAACTGTCACCGCATTTCTGCTCAAACTTTTCTTGGAAGCCATGATGGCGCTCTGGTATTCAAACTAGACAATTTGCCCAGTGAAATTTCCTACCCATGTGGAGAAGAGAGAGGCATGTCCTCGCATGTCCTCGCAATACGTTTCTTCAGCTGCAAGCCATGCCGACAATAGATGAGCCATAATAAAGGACGATCCATCCATTCTCCAAATCGACCGTAGAGATTATCGTAGGCACTTAGCCGAGAGTTTGCTAATGGCGCAAATCCAGGATTTTACTCATGGCGCCAAGTAGAGTGGTCGTGGAAATCCTTATTGCCTCCTGAGCGAGAATTGTAAAGGGTTCGCTTCGGAGCTTAAGCCTATCACAACCAGCGACTAGAGAGATTATGTTCTTGAGGTTTCGAAGTTGAAGGTAAGGTTTGCAAGTGTTGAGTGCAACATCAAGACGCCACAACACGCCCCAACCACACTACGCCCCAGTGTTAGGGTGTCGCAGCATCAACACTTCTTGGAAGACCCCGCATGCAGGTTTTAGCATCAACGCATTTGGAGGATGGCTTCGAGAGGCGCTGGAAACCAAGAGGTGGACTGGGAGGCCCTCGTCCAAAGAGAGGCTCCAACGCACATCTGCAATTCCATTGCTACCATGGAAGATCAAAGCTTTGGTGAATTTAGGATGATATTGGGGCATGACATTACCATGTCCAACTACTGGCGACTGAATTTCATCCTAGCCAAATCTATGGGTGAAAGGGAGATCTTTTGAGATTGCATGAATCTCACGGTCAACACCTTCAAGGAGGATGCTGAAAAAGGGCTATAACCCACATGAAAAGACTCATGCAACTCTCTGAACCCCCTTTCAGCAAACCAAACATGGAAATCAATGATGCCAACACCAGCAAATCCTTGGAGGATGAGGTTGAATCCTCCAGGAGACACTAATTGTTATATTATATTTTATCTTTATGCTTCCTGCATGCCTTTTTTTCTATTATGTTTATTTCTCTAGATATATCATGCTGCCAACCTTCAATGGCTAGGTAACAGTAGTTATGTTTAGATGCTCGGTATGGACCATTTTGCATACCCTTCTTAGGTGGTTTCATAGCCATGGCTTGTCTCCCTGCTTTTGCAACAAGCCTGATTACGTAACTCTCTCTTTATATATGAAATAGAAGGTCAGTCTCTCTTACTTACAAAAAAAAATTAATATACCATTATTACTTTGTGTGTCATTATGGATACTCTCCCAAATTATTAAATCAAGAGCCATCTGGTGCAACATATGTAACCAAATCCATATGGTGGCAATCAAAGTACTTTGGGATAAAAAGAAACAACTGTGTTCCATGCGTTTCTATGAACAAATCCTTGAGTGAAGTTAAGTAGTGTCTGTGTTTTCATTGACAGTTTTTCAATAAAAGTGTATATATAAAAATGATTTAAAAGAAAAAGTCGAATCTAATCTTATTATTAGTAAAAAACCAAAAATTTCTTGATTTTATTATTAAAGTAAAATGACCACTAAAATTTAATATTTAATAATCCACTTTAAGCTCAAGCATTGTTAATATTGCATCTCACATTCTCATATATCCTTGTGATAAAACCAACGTAGATCCAAATCCTAGGCTCTATCAAGAGCCGAGAGGGATCAAATCTCTCTAAGTGCAAACCTCTTCTTAAGTATTACACTCAATGAGCTATCAACTTTGGTGTGTCCTATATATACCATTGATTTGATTCAAACCAAAAGACACATCTTTTTATTTAAGGTCAACATATAATATATTTATTATTAATATTTAATATTATTTATGGCCAACATGTAATATTTAATATTATTTTTTATTTTGTTATGAACGAACATTACAACATCTCCCCATAAATGGTTTTACAACCATATGCAAGGCCCTCCTAAAACCATGGGTTGTTTAGGAGGCCTTGCACATGGTCTTAAAACTATTTGCAAGGCCCTCCTAAACCATGTACTATTAAACCATGGGTTTTTTAGGAGGTCTTGCACATGGTTTTAAAACCATGTGCATGGTCCTCCTAAACCATATACAATAAAACCATGGGTTGTTTAAAATGCCAACATTTTTTTGCAAATAATTCAATTTTTATTTTTTTATTATTTTGTTATGTAGGAACATTATAACATGTCCCCCATATTGTGTTTTTTTTATGATCCACATTTTTTGGGGGGATAATTAAATTTTTTATTTTTTATTGTTTTGTTATTTTTTACTTTTTTATTGTTTTGTTAGGTAGGAAGATTACAACATCTCCCCCATATTAGGTTGTTTTTCTGGCCGACATTTATTTTGTTTTATAATTAAAAAATCTATTTTTTATTAATAAAAATAACGTTACGTAACGTTACACGATCTCCCCTGTTACAAGATCTCCCCCATACTGGGCTGTAGAGAGCGAATCCAATCTGATACCAAATGGTACAACCGTATTCGGTTGGACAATTAAGAAGCAAGTCTAACTTCCATGATTGATAATGAAATAAGAACCTTTCTTTCTTAACAATAAGAACCTTTCAGAGTATTTTTTCTTTCTTAACAATAAGAACCTTTTAAAATGACTTAGTCTTCCTTCTTATGCCACATACTAGAAGCTATGATTGCAATCATAAATAAACTATAACTTCTACTCATACATAAACTATGTTTTGAAGACAATACAAATAAAAAGATCTTAAATGTAGATACCATTACAAATATTTTTTTTTTCTTTCAAAAAGCATATTCATCATTAAACAAAAATAATGAGCAAAATATGGCTTAAAAAATGTAAAACAATGTATTAATTAAAATAAAATAACTATTCATCCTTAAATCAAAGGAGTAAGCTATCTACTCGACTGGGGTCCATCTGACCCTGTCCGGTGATAGCTTACTCCGTTACATTTCCGTGAGACCAAGAACAACCAATTTCAACACCTACTTTCACACCAAGTGCGCTCTAGAATTCATCCATCCATAAATTTAGCCATGGAAATTCTTGTTTTTTAAATGCAAGTTTAAAATTGTAAGTTTTGATTGGAATTTTTATGAAAATTGCAAATGTATATTTAGAACTGTATAATTTTAGCCAACTCCATAAAAATAAGTGGAAAGATCTAAAACTTGGAACGCTTTACCAACTCCCTTGTAAGAATTAATCAACTCCTTTGTTTGTTTTATGGAACCGTTTAAACCTTGAATTATTTATCCTTCATGATCACGGAGGTTAAAGTTTTAAACTAGCATACATACAGAACATCCGCGTTATCAAATCCATAACAATTGAATTTCAAATTACAAGTTTTTAGAACACAATTTCAGATTAGGTTTAGATTGGTTGAGTGTGTAGATTCAATTTGATTTGGTAAATTAGTATTTTTCATTAATGCTTTGTCAATAAAAAAAAAGAATTTTCATGGCTAAATTTATGGATGGATGAATTCGAAAGCTCACTTGGTGTGAAAGTAGGTGTTGAAATTGGTTTTTATTGGTCTCACGAAAATGTAACAGAGTAAGCTATCACTCGATGGCGTCATATGGACCCTGGTGCAAATGGTCAGGTAAAATATTCTTCATTAAACAAAAATAATGAGCAAAATATCGCTTAAAAAATATAAAATAATGTATTAATTAAAATAAAATAACCATTCACCCATAAATCAAACCTTTTCAATATACGAGTATAAAATTAAAATTAATCTATTTCAAATTCCATAATAAACAAATACATTAATTTTAATTTTAAAAAAATATTTGTAAAAAAATATAACAATTCAATCATCAATCAAACCTTTTCAACATATGAGTGTTGGATTAAAAAATTAGTCTATTTTAAAATTGTTAATAAACAAATGCTTTATTTTGAAAAGTAAGGCTCATAGCATGTTTCTTAGAGTCTACAAACAAATATAAATATAGTTGAATAGAAAAAAAACAATTTATTTTGAAAAGTAAGACTCATAGGCATGTTTATTTGAGTCTACAAACAAATATAAATACATAGTTGAATAGAAAAACAATAATTTTAAATATAAATATATAGTTGAATAGAAAAAAAACATTTTCAACATACGAGTATATAAATATATATAGTTGAATAGAAAAAACATTTTCAAATATAAATATATACTTTAATAGAAAAATAATCATTTTCTCACATAATAGGAAAATCCGTACTAGGTAACCCTCTACAAACAAATATAAATATATAGTTGAATAGAAAAAAAACAATTTATTTTGAAAAGTAAGACTCATAGGCATGTTTATTTGAGTCTACAAACAAATATAAATATATAGTTGAATAGAAAAACAATAATTTCAAATATAAATGTATAGTTGAATAGAAAAAAAGACATTTTCAACATAAGAGTATATAAATATATATAGTTGAATAGTTGAATAGAAAAAACATTTTCAAATATAAATATATACTTTAATAGAAAAATAATCATTTTCTAACATAATAGGAAAATCCGTACTAGGTAACCCTTTACAAACAAATATAAATATATAGTTGAATAGAAAAAAAAAAACAATTTATTTTGAAAAGTAAGACTCATAGGCATGTTTATTTGAGTCTACAAACAAATATAAATATATAGTTGAATAGAAAAACAATAATTTCAAATATAAATGTATAGAGAAACAATAATTTCAAATATAAATGTATAGTTGAATAGAAAAAAAACATTTTCAACATACGAGTATATAAATATATATAGTTGAATAGAAAAAACATTTTTCAAATATAAATATATACTTTAATAGAAAAATAATCATTTTCTAACCTAATATCCTTCGGGAATTTTGACTGAAAAAGGAAACATTCGCCGAGGAAGCCTCGTTACTCTCAAATGATTAAAATTAATCTGTTTTAAAATTGGTAATAAACAAATGCTTTGGTTTGAAAAGTAAGGCTCATATGCATGTTTCTTCGATTCTACAAACAAATATAAATACAAACATTCGCCGAGGAAGCCTCGTTACTCTCAAATGATTAAAATTAGTCTATTTTAAAATTGGTAATAAACAAATGCTTTAGTTTGAAAAGTAAGGCTCAAAGGCATGCTTCTTCGATTCTACAAACAAATATAAATACAAACATTCGCCGAGGCAACCTCGTTACTCTCAAATGATTAAAATTAGTCTATTTTAAAATCGGTAATAAACAAATGTTTTAGTTGGAAAAGTAAGGCTCATAGGCATGTTTCTTTGATACTACAAACAAATATAAATATATAGTTAAATAGAATAAAAAGCATTAAGAAACAAAATTTGTTATATATATTTGAATGAAAAAATATATAGTTAAATAAAATAAAAAACATTAAGAAACAAAATTATATTTTGATTATAGGTTACTTAAATTTTTAATTTCTTTATATTAACTTGTCTATCAACATTACAAGTTCTCAACAAAACAAAACATGCCAAAAAAATACATGGATTTTTATGCAAAACAAAACATAAAATTTAATTATATATGAAGTATACACAAACATCACATAAAGCTAAATTTTACAAATATTTCCAAGGCTAATATATGTCATGGAGCAAACCAAACAATTTATTTCATAAACATAGAATAGAAAATGAGGTATGGAATGGATCTAGTCACATATTTTCATGTCGATACCCATGACAAAGCCGTATAATTATCATGAAATGTGAAAATCGCAAAGCAAAATTACCATTTACCTTAGGTAATAAGAGAACTTATCAAATGAGGCATTAGTGCTTTTCCCACAAACAACGCCTCTTTATAAATCTTCCTTCATATTAGTTTGGCTTTTGATAGACATAATATATGACTGTTGGAGGAGCCTAGTCGACTGGCCAACTAGGCCCTCCAGCTGACTGTGGTCAATTCGGTTCATTCGGTCGGTTAGCCAACTGGCCCTTTGGTTGTAACTAATTAATTGTCTATAACAAGTATAGATATAGGCTGGTGAGCCAGATCCAAAAGTATCTATTCATTGATTACTGTTCTTCTGTATATTCTCGTGCATCTATAATATAAATTTGAGTTGTTGTTGTCCCATTTACTCTTGTTATCTTGTGTGTTATGATCATGTGAATTATATTCTGTTATAATTATGTATTGCTGGTAACTTAACGAACCCTTAGACTACAACATTGGTTTCTTTGTTGGTTGTACGTAATCAGAATGGCGTCGTGAATATAATGAAATGCTAACTGAAAGATAAATCCTATATTGGTGGGATAAGAAATTAGCGAACTACATTCATAACTATGCAAGACGCAATAAACTGACAATTGCACAAGAAATGGACAAATTCTTCACTGAAGCACATGAAAAATTTGCCGAGTCCATTTCCTGTGAACTAAAGAAGTACATGAACGTTGTTCATTCACAAGTTGGACAAAAAGAACGAAATAATGTGGATGCACAAGCTTTGTAACAGAGGAAGAACAAATTTGTATGATTGGCTCGAGAAAGTGTGTGACGATTTTTTTGAAGAATAAGCTATAGAAGAAAGATAATCTCTTGAAGAAGCGGAATTTTTATACCCACCTTCACGAAGGATTCCTATGCACTATACCAAAACTGTTATATTAATTCTTGATTGAGATTGAAGAGTATACACACTTGCTTCAAGGAATTGGAAGTAGAAACAAAAAAAATCGGAATGATTTGTTAACGAACGACAATGGGAATACTTTCTAAGCAAATAGTGATAATTGTCAGACCCGTTTTCGTCGAACAGTAAGAGTTGGGTCAGCAATCGGGGGTATTCGACCATGTGTTCTAAATAAAGAAATATAAATGTTATTCGATGAAAGAAGAAAAATAATGAATCCCTGAAGGTCAAGTCTTCTTCGACGAAAATAATATCTAGTGAGTCATAAAAATATTAGTGGATATAGAAAAGATAGAAAGAGAAAAGAGGTGCAAGCAATGAGAAAAATTGAGGGATATTTCTAGTCCATTACACATAAAAAGAAGTCTAAACAAAATAGGTGAGATGGTTAAGCAACCAAAAGTATTACTTGATTCGAGGGACATTGGACCAGATGAGAAAGAAGGTGAGGTGTTGATGGCCAAAGAACAGTCGCACATGATGGTGTTGACCCTGCAAACTTGTGTATTACAATCCCAGAGATATTGTCCTTCATCGATGCAATTCCTATGACAATATGACTGGGACGACCATTAGATGGATAGTTGAGCGTGACATGGTACTAATTACAGGTGATTATAGCCTCTGGATCCGACTAGACCAAAGTGGAAAAATAACTAATTGATTGATTCTCCAACACTTAGAGCGAGGTAATTGGGAAGTCAGATTAGCAACAAAGAGTTTGTAGAAGAAGTATGTATGTCATGGTATGATTCAAAGTTGAAAGAGGCCAGTAGTAGTCGTCAATTAGTAAGTGTGTCTTTTAGTCCATCTTTTGTGATAAGTACATTAAAAATTCTAACACAATTGCTTGTCGAATTCTTGTTAATACCTTATTTTTTATGGGGATGGTGATCCTAAAAATCATTGGTTTTTTTGTGAAGCCTTGTGGCAAGCTAACCTAATTGATGATGAAAATCAACAAATTAATCAGTTTACAAGAGGACTTCTAAATAGAGCGCTAACATGGTGTATGAACTTTCTAGAATAAAGTCCCAAGTCAAAGAAACAGATAAAAGATTTTTTTTTAGAAATAATCAAGAATGATGACACCTAAGACATGGAGGAACACAAGCTAAAGAAAATCAAACAAAGAATAAGAGAATTTGTCAGAGAATATGACTGCAAATTTAAAGACATCCTAAGCTAGATTCCTTCTAAATTGGATCCTGCATTGGTAATATATTTTTTTGTTGATGGACTTCAAAAAAGAATCAAGACACCAATATTGATGAAGAAGTATACAACATACATAGATGTCTCGAAGAAAGCATTACGAGTCAAATCAAACACAAACTATACCACTAGATCGGTCGACCACTATCTAGGAGAAAAATTTGAAAATATACAAAGATATATGCAACATCTAACAATGTGTCACAACAACTTATGGTGTTCAACATGCACAATAGAAGGACATTCCAAAAAAAATTTCCCATACGATGAACAAAGAAGATATCATGGAAATACATACTAATGGGAATTATACCAAATTGAATAAGTTCCACGTATATTCTCTGAGGAGAAAAAGCTAGATAACTTTCAGAAGATGTAGAAAAATTACTTATGTGATATATGCGAGATATTTGAACCCCATTCGACCACGGATTACCCATACAATGCTGAAAACATCAAGCCAAGGTGGTGCAGAATTCCTTAGACAACTCAACATTCCACAACCAAATGAATCAAGAATCTAAATACTATATCTGGGTACCAAACGACATACCATACGTAAGCAGGTGAGCAAAAAGGTCAAGACGATCACAACAATGATCGACGAAATAACAATAACAATTGATGGGGTGGATACAAAAATCATGAAATAAATAACAATCGAGGATACCGACCCCCTGGAAGAAGTAAATTATGATTATTTGTGTGTACAGTGAGAATAATCTAAGCCTTAATTTTCCATGGAAAGAAAAAACAAACTTGAAGTTATGTACAAAATGTGGCATTAGATAACCTATCTTAGAAGATTGTCCTATAATGCTTGACACGCTTAATAAAAGAAGAATTGTTAATGTTTTGTCTTGTGTTCCTAACAATAATGAAACTATTACTAAAAATCTGCAAGTTATTACTAGACAAGGCACACAATTTGGAGGAGATAATGATTAGATTGAAAAACTAAAAAGAAAACAACATGATTATTCTAACCTATTGAAGGAGAAGAAAATATCTAATAACGCATCAGAAATGTTTACACAACTTGCATCTGAATAAATTAATGAATAAAGAATAAATAAAACACTTAATGAGTTATTTCACTTATTAATTAAAGAAGAAGCAATTGCATGGTTAATCGACTTAATGTAATCAATAAAAAATAAACCTCAGAGAAATATAGCTACTAAAAGCATGTGCACACTAAATCAAAGAGATAAAACTGGCATTGACCCTCTCGTTGACCTAGAGGTCGAAGGGTTATGTATCAAACAAGTCGTCCTCGACTTAGGTTCACAAGAAAATATAAGGACAAGATCGACATGGGAAAAACTTGGTCGACCTCAACTCTTTGAATTAGACATTTATCTCAAATTGGAAAACCAAGGCTTAATTGAATCTATTGGAGTGTGGAAAACTGTTAAAAATTCAATCATGTGGATTAACAAAACTATTGACTTTGAAATTATTGACCCTCATGAAGGATCTAAATCCTTCCTTGCATTAGTCGGTCGACCGTGGGGACACGAAATGAAAGAATCCATCTCCCTAGGAAAAGAGAGCATTAAACTAAAAGGATAAGGAAAGAAAGTCATTGTACCAATCAATCCATCTCAAGGGAAACCTTGGAAAGAACCAGACGATACCAATGACGACATCTGACGACTATACCAAATACTACAGAATGACGAAGATACCATCGAACCTAATAATTATGGAGAGATCCATTTCTGAAGATACATGTTAATCTGATATAATTATAATTCTGAACTATATGATTAGTAAATGGAAAATTACAAATCACATGCATGCAAATGTTTTCCAGTTTAAGTTATACCTAGAAATAGAATACATAATTGTTTTACCATATCTGTTATTTCTAAAATATTCGAACAAAAAATATAATACTCAATGATTATTCCAACAAAAAAAGAGTCGAATAATCTTCCGTCGTTGATGTATAAGGAATGTAAATCACCAATTGCACATATAGAAGAAGTATCTAAAAATGTTGGTAAACAAGGCCGACTACAAAGTCTAGTCGAAACTTTCATAGGACAAGCAAGAATATGGTGGGATATGTTAGATTTTTAACATTAAGCTAGCATAACATTAGGATCTTTAACTGAGAGAACAACAAGCACAACAATCAAACACAAGAGACAATGAACACAGTGTTTTTCCTCGGGGAAACCATAAATGGAGAAAACCCCGCAACTTCCTCAGAGATAAAATCAGCACCAAAAGTGAAACCCAAAAACAGTAAGATGATCTCCCGACATCAGTAACCTCTTTCTTCCTTCCCCCCATGTCTTTCTCTTCATCAACTATGCGCTACAACTAAGTGTGAGTGAGTGTGTGATAAATAAAGAGACTCACTCTCTAGTTATACTAATTCCCAACTTGACTAAACCCAGATAAGGCCGACTTCACTAGGTGATTCTAATAACCCTAGTGCCCCGGAACTGCGGGGGCTTTAATCATTAGACAATAGGAGGGTTACCCACCTTGACTTGACATGACTTGTTTACATTATAGAAACTCCTGATAGGAACCTCGGGGCATGACATGACTCAAGTACATTACAAATACATCTCGAAATAAACATCAGGTTACAATACATAAGAAGTACAAGTGAATACATTCTGAAGTTACAATTACATCAACACTCCCTCTTAACTAGGAAGGTAGTCTCTCGACACAATTTATCAGCACAAGTCTTCTTCTCTGTATCATCTGGATCATCATTGAGTCTTCGTCATATTCACCTTCAAGTCATCTCTATCTTCAAGTCACCTTCATCTTCAAGTCATCTTCACTTGGATCTGGATCATCATCACTGGATCTGGATCATCTCTGGAGCATCATCACTGGATCTGGATCATCCCTTGATCTGGATCACCTCTGCTGGATCATCATCACTGGATATTCACGGGTGCTATCTCATGATTCTTCTCATCACAGGAAGTTCTACAGAGACAACCCTTTTTCATGCTAGTTGTAGGCCTAGCCTCCATGTAGGTCTTCTTCCATCACTTATATATGACCCTAAGTCAGAATGGCCCGCCCAACACTTATATCTGATCATGTAGGAACCAATCCTATAATCATATCAGAAAGGCACGCCCAACACTCACATTTGACCATGTGGGAACACCTCCCACAACCTTATCAGAAAGGCCCAGCACTCACATTCGTCAACCAATGTTGGAAAGGCTCAGGACTTACACTCGGCCATGCGAGGAACCAATCCTCCATGCCGAAAGGCTCTGCACTTATATCTAACAACCAATGTCAGAAAGGCTCAGCACTTATATTCGACCATGCAAGGAACCAATCCTTCATGTCGAAAGGGCTTTGCACTTACATCTGACAACCAATGTCAGAAGGGCTTGCACTCACATTTGATCTTGTAGTAACCAATCCTACAGTCATATCAGAATGGCCCCCAGTCCCATACTGAGCTACCTGGTAACTGACCAGGTGCCTCCATTCTAAGAATGACATTCAATGCTTACTTATGATCATGTAGGAACCAATCCTACAGTCACATCAGAATGGATCAGCACTCACATCTGACATGGAAGGAACCAATCCTCTCACCATGACAAAATGGATCAGCCCTTACATCTAACCGTGGAAGGAACCAATCCTCTCACCATGTCAGAATGGCTCTGGGTCTCATCATTTCCCCTTGGAGGAAACCTCGATCTGGAGAACACCAAGCTTCTCCCTGAAGTACTCGAACTTCACCCTAGCCAATGGCTTCGTCAACACATTAGCTATATGTTCCTCTGTCGCAACATACTGGAGCTTCACTGCTCCCCTCTGCACTATATCCCTGATATAGTGATACTTGATCTCGATATGCTTCGACTTGTCATGGAACACTGGATTCTCTGACAAATTCACGCAACTCTAGTTGTCACAATGTATATAAGTAGTATCCATCTGAAGATCAAATAAATCAGGCAGTAGCTTCCTCAGCCATACTGCCTCACAACTAGCTGAACAAGCTGCGACATACTCTACTTTAGCTGTACTTAGTGCCACACAGGATTGCTTCCTGCTAAACCAAGAGATCACCCCTAATCCCATACTGAAGCAACACCCTGAAGTGCTCTTCCTATCGATGGCACTGCCTGCCCAATCTGAATCAACAAAACCCTCCAAGTTAATCTTCTAATTTTTCTCGTACTTGAGCCCATAATCAATTGTACCCCTCAGGTACCTCAGAATATGCTTTGCAGCAATCAAGTGAACATGTCTTGGATCTGTCAGGAATTGGCTCAAGGTGTTCATAGCAAAGCAAATGTCTGGTCTCGTGTTCGTCAGGTACATCAAGGACCCAATCATCTGACGATACATCGTAGCATCAACCGTCTCTGATGAAGCATCACTCAATCACTTTGGGTTTGATGCCATAGGTGTGGTCATGGCCTTGTAGTCCATCATCCCAAACCTCTTCAGGATCTCTACTGCATACTTCCCTTGTCCAAGGGAGATTCCATCTGCATTCTGCCACACCTCCATACCTAGAAAATAATGCATCATACCCAAGTCCTTCATTTCAAACTTGGCAGCAAGCTTTCTCTTCATATCAGCAATCAACCCATCCATACCTGTTACAAACAGATCATCTACATACAATAGGAGCATCACTGGGTTTCCATCTTCAACCTTATAGTAAAGGTTGGAATCTGCTTTACTCTTAGTAAAGCCCAAACTGGATAGAAAGCTGTCAATTCTGTCGTACCATGTCCTGGGTGCCTGTTTCAAACCGTACAGGGATTTCTTCAATCTGCACACATGAGACTCCTTGTCATGTCTCTCAAAATCGAGTGGTTGTTCTACATACACTTCCTCTTCCACTACACCATTCAAGAAAGCAGTCTTGACATGCATTTGGTGTATCTTCCATTTCATTACTGAAGCCAGAGCAAGTACTAATCTGATGGAAGTGTATTTGGCTACAGGTGCAAAGGTTTCTTCTTCCTGTGAGAAACCACGAGCCACGAATCTTGCCTTATATTTCTCTATGCTACCATTTGTAGCATGATTGATCTTGTAGATCCATTTGGAAGTTACAACCGACTTCCCTTCTAGTCTTGGGACAACATCCCAAACATCGTTCTTCATGATCAATTGATACTCTTCGATCATAGCATCCTTCCATTCTTTTCATTCTATCGCTTCTTCATAATTGGAAGGTTCTTCATTGATAAAGTCACATAGTAAAGCTACATATCTAGAGTAGGATCTGGTTCTCTTTCTTTCTGTGATTCTCTTCTGGAGCCCCATATCTTTCCGCACCTTGGATAATTTCTTGTACCCAAGCAGGTTTCCTCTTGTGAGGATTCTTCTCCTGAGGTGGATCTATAGGTCTTTGTGGTTCTTCAAATTCTTGATCTTCTTCTTGAGTTTCTTCATTCATGGTTGTATCATGAATTCTAGGTGCTTCTGCTTCTTCAGGTTCTTCAGCAGGTCTCTTTCTAGATTTGTTGTAAGCTGTGTCTACATTGAATGTTACATCCTTGCTGATGTCGATCTTCTTGAATCCTGAGAAGTATATTCTGTAAGCCTTCGAGCTTTCAGAGTATCCCACAAATATACCCTTCTTTCCTGAAGGATCTAGTTTTGTTCTCTTCTCTTTTGGAATGTGTATGTACATTGGACAACTGAATATTCTAAGATGGATGAATTCTGGTTTCTTGCTGGAAAAGACTTCTTCAGGTGTCTTATTCTCGAGTACTCTGTGTGGAGTATGGTTCTGTACATACATCGATGTTCTGGCAGCCTCTGCCCATAGATGCATGGGAAGATCCTGATCATGAAGCATTACTCTTGCAACTTCCATGATAGTTCTATTCTTCCTTTCTGCAACCCCATTCTATTGTGGATTATATGGAGTGGATAACTCCCTCTTAATCTCCAATTCTTTGCATAAGTCTTTAAATTCATTTGATGTGAATTCTCCACCATTATCTGATCAAAAGGTCTTGATCTTGTTTTCTGTGTGGTTCTCAATCAAGGCTTTGAATTCCTTGAACTTGTTGAAAACTTCATCTTTGTTCTTCATGAAGTAAATCCATGTCTTCCTATAAAAGTCATCAATGAAAGAAACATAGTATACATACCTGCTTAGTGAACTTGATGACATTGGTATGCATACATCGGAGTGGATGATTTCCAATATTCCTTTTGCCTTGCTCTCGCTACTTGGAAATGTCTTCTTTGTATTCTTTCCTTTCACACATCCTTTACATACCCCTTCATGTTTTGCTTGAATTTCTGGAAGACCTTCAACAGCTTTGCTTGCAAGTGGTAGTGATCTGTAATGCACATGTGCAAGCCTTCTGTGCCAAAGTTCATTTGGCTCTACTGTGTCATGGACCAAAGCTTGTTCTGGATGGCCCTTCATTTGTATAAACGTCCTTCTTGTTCTCCAATTACTATTGCATCGTCAATAGTATTTCCTCTTGACCACATGAGGACTTAGCCATCTACAAATGCAACCTCATGCCTTTTGCATCGAGTGCCGATATGGATAGAAGATTCTTCTTTAGTCCTGGTACAAACAAGACATCCTTCATTTCCATAGACTTTCCAGAGTCTAGCTTGTAGGAGGATTCACCACTACCTTTTATGGGATATTGGTACTCATCCCCAAGTTTCACCTTATGGGGTGAATTATGTTCGGATATTTTCTCAAAGGATTCCTTGAAACCTGTCATGTGTTTGGAAGCCCCACTATCAATAAGCCAATCTTTGCTTCCATGAGTGACAGTTCCCATGAGAGCGGAGATCAAAACATATTCATCTTCACTTGAAGAGTCTTCAATTTCTTGTTTTACTCTATTCCTGGGATGATCATCATCCTCAACAGTGTAAGCATGATGTCTTCTTTTGGAGTTCTTCTTATTCTTGGATCCATTCTTATTCATGGGACAATTTCTAGCAAAGTGTCTTATTTCATCGCATGTATAACATCTGAGTTTGGATGGATCCCTTCTTATAGGATTGTTTTTCTGATGAGAATGCTTACCTTGGTGATGATGATTTTCCCTTCTTCCTTTCCTGGAGTGTACTATGAGAGATTGATATTCACTTCCCATATTTTCTTCTCGAGCTGCTATCCGAGCTTCTTCTTGTGAGCATTCTTCCCATAGTCTACTGAACTTGACTAACTTCTTCCTAGCACAAATTCCTTGGATGAAAGAATTCCATGACCTAGGAAGACCATTCAAGGTTGTCATCACAATTTCTACGTTCTCCACTTCTTCATCTACTACTTCCAGCTGTTCTTTGATATGGGAGACCCTTGTGAAGTATGACTTGATGGTCTCCTCATTCTGGATCTTTACATTCTTCAATTGGTTCCTTAGAGTCATCTTTCGATTGATGTTCTTCCCTTCAAATAGTTTGGTTAGGGCATCAAACATGGCTTTAGGTGTCTTGAGGGAGGACACCTGTGGTATGAGGTGATCCTTGATAGAATCAACAATGATCCTCTTCTCCATAAACAACTTATTCTTATGTAAGGCCTTTGCTTCATCTCCCTCTGGAACTGAAACCTCCTCACTGATATAGGAGTCCAACTCATTTTCTTCCAGGACTAGGCAGATCCTATACTTCCAGGCTCGGAAGTTATCAACTCCGTCAAGATTTTCATCAAGCTTGGTATGATGAGACATCTTAAATGAGAACCTCAAATGGAAATACAAAAGATTTAGATCTTACGAGGCCAAGATGTCGGATCTGAATTTGGAGCTGAAATTCTACAGTGCTGGTTCAAGAGTAGATTAGGGTTTTGCTTTTCCAGAGTTCTGTCCAACAAAATGCTTTGATTTTGATCCCTAACTTCAATTTTGGGGAGGAGATCAATCCAGGCCTAGGCTCACTAAAAAATTCCACTTTTGTGAAAAGCCCTAATTTTTGGCAGCAGTGTCGGGTCCAAAACTAAAAATCCTCATAATTGGATTCTACTTCGATAGAAAGATGCGCCCTAGGGAGGAGAGTTATTCCACCCTTCTTTTGTTGAAAATATGTGGAGAGAGATCCAAAAAGTAGGAATCCCTAGTTCCCGTAGTTGCATAGTGTCTTCTTCTCAGGTTAGCTCTAATACCATGTTAGATTTTTAACATTAAGCTAGCATAACATTAGGATATTTCACTGAGAGAGCAACAAGCACATCAATCAAACACAAGAGACAATGAACACAATTGTTTTCCTCAGGGAAACCATAAATGGAGAAAACCCCGCAACTTCCTCAGAGATAGAATCAACACCAAAAGTGAAACCAAAAAATAGTAAGATGATATCCCGACAGCAGTAACCTCTTTCTTCCTTACCCCAGTGTCTTTCTCTTCCTCAGCTATGTGCTACAACTGAGTGTGTGATAAATAGAGAGACTCACTCTCTATTTATACTAATTCCCGACTTGACTAAACCCAACTAGGGCCAACTTCACTAGGTGAGTCTAATAACCCTAGTGCCCCGGAACTGCGAGGACTTTAACCCTTAGAACGTAGGAGGGTTACCCACCTTGACTTGACATGACTTGTTTACATTATAGAAACTCTTGATAGGAATCTCAGGGCATGACATGACTCAAGTACATTACAAATACATCCCAGAATAAACATCGGGTTACAATACATAAGAAATACAAGTGAATACATTCCAAAGTTACAATTACATCAATAGGATACACATCTGTCCCGACTACAACACTAGTTTATTGCTTCAGCGAATTTCATTGAACAATTTGGAGGAAATAAGCTCAAAGCACAAGTACAAATACCAAAATTTGTCCAGGGACAAGATCTAGTCAATCATATTGATATATGTGAAAAAGAATGGAAAAGGGTAGGATATCGAGATGAACGACTAGATCCTCACTTATTCCCAAATACCCTAGAATATTTTCTAATAAATGGTATAATATGGATAAATCCACAGGACAAACTTTTATTTGGAATGAGCTAAAGAAAATTTTATCCAGGATTTTTCATTCTCCTTTGCATAAGAACCTACTAAAGAAGAAGTTGAAGAATTAAAAAGATTTATATAGATGACATATAGTCCACTGACAATGTCGACCGAACGACCACGGTCCACCTGCAATAGCATATTGACCAAACAATTACAACAATCGAATCGATTAGAGATAAAGAATGAGAAAAATATTGGAAAAAGCACCACCCAGTGGTTGGAAAAATTGTTAAGACTGATGAAAGTTAGCTCAGAGAAAAATTCAGAACCAGAAGGGCTAACACCTAATGATTTTCCTAATGCATTTACAAAATTCAAAGAAGTTAGTCATCCCATCGATGAAAAAACAACACCATAATGGATGGATATGAAAATCAAAATAAAAGAAGTCGATATCTCTAACGATGATCAACCAAAAATGGTTAAAATAGGAGACTACCACTTGGAACAACAAATAGTTGAAATAACTAGTATACTAAAAGAATACCAAGATGTATTTGTAAGATATTATAAATATTTGAAGAGGATAGTTCAAGAAATGGGATAAATGAAAAGTGATATAAAACTAGATTCCCAACTAGTTAAAAAGCGTTCACATAAGTTATCCCACAAGTAGAAGAAAACAATAAGGAAATATATTGATAATATGCTAGCCACATGAATCATATATCCAGTCAACCAATCAATATGGGAAATCCCCATGGTAGTCCATCCAAAGAAACAAGATCGACAAGATTGATAATTTTTGTTGACTTGTGATGGATCAATGAAGTAACACTGACCGACCCCTTTCCGACACTTTTCACCGATGAAATCCTCAATGAAGTCACAGGACATCAATGTTACGCATTTACCAATAGATTATCAAGTTACAACCAAGTTCCTATTGCAAAAGAAGATCAACATAAGACAAATTTTGCATGCATTTTTTGGTCCTTTGCTTATAAAGTAATTCCATTTGTTTTAAATAATTCACCAATAGTATTCTCCATAATAGCAGTAGAAGGATTTTATTAATATCTATACAAAATAATGGTAGTATACTTTGATGATTGGATGATATACTATTTACTCAAATACCACATTCGTTATCTTTGACTAATTCTAGAGCGATACTTATAGATCCATATACCCTTGAATATCAAGAAATGCATATTCACCACACCAATTAGTATTCTCTTGGGACATGTTGTCTGCAAAGAAGGAATTAAAGTTGACTTTGTAAAAACTAAAGTCATTCTTGACCCGAAGCAACATGTAATGCAAAAGAAGGTTAATGATACTTCTTGGCCATACATGATACTAAGGAATTTTATAATATGTTAATCTAACATAAATTTCCAATTAGAATAATTATTAAAGGAGAATCAAGAGTTTTTTTGGTTTCGGTAATGCACAGAGTCATTTGCGTTGCTAAAAATAAAACTCATCGAAGCACCATTACTAAGATTTTCAAATTGATCAATACATTTCCATGTTCATATTTATGCTTCAAGAATTACAGTTGGTGTCATACCCACACAATCAGGAGATGACATAATGGACTACCCAATTGCATATGCTAGTCGAAAATTCAATAAAGCATAAAAGAACCACTCGACGACATAATGTGAATATCTTGGAATTATTTTTTATTTACAAAAGTATCGACATTATTTGTTGGATAATACATTCATATTTTATACAGACCATTAATCACTTAAGTGTCTAGTAAACAAACCACTTCACCATGAAAGACTATACATATGGCTTCTCTTGTTCCAATAATTCAAATTTGAGATAATTGTCCAACCAGGCAAAAGTAACATTGGACCTGACCACTTGTCAAGAATATAAATAGGAGAAGAAATCGTCATAATCAACAATGAACTTCCTGATGCACATATATTTATATTTGAATTTGTATGGACAAAATTGGAAGATATAGCACAATTTTTTAGATCAAGGATAAGCTCCAGAAGGGATGTCTGAAAAAAATACCCGTAATGAAAGTTGTACCATATACATTAATTAATGAATTTTTGTATAAGATTGGACCAAATGAAATAATCAAATGCGTCTTTTCTTGAACATGAATAATAGGCTATAATCAACGAAGCACACAGTGTCCCTACATGAGAACACTATCAAGCTGACACAACATCTAGAAAAAAATTGCAATCTAAATTATTGTGTCCAATGCTACATAAAGATTGAATATATCAAGTAAATAAGTGTGACAAATTTCAAAGGTTAGGACAACCATTACCAAGTAATGAGATGTGTTTAATATTTGTTGATCCAAGTTTAACTTTTGAAATTTGGGAAATCAAATTTGTCAGTCCTTTCCCATTTCCTAGTCGACAAACTGGAGCGAGATATATTATCATCGTAGTCAAGTATGTAACCAAATGGGATGAAGATGAACTATTCAAAGTGTGGTCTGTTGAATTCGGAGTAAAGTTCATATATCAAAATATTATTACAATATTTGGATGCCCTCTCATCCTTGTTAGCGACAAAAGCATGCACGTTGTTAATAAAACTATTGCTATTCTATTAAAAGAATTCATGATATACCATAAAAAAAGTACAACTTACCATCTGCAAATGAATGGATTGTAATGTCCCTTTTCTAAATTTTTACCAAAATGCCCAATTTTCCAATTTTTTTCACAATTTTGGCTCTTGACTAGTTTTAGTGTCTTGGTCTCCAAATCAGCCCAATTGATCCCAAATATTCAGAGAAGGTGTATGAATAATACAATAGATTAATTATTATTTTCATGGATGTATTATGGCCCTCCAATCACTTCTGAAAGTTTGTACTAAATTCTGAACAAGATAGATGATTTTACTGGCAATTTTGGGCTCAAATCCCCCCGGGGGGTAAGTGGTAGAAATAGCTTCCCAAATGTACAGAAACCCACTAAAATTATTAAATTGAAGCATGGGATATTTATAATACATTATCATAGACTCATACTCATAAATAGTTGACCTCCCATGGCTTTTATCACTTCTTTCAATCAGATATAAAAAAACTGGTTTTGGACCCTTGGGGAAATGAGGTGCAGTTTGCTCCAATTGCTATGAATTCGACCCAATGGCCACAAATTATCAGTTACTGAACATGAAACCCATAATATAATTTAATTACAGTCCATTCATTCATAAATAATCAATATTTTATATATCCATTTGAATCCATCAAGATTACAAGAGTTTACAACAAGGTAGTGGGGAAATGGTATTGTTTCTTCATTATTGAGCAATAATACATGATATTTCTTGGCCTTTTGACCTTACAGATTTCTTAAATTAAATATAATAGCATTTACATCATAATACAAAATACTAGAGCAAGAGAAGCCCCCTTAAAGAGATTAATAGCTCACCAAGTGCACCTCACTCCATAGAGCTGAAATATGGTGAGAAAACTTGAGATGAAAGGAAGAACAAGCTGAACTTGATTTGTCCACAAGCTGCTGTAGCTTGCACCTGTAAACTATGACTCCATTAAAGCTCCTTGAAATACCTGAGTGGCCTCTCCAAACACCAACTAGGATGGGAATCTTGAACCCTTGAAATTGGCTAAGGCATGATCTAGCCATCCACTAGCTCGCTCTCTTCACAATAACAATTTTCACAAATGATAAAAAGGCCCTTCTCATGGCTGATCCCCAAATTTTATAAAAAATATAGGTCTTCTAAGGTTCCAAATCCATCCATAAACCAAATCCAAGTCGAATTGGTGTGGCTGCTCATGCTATGCCATGTGGCCTCTCTCTTCACCTTCCCTCTTCTCCCAAATTTGAGTAGGAGCCTCTTGGCCTTCTCCAACCCCCATGAGCACCCTCTAAGATGATCTATTCAGTCCTGAAATTTTAGATATTTTAAATTTCATCCTTCATATCTGACTTATTTCATAACTGTCATAGAATCTCCATCATTGGTGTCATATATGTCCTAAATGTAAGGGGAATCTAGCCAAGCATCCATGAAACTCCCATTTGGCCCTTCCTCTCCTATTGTAAGTTACAATTCATCCCAAATTCTACCTGTGAAGTATATGAACAATTATATTAACCTTATAATACATCCAAAAACATTAGGCTTCCCATAGATTCGAGATTGCAAGAGGAGGATGCCATTTAACATAGGAATTCTAGCTTGAGTGGGCCCCATTGTCTCCATGTGTATCCATTCTCCATAGCCATTTCATTTTTCACTTGCATTCATTTAATTAAATCCATTAAATAAATATTTATTCCTTCTAATATATAAATACCATTTATTAGCTACCTTATTAACCTCCCAATGTTTCCACCCAACCTAGGGAACTAATAGGATTGATGGAATTTTCCTACTATGGAATTATTTGAATAAGGACATTATAGTACTCCCCATCCAATATTGTGTGTCCTCAAGAAATTCTAGATTTTTATGCTTCAAAATATTCTCCTCTTCCCATGTGGCATCTTCACTTGGTAGATGCTTCCATTGCACCAAGTATTCTTTTATTGTTCTACTCCTCAATCTTCTCTCCCTTGTCTTCAAAACCTTTTCTGGAATAAGTGTGAGCCGTCCTTCATCATCCAAAGGAGGGAGTGTATCTGAAATGACAATTTACTGACCAATATATTTCTTGAGAAAAGAAACATGAAATACGTTATGAATTTTACTCCCTTCTGGAAGTTCCAACTCATATGCTACTTCTCCAATCTTCTGGATTACCTTGTAGGGCCCATAGTATCTTGGATTTATCTTTTCTGCTCCATTCCTTTTGAGAGATGTTTTTTTGTATGGATGCAACCTCAAATATACTAAATCATCAACCTAAAATGTCCTTTCCTCTCTATTTTTATCTGCATATTGTTTTTGCTGATTTTGGGCAACCTGCAAATTGACTTTTAAAAGATTTAAAATTTCTTGGCTTTCTTCCACCCAATATTTATCTTTTGGAGCTCTACTATAACCAAATATCATATCAGAAAATGTAAGTTCATCATAACCATATAATTCTCTGAAAGGAGACATCCCTATTCACATGTGAAAGGTGGTATTGTAGCAAACCTCACCCAAGTGTAGCCATTTTGTCCAAGCTTTTTGTTGTTCTCCCATATAGTTTTAGAGGTACCCTTCCAACCATTTATTCACCCTGTCTATTTTTCCATCAATTTGGGGATGGTATCTTGTACTTGGAGTCAACTGTGTGCCCACCAATATGAAAAGTTCTTTCCAAAAAGCACTCATGAATCTACCATCTCTATCACTCACAATGCTCTTGGGGAGCCCATGCAATCTGAAGATTTCTTTGAAAAATAGGTCAGCCACTTGTGCAGCACTAAAAGAGGATGTAACAGAAAAGAAATGAGAAAACTTAGTTAATATATCCACTACCACATATATGCAATCCTTGCCCAAAGATTTGGGAAAACCAGTGATGAAATCCATCGATATACTGTCCCATTTTTGCACTAGAATGGGCAATGGTTGTAATAAACCAGCTGGGTATGTGAGTTCTGATTTTTTTTGTTGACATACCTTACAGTCATTCACATAGTTTTGAACTTCTTCATTCGGCCCCTTCTAATAGAACCTTTGCCTTAGTTGCCTATAGGTTTTGAAGATCCCCAGATGGCCTGCTAGTGGGGAATCATGTGATTCCTGCAAAACTTTGTACTTAAGCTCTGAATCTCGAACCAAATAAATTATGCCCTTATAGTATAATAGCCCATTCAAAATTCTGTAGTTATCATCTCCCATGAGTCCATATAATACATCAAAATCAAACTTATCTTTGGCATATTCAACTAGTAGCATGTCTTTCCAATTTTTAGTAATGTCCATGAGAGAAAAAGAAGGTCTTCGAGATAATGCATATTCCACAATGTTATTCTTTCCTTTCACATATTCAATATCAAAATCATAAGATTGGATCTTGCTTACCCACTTTTTTTGCCTTTCATTTAGATCCTTTTGGGTAAGAAAGTGTCTTAGATTATTGTGGTCAGTTTTCACCACAAACTTGTTTCCTACCAAGTATTGTTGGAATTTGGCCAAGGCATGCATGATGGACAACATCTGTTTGTCATATATGGAGTAAATATTTTCATGAGGCTACAACTTTCTTCTCTCAAAGGCTATAGGGTGTTGGCCTTGCTTTAGGACATCCCCTACTCCTCCACCTAAGGAATCACATTCAACAACAAAAAGCTTTGAAAAATCAAGTAATGCAAGTATGGGACAACTACTCATTACCTCTTTAATTTTTTGGAAGGCCTTTTGAGCCTCTTCAATCCACTTGAAATAATCCTTCTTAGTCAAATCAGTGAGTGGAGAAGTAAACTTGGAGAACCCTTTCAAAAACTTCTTGTAGTATGTACATATTCCAATGAATCCTCTTAATTCTGTGATGTTCTTTGGTGATGGCCATTATAAGATAGACCTGATCTTTTCCATGTGCACTTTCACTCCATCTTTCCCAATAATGTTCCCAATATAATAGTTCTTTCATCCCAAATTCACATTTAGACATCTTAGCATACAAAGATTGTTCTTGCAAAGTTTTCAACATGATCTCTAGGTGTTGCAAGTGCTCTTCCCAAGTTTTACTGTAAATGAGAATATCATCAAAGAAGACTAAAAAAAACCTTCTAATCTGCTTGCAAAATATTCTATTCATACATGCTTGAAATGTAGCTATAGCATTATTCAACCCAAATGGCGTAACAAGAAACTCAAAGTGACCATAATGACATCGAAAAACCATCTTTCTAACATCTTCCTCCTTCATTCGAATTTGGTGATAACCAGATCTAAGGTCAATTTAGGAAAAGTAATTAGCTCCATATATCTCATCCATGAGCTCATCAATCCTAAAAATAGGATATCTATTCTTGATGGTCTTCTTGTTCAAAGCTCTAAATTCTATACACATCGTCAAAGTTCCATCTTTTTTCTTTACCAACACTACTGAAGAAGCATAAGGGATAGAGCTTAGTCTAATGAGTCCCAACTCTAAGAGTTCTTGAATGGCCTTCTCAATCTCATCTCTAAACTTCTTTGGATGTCTATAAGGTGGTATCTGAATGGGTGAAGTACCTTTCTCCAAAACAATGTTATGCTCAACTCCCCTATCATGTGGTCTACCATGTGGAATATCTCTAAAAACTTTTTCATATTTGTGCAAAAGTGTCTCTATCTCCTTTGGGTGTTTAACGAATATTATTTTCATCTTGGGAGAGGTGATATAAAATTCATCATCCCATTCTATATCACCATTCCTCAATATATATCTCATACTATTGCAATTTACTACCTGTTTTCGGTTAGTGTGCTGCCCTCTCACAACCCTTAGTACACTTGTTGAATCTTGAAATTTCATTTCAGGAATTTGATAATTTACTAAATTCCATCCTATAGAATACAACCATTTCACTCCCAAGACTATATTAGTATCAGCAACATCAACCACATAAAAACTATCAACAAAATTATAGTTACCTATGGTGACTTGCGGCTTTGGAACCCATGTGTTGCATTGCATTGTGTTGTGACTTGGAATGACAACTGTGAAGCCATCGAATGGTTCACTTGGTGTATTTATTTTATCCACCATCTCTGCATCAATGAAATTATGTGTATTTCCTCCATATACCAAAACTGAAGGTCATTGTCCCAATACCACACCCTTGTATCGAATAGTGTGATAGCGAGGCACTGCTAAAAATACTGTCATTCTTGCTTTCTTCGATGAAGGCTGATTTTATTCTTGTTTTTCTTCTTCAGATGTTGTCTCATATGCCTCCTATTGATATGAAATGTTCCCTTCTTCATACATACCCCCTTCATACTCATCATTATTAGAAAATGCATCTATGTATTAAGCTTTTCCTTTAGCACATTTATGCCTGGTGTCCATGGTTGGAAGCATGTGAAGCACATTTTTTTTCCTTCGAAGATCATCCCTGTTTTGTCCTTCTTTCTTATTCATTTCAGATGTATCTCTTTACAAAAACTTCTTATCAGGTGCATCCTTTTTCCAAGTATTTCTTTCAAATCTAAAATTAGTATTGGGACGAAATATTGTTCTAGGAAACACATTTTGAATATCTCTAGTCAAGCTCATTGCATCATTTAAGTTAGTAGGCTTGTGGGATTTGAACAAACCTTTTAAGGGCTCTACCAAACCTTCAGTGAACAACAATACTAACCTTCCCATAGATACATTATCCACCTTGACTGATAATCTTTGGAATTCCAACATATACTCAATAGGAATCCCTACCTACTTCAATTGTGCTAGTTCTTTGAAAGACAATTCTGGATATTTTTGCTCAAACCTTTCTAATACCTTGTCAACAAATTCCCCATATGTTTTAACCTGATAATGACCCAAGGTTTTCAGGCCATGGAACCACCATTCATTATCATCTCCATCCAAGTACAAAATAGCCATTTTTAAAGCATCTTCTTCCACCATTGGATTTAGCTCAAAATACACATCCAATTTTTGCACCCAAGTGTTAGCAGAACTTTGAGATGAACCATCAAAAGTAGGAAGTGGCACTTTACCTATGGCACAATTCAATTCTTTTTTTTGGTGTAGAGACTTATTGTCCTCCTTTTTGAGTTTGTTTTCCATAGTGAAGTACTGCTCAAATGTTATACTTCTCCTACACTCTTCACCCAATTTAGCCCATTCTTTTGTTATTGTATCAATTTCAAATTGAATGTTAGTCTCTTCTTTGGGAATAAGAAATTTAGGTACAGTAGGACTTGGTGTGCTCTGAAATTCATGGGGTCTACTATGAGGTCATATTTATGAGAAATTTTTTTCTCCCATTGTCTTCTTTTCTGTTGAATGTGACCTACCACTATCTCCTATTATCCCTTTGCTTCCCATTTGACTGGCCATCAATTCGAATCCTTTTGCTATATGTTGGGTCATGTCTACCATATTTTAAGTCATGTCCTTTTATATTTATTCAAACAGGGGTTTTATAAGTTTGATATTCTCCATTTTCTCCTGAGTGTAGTCTTCTCCCTCGTGAGCCATAGCTTTAGTCAAAGGTACATTTTTTCCTTCTAGTTTTTCTTCTACAAGCCTAACACCTTCCAATCCAGATTCTAAGGGTGTTGGTTTATTTATTTGAATCCTTTTTAACACCATCAGGTGCCGAGACAATGCTATTATACCACTTGTAATGTCCCTTTTTTAAATTTTTACCAAAATGCCCAATTTTCCAATTTTTTCACAATTTTGGCTCTTGACTAGTTTTAGTGTCTTGGTCTCCAAATCAGCCCAATTTCTCCCAAATATTCAGAGAAGGTGTATGAATGATATAATAACTTAATTATTATTTTTAGGGATGTATTATGGCCCTGCAATCACTTCTGAAAGTCCGTACTAAATTCTGAACAAGATAGATGATTTTACTAGCAATTTCGGGCTCAAATCCCCCCGGGGGTGAGTGGTAGAAATGGCTTCCCAAATGTGTAGAAACCCACTAGAATTATTAAATTTAAGTAATTTTTGTGTATAATACATTATATAAGACTCATATGCATAACCAATCGACCTCCCATGGCTCTTATCACTTCTTTCAATCAGATATAAAAAAACTAGTTTTGGACCCTTGGGGAAATGAGGTGTAGTTTGCTCCAATTACTATGAAATTTGACCCAATGGACACAAATTATAATTTACTGAACATTAAAACCATAATATAATTTAATTAAAGTCCATTCATTCATAAATAATCAATATTTTATACATCCATTCGAATCCAACAGATTACAAGAGTTTACAACAAGGTAGTGGCGAAATGGCATTGTTTCTTCATTATTGAGCAATAATACATGATATTTATTGGAATTTAGACCTAATATATTTCTGAAATTAAATAGCAGATAATTTTCATCATAATACCAAATACTGGAGCAAGAGAATCTCCCTCAAAGAGATGAATAGCTCACCAAGTGTGCCTCACTCCATAGAGCTGAAATATGGTGAGAAAACTTGAGATGAAAGGAAGAACAAGCTGAACTTGATATGTCGAAGAGCTGTTGTATATTGCACCTGTAAATTATGACTCCATTTAATCTTCTTGAAATACCTGAGTGGCCTCTCCAAACATCAAATAGGATGGCAACCTTTCACCCTCAAAATTGGCTAAGGTATGAACTAGTCATCCACTAGCTCTCTCTCTTCAGAATAACAATTTTCACAAATGATCAAAAGGGACTTCTCATGGATGATCCATGAATTTTATAAAAATTATTGGCCTTCTAAGTTTCCAAATACATCCATAAACCAAATCCAAGTCGAATTGGTGTGGCTGCTCATGCTATGCCATGTGGCCTCTCTCTTCACCTTCCCTCTTCTCCCTAATTCGAGTAGGATCCTCTTGGCCTTCTCCAAATCTCATGAGCGCCCTCTATATTATCTATTAATACCTGATGTGTCATATATGTCAGCCTTCATATCTAACTTGTGTCATAACTGTCATAGAATCTCCATCATTGGTGTCATAGATGTCATAAATGTAAGGGGAATCTAGCCAAGTGTCCATGAAACTCCCATTTTCCCTTACTCTCCCCATGTAATTTAAAATTCATCCAAAATTTACCTATGAAGTATATGAACAAGTATATTAACCTTATAATCCATCCAAAAACATTAGGCTTCCCATAGATTCGAGATTACAAGAGGAGGATGCAATTTAACATAGGAATTCTAGCTTGAGTGGGCCCCATAGTCTCCATGTGTCTCCATTCTCCATAGCCATTTAATTTTTCACTTGCATTCATTTAATTAAAGCCATTAAATAAATATTTATTCCTTCTAATGTCTAAACACCATTTATTGGCTCCCTTATTAACTTCCCAATGTTTCCAGCCAACCTAGGGAACTAGTAGGATTGATGGAATTTTCTTGCTATGCAATTATTTGAATGGGGACAGTACATGGATCCATTAAAGAATTTAATAAAAATTTAACTAAAGGATTAATGAGATTATGCATTGTTTAAAAGGATGACTGGTACAACATGATATCGACTATTTTATGGGCCTACCATACAGAATATAAATAGTCAATGAGACAAATTCCCTTTAAACTAGTGTATGGGAAGGAAGAAGTCATGAATCTACACTTCAAAAGATAGTAACCTATTATCACATACATACTTCATTTTTACAGTGTAAAATTAGTCCAAGATAGGAATTTTGATCTAAATAAACTCGAAGAATAGCGGCAGATTGCAATACACCACCAAGAAATACATAAGCAACAACAAAAAGCATGGCACATCCATAATATAAAGAAAAAACATGTATCCTTCGGAGACGTCATACTTATATTTGATAGTCAAGTAAAGGTAAAGCCAAATAAGTTACATACATCTTGGCTTGGACCCTGCGTAGTTGAAGAATTAAATAGTAATAGATCCATTCGACTGAAAACACTACAAGGGAATTTTTTTAACAAAGTAGTCAATGGAAAAAGACTTAAAAGATATCAAGCATAGAAATTACATGACAACGATTGAATGGTTGTATCACTATTTGGTTGAACGTCATATCCTAGGTTTTGAAAATTTAATTACTTGTATATTTTCTAGTTTAACAATAGTAAGTTAAAAACAAAAAGTAGTTATGAAAACCAACTTAAACACTAATACTATATAATAATATTCTAAGACACGGGCATTGACAGGTAACATAATGACAACAGGATGGAAATTGGAGAGAGAATGGAACATAAAACCAACAAGAGACAACCTTGAGAGCACTCAAGCTTAGAGAAAAATAATTGATCTACCCAATGAACATCCTACTACAATCAACCCTGTTGATGAAGCTATGAGGATAGACAACCAAGGTGTGAGACAGAAGAATCCTCACACATATGAACCAACTTTTTAGCACAAAATCCGCATTCAATGCAACCATCTACCTAGAATGATGGAGTCCTCCATAAGCATCTTATAAATGAAACCCTTGAGAAGAATTGGAAGCTATTTTGCAAAGAGTTAGAGAAATCACATATCAAACCAATGATCACAAAGCTACCAAACACTACTTCTTTACCATTGACACCAAAAGAAATCACCCTGAAGAAATCCGTTGTAACCAGATCCATGAAAGCAATAGAAAACAACTCACCAAGCGGATGAATAAGTAGCCATGAATCCACTGAAATACCAGTTAACCTGAAATAGGAAGGATAGAAAAGAGGAACATTGATGGAATCAATACTAAAAAGAACTAAGATAATGGGGTATCCAAAATGACAAATGGACGAAAGAATCCAACAAACTAGTCGTATCTAAAATATGACATTATTTGTGTGCGCTGCTACTGGATAATTTTGTTGGATTGAAAGATATCATTGCACAATACATCGTCAGTCAATACCATAGGGGAAAGATCTGGTTTGATGAACCAGTTGTTATTAATGAAACACTAATAATTGATATCATCATCCTTCCTAACCATGGTCTTCCAATACCAGTCGATGTTAAGATGAACTTGGTTGAACAATTTACAGGGAACCCCAAGTGTATGAATTCTTGAGGGTTAGTTATCAAAAAACATTTTACCATTCCTACAAGTCTGTCGCCATCATAGTGTATATATGTCTAACCAACACCAGTTGACCATCTGACCTTAGACTCGACATGCTGAAAGATTTCAAGGATATCGCCAGCGATGCCAAAAATATTCAACTAGGAAGAATATTTGGCTGAGATCATCCGAGCAACTTGTGAAAAGTGCCAAGATACAGGATCCCCCATCATATTTCCATCATTATTAATTTGGTTGGCAGTGTCTAGGATAACCCTAGTTAGATATCCTTCCTTTACCACAAAGTCTGCACATTTGATGAATAACTTCAAAGCTTTCCAACCCCAAGGTTGCACTCAAGGTCATAAAGTCATCATGTTGTTGTTTGAAAATTGGTTTCAGGTCCTGAAAACCATGTCATCGAGATGGAGGGTCCCTTAGTTGATCCGTCTGAATCTACCTACGATGACATACATTCAAATCGAACTCGACTTCACGAATGTCTAGTTCATGCAGGGCACAAATGGAAGTGCCAAATACCTTGATTATTACCCACTAGTAAAAAAAATCTTTTAGGATCTCGCAATACAATCAAACATGGCATACCCAATACCACAAATTGCATTGAGAAAAGACATACCCTTGGAAGAACCACTCACTAATGGATAAATAGAAGAAACCTTTGAAGCAGAGATATACTTAGAAATTTTTGGCCCCCACTGAACAAGATGAAAACCCTTTAGCCATAGTTATATTGAAGAATAATTCCAATATAACAAAATAAAAAGAACCGTTGGGAGAGACAACGAAATACAATGAGCAAGAAACGGATGCACATTTTCCTCTTGACTTGTCTGTAAAAAAACCCAATATTGTATCCAAACAAATTTACACAATGCATCATACTTTCAATACTAGACATTTGAAAAAGAGGAATATGACAGTACTCATTGCGTCGACTGAAGATGAACTCCAAGAGTTACACAAAGAAGAAGAGAAATTCATCTTAGACATTGTCATCAACAAAATAACAATTGAGGAAAAAATAGAGAAAAATATGACCAAGAGGAAAACATGTGTTAATTTTCATATTCTTAGCTAAGACATCAGTATTTCATTTCATTTTCATAACAAAAGCATATAAACAGGATCACTGAAAGATAGACAAGCACAACCATACAAAAGGAACACAAAGATTTATCCTAGGAAAACCCTAAAGGGAAAAACCCAGCAAAATCTTCCTCAATATAAATGTCCCAAAAAGATAAAAGATAAAACTAGTAAGGAGATAAAAGCCTGATCCTCCTCCTTCTCCAGCTACTTCTCTTCTCCACTAATGCGCTACACAAGTGAGAGTGTGTTACAAATGAGGAGCGACTACACCTCTATTTATATTCATCTGTTCACTTAAGTTAACTCATCTGACATGTAGGATTGAGTTAAATCATGTAGGATCGAGTTACACATGTAGGCTCAAGTAACCACACTGGGGTGCTAATGACCCACCTTTACAATTAGAGGGGACTACCTCATGACTCTTATTAGTTCTTCCGATTAGAAGCATCGGGGTACAAAGTAATACGATACATATAGAATATTCTTCGAAGTTACAATATTTCAACACTCCCCCTTAACGAGAAGGGTATTCTACAACAACATCAACAACAACAATAGTAGGAGAGAGACAGAGGACATCATCAACATCATCAGGGTAACACATCTATAAATCATTGGAAGCTTTTCAACATTATGTAGTCTTCATCTTCAATCTTCAGTCTTCATCATCATTAATACTTTGAATGCTTCAATCAACAACATCTTTAGCACTTTGACCTTTCAATCAGCAACATCATCTTCAGCACCTTGACCTTTCGATCAGCAACATCATCTTCAGCACTTTGTCCTTTCGATCAGCAACATCATCTTCAGCACTTTGACCTTTCGATCAGCAACATCATCTTCAACACTTTGACCTTTCGATTAGCAACATCTTCTTCAGCATTTTGTCCTTTCAATCAGCAACATCATCTTCAACACTTTGACCTTTCGATCAGCAACATCATCTTCAACACTTTGGCCTTTCGATCAGCAACATCTTCTTCAGCACTTTGGCCTTTCGATCAGCAACAACATCATCATCATACTCTGATATTTCAATCAGAAACATCATCATGAAAACATCATTAAAACATCATTATTATCAAGACAACAACATCATCAAAACATCAACATCATCATCATCAAAACATCAACATGATCCTTCCTTTCGGAATTACGGGATCAACATGTTTTTGGTACTTAGATGATCCTTCCTGTTGGAATTACGGGATTTAGGTCTTTACGGAGTTACTAACGATCCTTCCTTTCAGAATTATGGGATCAACACATCTGTGGAGCTCAGACGATCCTTCCTTTCAGAATTACGAGATCAAGTCTTTATGGAGCTACTAACAATCCTTCCTTTCCGAATTACGGGATCAAGTCTTTACGAAGCTACTAACGATAATTCCTTTCAGAATTACAGGATTTAGGTCTTTACGGAGTTACTAACGATCCTTCCTTTTGGAATTACGGGATTTAGGTCTTTACGGAGTTACTAATGATCCTTCCTTTTGGAATTACGGGATTTAGGTCTTTATGGAGTTACTAGCGATCCTTCCTTTCGAAATTACAGGATCAACACATTTGTGGAACTCAGACAATCCTTCCTATTGGAATTACGGGATCAACACATCTGTGGAACTCAGATAATCCTTCCTATTGGAATTACAGGATCAATTCAATGATCCTTCCTTTCGGAATTACGGGATTTAGGTCTTTACGGAGTTACTAATGATCCTTCCTTTCAGAATTACGGGATCAACAAAGATGTGGAACTCAGAAAATCCTTCCTATTGGAATTACGGGATCAATTCAATGATCCTTCCTTTTGGAATTACGGGATTTAGGTCTTTACATAGTTACTAACAATCCTTCCTTTCGGAATTACGGGATCAACACAGATGTGGAACTAAGACAATCCTTCCTCTAGGAATTACAGGATCAACACACGTTCTCGAGTACCGAAGTCACTGGATCCATTCTGAACCGAAGTTCAAGGATGATACAATCCTACCACCTTCTCGATGACCGAAGTTCACCGGATCCATTCTGAACCGAAGTCCAAGGATGATACAATCCTACCACCTTCTCGATGACCGAAGTTCACCGGATCCATTCTGAACCGAAGTCCAAGGATGATACAATCCTACCACCTTCTCGATGACCGAAGTTCACCGGATCTATTCTGAACTGAAGTCCAAGGATGATACAATCCTACCACCTTCTCGATGACCGAAGTTCATCGGATCCATTCTAAACTGAAGTCCAAGGATGATACAATCCTACCACCTTCTCGATGACCGAAGTTCACCAGATTTGTTTTGAACTAAAGTCCAAGGATGATACAATCCTACCACCTTCTCGACGACTGAAGTTCACCGGATCCATTCTGAACCAAAGTTCAAGGATGATACAATCCTACCACATTCTCGATGACCGAAGTCACTGGATCACTTCTGGACATACGTCCCGGGATGATACAATCCCTCTTCATTCTCGAAGACCGAGGTCTCTGGGTCACTTTTGGGCTAGTGCCCAGGGATCATACAATCCCACTGCAACATCACTACTCCCCCTTTCGAGGAAGGTCTTTATGAACCACACCAAGCTTGTCTCAAAAGTGTTTGGACTTTTACTCGCTACAGAGGTTTCGTCAGCACATCATCATCTAAGCCATCTTCATCTACATCTTTAGTATGTGAAGACTGAACTATCACCATCTGTATCTCTAGTATGTGAATACTGAAAGCATCATCATCTATATCTTCAGTATAGAAATACTGAAAGCATCATCACCTCTATATTCAGTATAGAAATACGAAGTCACCATCATCTACATATACAATATGTAAATACTGAAACACCATCTATATCTTTAGTATGGGAACAATGAAACATCATCATCTGCATCTTTATCTTGTATGTAGAAATATCGTATTTCTATGTGTTACGACAGAACATAGGGTTCTCTGTTATCACAACTCTCGTTATCACATAGAATCAATGTAGTATCCATCTTTAGGTCAAGGAGACCTAATATCAGATTCCGAATCCATATGGCTTCACAACTTAGCAGAGAAATCTGCTATGTATTCTTCTTTTGTTGTTATAAGAGAAACACTAGACTGTTTCTTGCTAAGCCATGAACTCATAGTAGACCCCAAACAAAAGCATCTACCTGATGTGATTTTCCTTTCTGAGATACTTCCAACCCAATCTACATCTGTATAGCCATACAATCTGTAGTCATGGCTACCATCATAGTATAGACCAAGGTCTATAGTCCCTTTCAGATATCTCATCACATGTTTTGCAGCTACTAGGTGAACCCGTCTTGGTTGAACAAGATATTGACTTAAGGTGTTCACAGCAAAACAAATTTCTGGTCTGGTATTTGTTAAGTGCATCAATGACCCAATGATTTGTCTGTAATGAGTCGCATCCACTAACTCTAATGAGTCACCAGCTAACAGCTTCAAGTTGGAGTCCATGGGTGTGGCCATGGCTTTTCATTCCAACATATTGAATCTCTTCAATATCTCTACCGCATACTTTCCTTGGTTGAGAAAGATTTCTTCTGAACTTTGTCATACTTCCAGACCTAGGAAATGATGCATTAACCCAAGGTCTTTCATCTCAAATTCTTCTGCTAGTTTCTTCTTGCTATAATAACAGGGTGACAGGTTCATCTTCTACAACCTTGTAGTAAAGGTTAGGATCGAATTTACTCTTGGCAAAGCCCATGCTCGTCAGGAGACTATCTATTCTTCCATACCAAGCTCGAGGGGCTTGTTTAAGGCTATACAAGGCCTTCTTCAATTTGAATACATGAGTATGTCTATATTCAACTTCAAATCCTTGTGGTTGTTCTATGTATACTTCTTCTTCGATCACACCATTTAGAAAATCTGTTTTCACATCCACCTGGTGTAAGTCCCACTTCATCATGGATGCAAGTGCCATGGTAGCTCTAATTAAAGTATACCGTGCTACTGGGGCAAATGTATCTCCATAATCAATTCCCTCTTTCTGAGAGAAACCTCTGGCCACAAATCTTGCTTTAGACTTCTCAATACTTCCGTCAGTTGCATGCTTTATTTTGCATATCCATTTGGAGGATACTATACTCTTTCCTTTTGGTTTGGGAACTGTATCCCAAACATCATTCTAGTATTCTTTCATCATAACATCTTCCATGAGTTCATCTTGTCGGGTCATCAACATATCCTAGTCTTCTGCATTCAACCTTGAAGGTTGGAACCCACTTTAATCTTGGTAAAGTCTCGATCCAGCAGGAAGCTGTCCATCATGTCGTACCATGTCAAACTTAGATATCTTCTGTAGTCACTCCCCCTGAAGTGGAGTATCATCTTCCCTCTTCATTCTGTACAGGTGGCTCTATGCTTGATATATACTTGTCAATAGAGTATGTCATGTCATAGTCTATTCTTTTTAAGGCAAATCATGAACCTTGCTTTGTACACTTGTTCTTGTAGATCCATATGGAGGATACTACGTACTTCCCTTTATGTCTCAAAATCATATTGTATACATCATTCCCCATGATCAACTGTTATTATTTGATCATAGCTTCTTTCATAGCATTCTTTTCTTCATCTTGAGTTATCTTTCGTACCCATGGTGGTCTTCATCCTTCGGGGTGGATCTACCGCTCTCTGAAGCTCTTTCTTCCATCATGGTGTCTCTGACCCTGGGAGCTTCAGATTCATGTTTATTGGAGTGAATTTTGAATTGTCATCACTTGTTCTTCAGAACAATTCCCATCCTTGTTTTCTTGTAGGAGGTTGTTCAGGACCTTTCCTACAATTCAAATGCACCAATTGCATGGTTAGAACTATTTCATAAAACATATGCATAACGACAAATTCTTATGCATCATGCAATTGTTTAGCCAATACAACATTCATCCATATCTTACGGAAACTTTCTAGATTCCTTCCATCTCTACCATGACATCATTGAGATTTGTGCACTAATCCAATATGTCAGCAAGGAGGTTTCATTCCAGATAAGTAGCAATGGAGAGATGTATAGCACCATGAGCTACTTACCGATCACATGCATATTAGTAGTATACAGTCATTAATGCAAACAATCTATCATGCATAACACATCAACTGAATAGAATCAAATGCATAACAAAACAATATCATTAAATGACAATTGAATACTTATCTTTTGTTTGTTTCATGGGTAGACTCCTTCTTGATCATTCTCCTTCATCATATTCTTCATTCATGAAATCATCATTTCTTATCCAAATGATAAGATGGATAAGAGGTTCGTCGAGAATAGAGTTCTTCATATTCCTCATCGCTTGAGGGATCTTCTTTGAATGGTGAGAGCTTGATCTTCAATTTGCTCCCATCTTTCTTCTTCTCTTCTTATGAGACGAGCTTCTTCTTCTTCCCAGAGTCAACTAAAAGTAATCACTTCCTTCTGGCACACATTCCTCGCATGAATGAATCCCATCATCATGGGAGGCCATTCAAGGTGGCTATCACCACTTCTGCATTCTCTGCTTCTTCTTCTACCGCTTCAAGATGTTATGCATTCCGGATCTTCACATTCTTCAACTGTTTTCTCAAAGCAATCTTCTAATTTAAGTTCTTATCTTCAAATAGCTTGATCAAGGAATCAAACATCTTCGATGTATTTAGGGAAGACACTTGTGGTATAAGTTGATCCGTGATTGAATCAACAATGATCTTCTTGGCCTTGATCAAGTTCTTCTTGTGTAAGGCTTTGAGGCTCATCTCCCTCTAGAACTGGAACCTCTCTACTCATGTAGGTGTCCAATTCATTTTATTCAGAGAGATCAAATACTTCCATGCTTGGAAGTTTTCAACTTCACCAAGCTTATCATCAAGCTGATGTGATAGATCACTTTGAAATGAGAACCTCAAATGCAAATAGCAAAAGATTAGATCTTACTAATTTGAGGTGTCCGTCCTGCTTCCGGAGCTGGATGATCTAGGGTTTGTCAGAGAAACCCTAATTTTAAAAACTTGGAATATTTCAGATATGATTGGATATAAATATATATCTCTTTAAATGGAGCTGTCCAATGTACTCCTTTTCTGAAAACAGTGGAGGGAAGCTCCCGGAATAGGAAGCCCTAGTTTTCCAATTTCTTCTGCAGAAATTCCTGTTACTGTTTCTGTGATATATCTGAAATTAATGCTCCTTTGTGTCTAAAGTTTTTTAATGAGGTAACATCACATGTCCCTATTCCAAAACCATAGGTTTCATCAGAATTGGTTTCACCAATTTGTATTTATGATCATTTTCCCAATGTGACCTGTTACAAGACTGTTCAGAATAGTGAAGTTGCACGGCATGCCACGTGTCACTGGTTCATCTTCAGGTTCTAAAATTTGGACCCCGGAAATTAAAGGCTGTGATATTTCTGTAACATCTTCAAGAATTCCATTTGGACCTCTGTATCCCAATCTATATCAATTATCCCCAGGTATCCTGTTTAGGGATGAATTCTGGAAGAGGCTAGAATCCTAACGTGGAGGGATCATATCTCCAAAAATATAGCGAATTGGAGGCTGAATTTTGGACACAATGTACATAAGGATTTTATATTTGGCATAGGAAATTTATAGCTCCTGAACCTTCGCCAATATTGGGATATAGCGAATGTACCAGAACTTAGCAGTTTTAGTATTTAGGGTTTTTCTAGCTCAGGGTCAAACTAGGGTTTGACTTTCCTAGAGATTCACCCAACCAAAAATCTTGATCCAGGTCTCTAAACTTCGATTTTGATGAGGAGAGAAATCCCATGCTAGGCTCACTCAAAAATTCGTCTTCTGCAAGAAGCCCTAATTTCCCGCACCGAAAACTGAAAATGCTCGGAATTGAATTCCACTTCGATAGAAAGATGCGCCCTTCAATGCAGAGTCAGCCTAGCCTTCTTTTGTTGATCGATTGTGGAGAGAGAACCAAAATGTAAGAAGCCCTAGATTCTGTAGCTGCACAATGTCTTCTTTTAGGGTGGCTCTGATACCATGTTACTTTTCATATGCTTAGCTAAGACATCAGTATTTCATTTCATTTTCATAACAAAAGCATATAAACAGGATCACTGAAAGATAGACAAGCACAACCATACAAAAGGAACACAAAGATTTATCCTAGGAAAACCCTAAAGGGAAAAACCCAGCAAAAGCTTCCTTAATATAGATGTCCCAAAAAGATAAAAGATAAAACCAGCAAGAAGATCAAAGCCCGATCCTCCTCCTTCTCCAGCTACTTCTGTTCTCCACTAATGCGCTACACAAGTGAGAGTGTGTTACAAATGAGGAGCGCTACACCTCTATTTATATTCATCTGTTCACTTAAGTTAACTCATCTGACATGTAGGCTCAAGTTAAATCATGTAGGCTTGAGTTACACATGTAGGCTCAAGTAACCACACCGGGGTGCTAATGACCCACCTTTACAATTAGAGGGGACTACCTCATGACTCTTATTAGTTATTCCGATTATAAGCATTGGGGTACAAAGTAATACAAGTGGTTCTCCCGGTAGGACCATCGGGGACCAAAAAAAGATACATATAGAATATTCTTCGAAGTTACAATATTTCAACAACATGAAGGTAAAGTCCCCTTCCCTTGAAAAGCTTAAAGTTAAATCCATACCACCGCTTGAAGATCCTATCAATGTACTTGACAACTACCCTCTACCTTCCTTGACCCACATAGTCAAAACAAATACTAAAAAAACCCCTGCAAAAATAAAAGAATAAGAATATCTTGTTTTTACCATCCAAGACACAACTTTCCAGAAAATCCTTGAAATCTTTATTGGGAAATTACCCAAAATCTAGAAATACATTATTAAATGGCCTATTCTAGAAATAATCTCCCCACTGGGAATCTAGATTCTACTTCCATGACAAATTCAAGTTTCATCCCCGACATGAACTAGTCTACCTAAGAAACCCTTCAAGTTTCCTTTGTTACCTTGTAACTTTGGATTTAACACGACCACAATGGAGAGAATCCCACATCAATCCATCGTCTACTTAACTACAACAACAATATCATTGACCTCCAAACCACCTTCACTTCAATATATCCCTACTGACCCAATAACGTCTGCACCAAGAACTCCACATATTTCATCCGCCACTCGTCCTCCGTCAACCACAACAACTGCTCTGACCTCCTAGGAACACCCAATTTCAACCATTCCTATACCGATGACCTCTATTCCTACACCTCAACCTACATCGACTATTAGTCTCTCGACCATATATGTGCCATTATCTATGCCTTCGACAACCACTGCTCTAGAAACAACGATGACGCCTCCTCCCTCACTACATGTGTAGCAGTTAAATCAGGAACAAGGAAACAAGGAAGGTAAAAAGAAAAGAAAATAAATAAATTCCAGATTACATTTCAGTCGGTTACAGACACCAAGGACCGTGAACTTGACACCCTACTTAAGAACATCATTAAGGAACAGAAGAAGAGATGGTCAAAATGCAAAAAGAATCTTGTTGTTGTTGAATACAAACAAAATGAAGTACTTGAAACTTTTGACAACATGATTAGAAATATCAAACCAATTCCATGCAAACCCCCAATCAAAAATCCCCTAGATCATATTGTAAATCTTTTTGGGTCATTGACAACACTGCTTGAAGAGGTTGTTGCGCAAAAGAACCAACGGGATGAACAACAGACAACTACATTACTAGAAGAACAACATAAGTTATTTTTGATTTGACACACCAAAATTCATGAATATAAACCTCTTTCCAAGCAACCGAATACTATTTTGCACAATTGGTATTCACATTATGGCCAAGCAAAGTAAAGAACAACTTAGCACTTATTTTTCAGCAAAAATCCTCTAATGCTCTCACCATTGTGCCATACCTTGAGCAATAGATAGACACAGAGAAAAATAAACTCAAAGAATTACAAAACAAATATGATTAGTGGTCTAAGTATGCTCAATAGACACAGGACGAAGTCGACATATTGGTAAACTAGATTGACAAATTACTTGCCGATGCCAATAATCAATATCTACTTCTTGGTGAAGACTTGAAGAATATCTAACATGACCTTCTCACTTGTAAAATTACCAATTTATCCAATATAATTACAATTAGTTCAAACATACAGAAGACTCTCCATGAGTGGCAATATGTTTAGTATCAGCTTTCCTCCTCTTCCAGTGCCATTGTCAAAGCTTGCAGTGCACCTATCCATCCCAACAGTTCATCAACGCAACAACCTTAACAAAATATTTTCCAAATTTTGAAAGTTTTTGTACTCCCCTATTCTCCTCGATACAAAGAAATATCTTGTTGGTGGGGGACATGCTGGAGGAGCCTAGTGGACTAGATGACTAGTTCCTCTAGCTGACGATGGTCGAGTTGGTTCAGTCGGTCGGTTAGATGACTATACCTTCAATTGTAACTAGTTAAATCTTTAAGGACATTTCCACTTAAATCCATGTTGTCATCGTGATTTTATGCTTTACAAATTTCAAAATATGTTTTAACGATTCATTTAACCTATATTATTTTCCAAAATCCATCTCAACGTTAATGTTTAAGTTGTGAAGATACATAGATGTTCATTTGTTGTGGTTATATCTATAGACAAGATAACAATTGCTTTATCACTCTTTGGACTATAACCTGAAACATTTAGATCAAAGGTCGTGTTTCCTTCTTGGCTAGATACTTCAATATCTGAGATGAACCCATATGACATTTAATAAGAAGGTGGTGACTAATGCCTATTAATTTTTTGTTTTGACACCTGAATATTTAAAGCAGATGGTGGAAACTTGTTTAGTTATTTCCTCAAGTTTGACAAAGAAGTCGAATTTGATGCTCTTTCTACAATTGAAAATTCCTCTAATCTTGATTCAAATTGTGTGGCCTTACCAATGGATTTTTTTATTCTTTTTTCATTCCAACTAAAGATGAGGGATTTTCTTTTATCATCAGTTGGAAAATATGCATTTAACAATTAAGGAAAATGGTTAAATCTTGGCAATAATGAAAAATTCACGACCACCCTATAAAATGATTTAGACACAATACCTAGTAAGAATAAGAAAATGGCTACATAGGAATGGTTTATAAAATATATGAAAGCAATTTCATCTCCACCTTTTATTACCGCAATGGTCTTTATAAAATTCTTTGGGTTCAATTGAGAAAAACGACTCTTGTCTATGCTTTCAAGAATAGTTGTCATAACGCATTCATCTTATTTGGTTTCATTTCATCAAAGATGACAATATTAAATTATTAATTTAAAGTATCTAGCAAGCAATGGAATTACGAACAATTTTTCTACAATGTTGATCAATATATTCGCTTATTTTATTATTGCATGACGTTATTTTGTCTCATTGTACACAAGCCAACAATATTGCAAATACAACAAATATTATTGGTCATACTTTAGTTTGCATAAAACTATACTAATGGAAGAATCCTTTTGTTTGAGTCAATTAGTCCTAAATGGCTAGGGTCAAACCACTGACACATCAAAAGGAAAAAAATCAACACTAATTTCCCTATTTACCTATTTAACTAAGAATTAAGAAAATGAGAAGATCAATAGGTACATCTGGTTAGGTGGATAGCCTTCTTATCGATATCCATTAGTCCAATATTTGATCCTTTCTCCTAGTCAAATCCACATAAGATCTACACACAAGAAAACAAGAAAAACGTTTCTCAAACCTTTTTAATTCTTAATTGAAATAATCAATGACAATGCTAAATTAATAACTAACTAAATAACTATCTTTTAGGTAAAATTAATTCTCCTCCAAATACACTAATCATTGTATGAAATAATCAACACAAGTGTTAGGGGAGGGGAAAGAGATATATATATTATATATATTATAAGAGACAATAACAAATATATTTGATACAACAGATAGTACCTCCTTCACCAACATTAGTACAAAATGAGAGGTAAGTGACCAGGTGACAAAAAAATTTGGTCGCCATGGTTTTTTCAAGGTATAAATGACCAAAATTGAGAAAATTTAAGTGAGCTAACTAAAAATGACCAAGACAAATGACCAATTTGGTCACAGGATAAGAACTAAAAAAATTTAACTAAGATAAATGACCAATTTGGTCATGGGATAAGATCTAAACTAAAAATGATCATATAACAGTTGGTCATTTTTAGTTGTGTCACTTCGGCAATGGAAAATTACAATTTTGACAATGAATTTGTACAATTTAGGGGGTCTCCTTGAATCCATCTGCAATGTTAAAATTTAGTAAAATGTAACCTGGGTGCCTTCAAATCCATCTCCAGTGTTAAAATTTAGTAATTGTAACATTGTAGATGGATTCATATGTATCTAGTTCAATGTTCTTATCATTTCCATTCTTATTTCACCATTTTTGTTTCTGTATTATCCCTTCGATAGATCCACCAAGTTGTGTCATGTGTGTCATCATGGTGTGTCAGTTGAGTTTAGTCTTATATATTTGTCATCTTTCCCTTTAGGCATTGTCATGTCGTGAAGTTGGTTTCATTATTTTCATCTTGTCATACTTCTCACATTCATATTTGGTTTGAACAAAACCATGGACGTTTAACCCTCTCGGTATTCTATTAAAGTTTCGACAAGTTCATGTATTTTGTGTCATGTTATTTTAAAACTGTCAACCTCACAATCTCCATTAATTCTCCATATGCATCCAATATTCATCATGGTTCTCCTCACACATGTATTGTTGTGACGTTGGTGTCATTGTGTTTGGCTCATCGTATTGGTCAATGGAACGATTTGTTAACGAACGACAATAAGAATACTTTCTAAGCAAATAGTGATAATTGTCAGACCCGTTTTCGTCGAACAGTAACAGTTGGGTCAGCAATCGGGGGTATTCGACCATGTGTTATAAATAAAGAAATATAAATGTTATTCGATGAAAGAATAAAAATAATGAATCCCTGAAGGTCAAGTCTTCTTTGACGAAAAGAATATCTAGCGAGTCATAAAAAAATAGCGGATATAGAAAAGATAGAAAGAGAAAAGAGGTGCAAGCAACGAGAAAAATTGAGGGATATTTCTAGTCCATTACACATAAAAAGAAGTCTAAACAAAATAGGTGAGATGGTTAAGCAACCAAAAGTCTTACTTGATTCGAGGGACATTGGACCAAATGAGAAAGAAGGTGAGGTGTTGATGCCCGAAGAACAGTCGCACATGATGGTGTTGACCCTGCAAACTTGTGTATTACAATCCCAGACATATTGTCCTTCGTCGAGGCAATTCCCATGACAATATGACTGGGACGACCATTAGATGGATAGTTGAGCATGACATGGTACTAATTACAGTTGATTCTAGCGTCTGGATCCGACTAGACCAAAGTGGACAAATAACTAATTGATTGATTCTCCAACACCTAGAGCGAGGTAATTGGGTTACCTTCACTCTAGAATTCGAAGCACACTCATTTAAATTATTATATCCAAAACACTTGGAGGTACCCCCCCTACCAGTAACATTATTTAAAGATCCTCCTAACCCATCGGAGAGTTAGATTAGCAACAAAGAGTTTGTAGAAGAAGTATGTATGTCATGGTATGAGTCAAAGTTGAAAGAGGCCAGCAGTAGTCGTCAATTAGTAAGTGTGTCTTTTAGTCCATCTTTTGTGATAAGTACATTAAAAATTTCTAACACAATCGCTTGTCGAATTCTTGTTAATACCTTATTTTTTATGGGGATGGTGATCCTAAAAATCATTGGTTTGTTTGTGAAGCCTTGTGGCAAGCTAACCTTATTGATGATGAAAATCAACAAATTAATCAGTTTGCAAGAGGACTTCTAAATAGAGCGCTAACATGGTATATGAACTTTCTGGAAGAAGGTCCCAAGTCAAAGAAACAGATAAAATAAATTTTTTTAGAACTCTTCAAGAATGATGACACCCGACACATGGAGGAACACAAGCTAAAGAAAATCAAACAAAGAATAAGAGAATTTGTTAGAGAATATGACTGAAAATTTAAAGACATCTTAAGCCAGATTCCTTCTAAATTGGATCCTGCATTGGTAATATATATTTTTTTGTTGATGGAATTCAACAAAGAATCAAGACACCAATATTGATGAAGAAGTATACAGCATACATAGATGTCTCGAAGAAAGCATTACGAGTCGAATAAAAAAAATACTATACCACTAGACCGGTCGACCACTATCTAGGAGAAAAATTTGAAAATATACAAAGATATATGCAACATCTAACAATGTGTCACAACAACTTATGGTGTTCAATATGCACAATAGAAGGACATTCCAAAGAAAATTTCCCATACAATGAACAAAGAAGATATCATGGAAATACATACCAATGGGAATTAGACCAAATTGAATAAGTTCCACGTATATTCTCTGAGGAGAAAAAGCTAGATAACTTTCAAAAGATGTAGAAAAATTACTTATGTGATATATGCGAGATATTTGAACCCCATTCAACCACGGATTACCCGTACAATGCTGAAAACATCAAGCCAAAGTGGTGCAGAACTCCTCAGACAACTCAACATTCCACAACCAAATGAATGAAGAATCTAAATACTATACCTGGGTACCAAACGACATACCATACGTAAGCAGACGAGCAAAAAGGTCAAGATGATCACAACAATGATCGACAAAATAACAATAACAATCGATGGGGTGGATACAAAAATCATGAAATAAATAACAATCGAGGCTACCGACCCCCTAGAAGAAGTAAATCATGATTATTTGTGTGTTATAGTGAGGATAATCTAAGCCTTAATTTTCCATGGAAAGAAAAAACAAACTTGAAGTTATGTACAAAATGTGGCATTAGATAACCTATCTTAGAAGATTGTCCTATAATGCTTGACACACTTAATAAAAGAAGAATTGTTAATGTTTTGTCTTGTGTTCCTAACAATAATGAAACTATTACTAAAAATCTACAAGTTATTACTAGACAAGGCACACAATTTGGAGGAGATAATGATTAGATTTAAAAACTAAAAAGAAAACAACATGATTATTCTAACCTATTGAAGGAGAAGAAAATATCTAATAACACATCAGAAATGTTTACACAACTTGCATCTAAATAAATTAATGAATAAAGAATAAATAAAACACTTAAAGAGTTATTTCACTTATTAATTAAAGAAGAAGCAATTGCATGGTTAATCGACTTAATGTAATCAATAAAAAATAAACCTTAGAGAAATATAGCTACTAAAAGCATGTGCATACTAAATCAACGAGATAAAACTGATACTGACCCTCTCGTTGACCTAGAGGTCTAAGGGTTATGTATCAAACAAGTCGTCCTCGACTTAGGTTCACAAGAAAATATAAGGACAAGATCTACATGGGAAAAACTTGGTCGACCTCAACTCTTTGAATTAGACATTTATCTCAAATTGGAAAACCAAGGCTTAATTGAACCTATTGGAGTGTGGAAAACTGTTAAAAATTCAATCATGTGGATTAACAAAACTATTGGCTTTGAAATTATTGACCCTCATGAAGGATATAAATCCTTCCTTGCATTAGTCATTCAACCGTGGGGACACGAAATGAAAGCAATAATCTCCCTAGGAAAAGAGATAATTAAACTAAAAGGATAAGGAAAGAAAGTCATTGTACCAATCAATCCATCTCAAGGGAAACCTTGGAAAGAACTAGACGATACCAATGACGACATCTGACGACTATACCAAATACTACAGAATGACGAAGATACCATCGAACCTAATAATTATGGAGAGATCCATTTCTGAAGATACATGTTAGTCTGATATAATTATAATTCTGAACTATATCATTAGTAAATGGAAAATTACAAATCACATGCATGTGAATGTTTTCCTGTTTAAGTTATACCTAGAAATAGAATACATAACTGTTTTACCATATCTGTTATTTCTAAAATATTTGAACAAAAAAGATAATACTCAATGATTATTCCAACAAAAAAAGAATCAACTAATCTTTCGTCGTTGATGTATAAGGAATGTGAATCACCAATTGCACATATAGAAGAAGTATCTAAAAATGTTGGTGAACAAGGCCGACTACAAAGTCTAGTCGAAACTTTCACAGGACAAGCAAGAATATGGTGGGATATGTTATATTTTTAACATTAAGCTAGCATAACATTAGGATCTTTAATTGAGAGAACAACAAGCACATCAATCAAACACAAGAGGCAATGAACACAGTGTTTTTCCTCGGGGAAATCATAAATGGAGAAAACCCCACAACTTCCTCAGAGATAGAATCAACACCAAAAGTGAAACCCAAAAATAGTAAGATGATCTCCTGACAGCAGTAACCTCTTTCTTCCTTGCCCCAGTGTCTTTATCTTCCTCAACTATGCACTACAACTGAGTGTGAGTGAGTGTGTGATAAATAGAGAGACTGACTCTCTATTTATACTAATTCTCGACTTGACAAAACCCAAATAAGGCCGACTTCACTATGTGAGTCTAATAACCCTAGTGCCCCGGAACTACGGGGGCTTTAACCCTTAGACAATAGGAGGGTTACCCACCTTGACTTGACATGACTTGTTTACATTATAGAAACTCTTGATAGGAACCTCAGGGCATGACATGACTCAAGTACATTACAAATACATCCCGGAATAAACATCGGGTTACAATACATAAGAAATACAAGTGAATACATTCTGAAGTTACAATTACATCAACACTCCCTCTTAACTAGGAAGGTAGTCTCTCGACACAATTTATCAACACAAGTATTCTTCTTTGTATCATCTGGATCATCATTGAGTCTTTGTCATCTTCACCTTCAATTCATCTCTATCTTCAAGTCATCTTCACCTGGATCTGGATCATCACTCGCTTTGGATCATCATCACTGGATCTGGATCATCTCTGGAGCATCGTGACTGGATTTGGATCATCCCTTGATCTGGGTCATCTCTGTTGGATCATCATCACTGGATATTCACAGGTGCTATCTCATGATTCTTCTCGTCACAGGAATTTCTACAGAGCCAGCCCTTTTTCATGCTAGTTGTAGGCCTAGCCTCCATGTAGGTCTTCTTCCATCACTTATATCTGACCCTAGGTCAAAATGGCCCGCCCAACACTTATATATGATCATGTAGGAACCAATCCTATAATCATATCAGAAAGACACGCCCAACACTCACATCTGACCATGTGGGAACACCTCCCACAACCCTATCAGAAAGGCCCAACACTCACATCCATCAACCAATGTCGGAAAGGCTCAGCACTTACACTCGGCCATGCGAGAAACCAATCCTCCATGCTGAAAGGATCTTCACTTACATCTGACAACCAATGTCAGAAGGCTCAGCACTTATATTCGACCATGCAAGGAACCAATCCTTCAGGCCGAAAGGGCTTTGCACTTACATCTGACAACCAATGTCAGAAGGGATTGCACTCACATCTAATCTTGTAGGAACCAATCCTACAGTCATATCAGAATGGCCCCCAGTCCCAGACTGAGCTACCTGGTAACTGACCAGGTGCTTCAATTCCAAGAATGGCATTCAATGCTTACTTCTGATCATGTAGGAACCAATCCTATAGTCACATCAGAATGGCTCAACACTCACATCTGACATGGAACGAACCAATCCTCTCACCATGACAGAATGGCTCAGCCCTTACATCTGACCATGGAAGGAACCAATCCTCTCACCATGTCAGAATGGCTCTGGGTCTCATCATTTCCCCTTGGAGGAAACCTTGATCTGGAGAACACCAAGCTTCTCCCTGAAGTACTCAAACTTCACCCTAGCCAATGGCTTCGTCAACACATCATCTATTTGTTCCTCCGTCGCAACATACTAGAGCTCCATTGCTCACCTCCGCACCATATCCCTGATATAGTGATACTTGATCTCGATATGCTTCGACTTGTCATGGAACACTGGATTCTCTGACAACTTCATGCAACTCTGGTTGTCATAATGTATACAAGTAGCATCCATCTGGAGATCAAAAAAATCAGGCAGTAGCTTGCTCAACCATACTGCCTCACAACTAGCTGAACAAGCTGCGACATACTTTGCTTCAGCTGTACTTAGTGCCACACATGATTGCTTCCTGCTAAACCAAGAGATCACCCCTAATCCCATACTGAAGCAACACCCTGAAGTGCTCTTCCTATCAATGGCACTGCCTGCCCAATCTGAATCAACAAAACCCTCCAGGTTAATCTTCTGATTTTCCTCGTACTTCAGCCCATAATCAATTGTACCCCTCAGGTACCTCAAAATATGCTTTGCAGCAATCAAGTGAACATGTCTCAGATCTCCCAAGAATTGGCTCAAGGTGTTCACAGCAAAGCAAATGTCTGGTCTCGTGTTCACCAGGTACATCAAGGACCCAATCATCTGACGATACAGCGTAGCATCAACCGTCTCTGATGAAGCATCACTCAATTGCTTCAAGTTCGATGCCATAGGTGTGGTCATGGCCTTGCAGTCCATCATCCCAAACCTATTCAGGATCTCTACGGCATACTTCTCTTGTCCGAGGTAGATTCCATCTGCATTCTACCACACCTCCATATCTAGAAAATAATGCATCATACCCAGGTCCTTCATTTAGAACTTGGCAGCAAGCTTTCTCTTCATATCAACAATCAACCCATCCATACCTGTTACAAAAAAATCATCTACATACAGTAGGAGCATCACTGGGTTTCCATCTTCAACCTTATAGTAAAGGTTGGAATCTGATTTACTCTTGGTAAAGCCCAAACTAGATAGAAAGCTGTCAATTATGTCGTACCATGTATTGGGTGCCTATTTCAAATCGTACATGGATTTATTCAATTTGCAAACATGAGACTCCCTGTCATGTGTCTCAAAACCAAGTGGCTATTCTACATACACTTCCTCTTCCACTACACCATTCAAGAAAGCAGTCTTGACATGCATTTGGTGTATTTTCCATTTCATTACTGAAGCCAGAGCAAGTACTGATCTGATGGAAGTGTATCTGGCTACAGGTACAAAGGTTTCTTCATAATCTATTCCTTCTTTCTATGAGAAACCACGAGCCATGAATCTTGCCTTATATTTCTCTATTCTACCATCTGCAGCATGCTTGATCTTGTAGATCCATTTGGAAGTTACAACCGACTTCCCTTCTAGTCTTGGGACAACATCCCAAACATCGTTCTTCATGATCGATTGATACTCTTTGATTATAGCATCCTTCCATTCTTTTTGTTATGTCGCTTCTTCATAATTGGAAGGTTCTTCATTGATAAAGTCATATAGTAAAGCTACATATCCGGAGCAGGATCTGGTTTTCTTTCTTTCTCTGTGATTCTCTTCTAGAGCCCCATATCTCTCCGTACCTTGGATAATTTCTCGTACCCAAGCAAGTTTCCTCTTATGAGGATTCTTCTCCTGAGGTGGATCTACAGGTCTTTGTGGTTCTTCAAATTCTCTATCTTCTTCTTGAGTTTCTTCATTCATGGTTGTATCATGAATTCTGGGTGCTTCTGCTTCTTCAGGTTCTTCAACAGGTCTCTTTCTGGATTTGTTGTAAGATGTGTCTTCATCGAATGTTACATCCCTACTGATGTCGATCTTCTTGAATCTTGAGAAGTATATTCTGTAAGCCTTCGAGCTTTCAGAGTATCCCACAAATATACCCTTCTTTCCTGAAGGATCTAGTTTTGTTCTCTTCTCTTTTGGAATGTGTATGTACACTGTACAACCGAATATTCTAAGATGGATGAGTTCTGGTTTCTTGCTGGAAAAGACTTCTTCAGGTGTCTTATTCTTGAGTACTCTATGCGGAGTATGGTTCTGTACATACATCGATGTTCTGGCAGCCTCTGCCCATAGATGCATGGGAAGATCCTGATCATGAAGCATTTCTCTTGCATCTTCCATGATAGTTCTATTCTTCCTTTCTGCAACCCCATTCTGTTGTGGATTATATGGAGTGGATAACTCCCTCTTAATCCCTGATTCTTTGCATAAGTCTTTGAATTCATTTGATGTGAATTCTCCACCATTATCTGATTGAAAGGTCTTGCTATTCTTTTCTCTGTGGTTCTCGATCAAGGCTTTGAATTCCTTGAACTTGTTGAAAACTTCATCTTTGTTCTTCATGAAGTAAATCCATGTCTTCCTAGAAAAGTCATCAA
>LPNX011029231.1:187421-267907 GCA_001517045.1 Pseudotsuga menziesii
ACGCTCTTAGTGAACTTGATGACATTGGTCTGCATACATCGAAGTGGATGATTTCCAAGATTCCTTTTTCCTTGCTCTCTCTACTTGGAAATGTCTTCTTTGTATTCTTTCCTTTCACACATCCTTTGCAGACCCCTTCATGTTTTGCTTGAATTTCTGGAAGACCTTCAACAGCTTTGCTTGCAAGTGGTAGTGCTCTATAATGCACATGTGCAAGCCTTCTGTGCCAAATTTCATTTGGCTCTACTATGTCATGGACCAAATCTTGTTCTAGATGGCCCTTCAGTTTGTATAAACCTCCTTCTTGTTCTCCAATTACTATTGCATCGTCAATAGTCTTTCCTCTTGACCACATGAGGACTTAGCCATCTACAAATGAAACCTCATGCCTTTTGCATCGAGTGCCGATATGGATAGAAGATTCTTCTTTAGTCCTGGTACAAACAAGACATCCTTCATTTTCATAGACTTTCTAGAGTCTAGCTTGTAGGACGATTCACCACTACCTTTTATGGGATATTGGTAGTCATCCCCAAGTTTCACCGTATGGGGTGAATTATGTTTGGATAGTTTCTCAAAGGATTCCTTGAAACCTGTCATGTGTTTGGAAGCCCCACTGTCAATAATCCAATCTTTGATTCCATGAGTGACAGTTCCCGTGAGAGCGGAGATCAAAACATATTCATATTCACTTGAAGAGTCTTCACTTTCTTGTTTTACTCTCTTCCTGGGATGATCATCATCCTCAACAGTGTAAGCATGATGTCTTCTTTTGGAGTTCTTCTTCTTCCTGGATCCATTCTTATTCATGGGACAATTTATAGCAAAGTGTCTTATTTCATCGCGTGTATAACATCTGAGTTTGGATGGATCCCTTCTTATAGGATTGTTTTTCTAATGAGAATGCTTACCTTGGTGATGATGATTTTCCCTTCTTCCTTTCCTGGAGTGTACTATGAGAGCTTGATCTTCACTTCCCATATTTTCTTCTCGAGCTGCTATCCGAGCTTCTTCTTGTGAACATTCTTCCCACAGTCTACTGAACTTGACTAACTTCTTCCTAGCACAGATTCCTTAGATGAAAGAATCCCATGACCTAGGAAGACCATTCAAGGTTGTCATCACAATTTCTGCATTCTCCACTTCTTCATCTACTACTTCCAGCTGTTCTTTGATTTGGGAGACCCTTTTGAAGTATGACTTGATGGTCTCCTCATTCTGGATCTTTACATTCTTCAACTGGTTCCTTAGAGTCATCTTCCGATTGATGTTCTTCCCTTCAAACAGTTTGGTTAGGGAATCAAACATGGCTTTAGGTGTCTTAAGGGAGCACGCCTATGGTATGAGGTGATCCTAGATAGAATCAGCAATGATCCTCTTTGCAATAACCAAATTATTCTTATGTAATGCCTTTGCCTCATCTCCCTCTGGAACTGGAACCTCCTCACTGATATAGGAGTCCAACTCATTTTCTTCCAGGACTAGGCAGATCCTATACTTCCAGGCTCGGAAGTTATTAGCTCCCTCAAGCTTTTCGTCAAGCTTGGTATGATGAGACATCTTAACTGAGAACCTCAAATGGAAATACAAAAGATTTAGATCTTACGAGGTCAAGATGTCGTATCTGAATTTGGAGCTGAAATTCTACAGTGCTGGTTCAGGAGCAGATTAGGGTTTTTTCCTTTTCCAGAGTTCTGTCCAACCAAATGCTTTGATTTTGATCCCTAACTTCGATTTTGGGGAGGAGATCAATCCAGGCCTAGGCTCACTGAAAAATTCCACTTTTGTGAAAATCCCTAATTTTCGGCAGTAGTGTTGGGTCAAAAACTAAAAAACCTCAGAATTGGATTCTAATTCGATAGAAAGATGTGCCCTCAGGAGGAGAGTTATTCCACCCTTCTTTTGCTGAAAATCTGTGGAGAGAGATCCACAAAGTAGGAATCCCTAGTTCCCGCAGCTGCATAGTGTCTTCTTCTTAGGTTAGCTTTGAGACCATGTTATATTTTTAACAATAAGCTAGCATAACATTAGGATATTTCACTGAGAGAACAACAAGCACATCAATCAAACACAAGAGACAATGAACACAGTGGTTTTCCTCGGGGAAACCATAAATGGAGAAAACCCCGCAACTTCCTCGAAGATAGAGTCAGAACCAAAAGTGAAACCCAAAAACAGTAAGATGATCTCCCGACATTAGTAACCTCTTTCTTCCTTACCCCAGTGTCTTTCTCTTCCTTAGCTATGTGCTACAACTGAGTGTGAGTGAGTGTGTGATAAATAGAGAGACTCACTCTCTATTTATACTAATTCCTAACTTGACTAAACACAACTAGGGCCGACTTCACTATGTGAGTCTAATAACCCTAGTGCCCCGGAACTGCGGGGACTTTAACCCTTAGAAAAAAGGAGGGTTACCCTCCTTTACTTGACATGACTTGTTTACATTATAGAAACTCCCGATAGGAATCTCGAGGCATGACATGACTCAAGTACATTACAAATACATCCCAGAATAAACATCGGGTTACATTACATAAGAAATACAAGTGAATACATTCCAAAGTTACAATTGCATCAACAGGATACACAACAGTCCCGACTACAACAATAGTTTATTTCTTCAGCGAATTTCATTGAACAATTTGGAGGAAATAAGCTCAAAGCACAAGTATAAATACCAAAATTTGTCTAGGGACAAGACCTAGTCAATCATATTGATATATGTGAAAAAGAATGGAAAACGGTAGGATATCGAGATGAACGACTATATCCTCACTTATTCCCAAATACCCTAGAATATTTTCTAATAAATGGTATAATATGGATAAATCCACAGGACAAACGTTTATTTGGAATTAGCTAAAGAAAATTTTATCCAGGATTTTTCATTCTCCTTTGCATAAGAACCTGCTAAAGAAGAAGTTGAAGAATTAAAAAGATTTATATAGATGACATATAGTCCACTGACAATGTCAACCGAACGACCACAGTCTACCTTCAATAGCATATCGACCAAACAATTACAACAATCGAATCGATTAGAGATAAAGAATGAGAAAAATATTGGAAAAAGTTTATGTTGGAAAAAGCACCACCCAGTGGTTGGAAAAATTGTTAATACTGATGAAAGTTAGCTCAAAGAAAAATTCAGAACCGGAAAGGCTAACACCTAATGATTTTCCTAATGCATTTACAAAATTCAAAGAAGGTAGTCATCCCATCGATGAAAAAACAACACCAGAATGTATGGATATGAAAATCAAAATAAAAGAAGTCGATATCTCTAACGATGATCAACCAAAAATGGTTAAAATAGGAGATTGCCACTTGGAACAACAAATAATTGAAATAACTAGTATACTTAAAGAATACCAAGATGTATTTGTAAGATATTATAAATATTTGAAGAGGATAGTTCAAGAAATGGGATAAATGAAAATTGATATAAAACTAGATTCCCAACTTGTTAAAAAGCGTTCACATAAGTTATCCCACAAGTAGAAGAAAATAATAAGGAAATAAATTGATAATATGCTAGCTACATGAATCATATATCCAGTCAACCAATCAAGATGGGAAATCCCCATGTTATTCCAGCCAAAGAAACAAGATCGACAAGATTGATAATTTTTGTTGACTTGTGATGGATCAATAAAGTAACACTGATCGACCCCTTTCCGACACTTTTCATCGATGAAATCCTCAATGAAGTCACAGGACATCAATGTTATGCATTTACCGATAGATTATCAAGTTACAACCAAGTTCCTATTGCAAAAGAAGATCAACATAAGACAAATTTTGTATGCAATTTTTGTTCCTTTGCTTATAAAGTAATTCCATTTGTTTTAAATAATTCACCAATAGTATTCTCCATAATAGCAATAGAAGGATTTTAGTAATATCTATACAAAATAATGGTAGTATACTTTGATGATTGGATGATATACTATTTACTCAAATACCACATTCATTATCTTTGACTAATTCTAGAGCGATACTTATAGATCCATATACCCTTGAATATCAAGAAATGCATATTCACCACACCAATTAGTATTCTCTTGGGACATGTTGTCTGCAAAGAAGGAATTAAAGTTGACTTTGTAAAAACTAAAGTCATTCTTGACCCGAAGCAACATGTAATGCAAAAGAAGGTTAATGATACTTCTTGGCCATACAGGATACTAAGGAATTTTATAATATGTTAATCTAACATAAATTTCCAATTAGAATAATTATTAAAGGAGAATCAAGAGTTTTTTTGGTCTCGGTAATGCGTAGAGTCATTTGAGTTGCTAAAAATAAAACTCGTCGAAGCCCCATTACTAAGATTTTCAAATTGATCGATAAATTTCCATGTTCATATTGATGCTTCAAGAATTACAGTTGGTGTCATACCCACACAATTAGAAGACGACATAATGGACTACCCAATTGCATATGCTAGTCGAAAATTCAATAAAGCATAAAAGAACCACTCAACGACATAATGTGAATATATTGGAATTATTTTTTATTTACAAAAGTATTGACATTATTTGTTGGATAATACATTCATATTTTATATGGACCATTAATCACTTAAGTATCTAGTAAACAAATCACTTCACCTTGAAAGACTATACAGATGGCTTCTCTTGTTCCAATAATTCAGATTTGAGATAATTGTCCAACCAGGAAAATGTAACATTGGACCTGACCACTTGTCAAGAATAGAAATAGGAGAAGAAACCGTCAGAATTGACAATGAACTTCCTGATGCACATATATTTATATTTGAATTTGTATGGACGGAATTGGAAGATATAGCACAATTTTTAGATCAAGGATAAGCTCCAGAAGCGATGTCTGAAAAAAAAATACCCGTAATGAAAGTTGTACCATATACATTAATAAATGATTTTTTGTATAATATTGGACCAAATGAAATACTCAAATGAGTGTTTTCTTGAACATGAATAATAGGCTATAATCGACGAAGCACACAATGTCCCTACATGAGAACACTATCAAGCTGACACAACATCTAGAAAAAATTTGCAATCTAGATTATTGTGTCCAACGCTACAAAAAGATTGAAGATATCAAGTAAATAAGTGTGACAAATTTCAAAGGTTAGGACAACCATTACCAAGTAATGAGATGCCTTTAATATTTGTTGATCCAAGTTTAACTTTTGAAATTTGGGAAATCAAATTTGTCGGTCCTTTCCCATTTCCTAGCCGACAAACTAGAGCGAGATATATTATCATCGTAGTCAAGTATGTAACCGAATGGGATGAATATGAACCAGTCAAAGTGTTATCTATTGAATTCAGATTAAAGTTCATATATCAAAATATTATTACAATATCTGGATGCCCTCTCATCCTTATTAGCGACAAAAGAATGCACTTTGTTAATAAAACTATTGCTATTCTATTAAAAGAATTCATGATATGCCATCAAAAAAGTACAAATTACCATCTGCAAATGAACGGATTGTAATGACCTTTTTCTAAATTTTTACCAAAATGCCCAATTTTCCAATTTTTTCACAATTTTGGCTCTTGACTAGTTTTAGTGTCTTGGTCTCCAAATCAGCCCAATTGATCCCAAATATTCAGAGAAGGTGTATGAATAATATAATAACTTAATTATTATTTTCATGGATGTATTATGGCCCTCCAATCACTTCTGAAAGTTTGTACTAAATTCTTAACAAGATAGATGATTTTATTGGCAATTTTGGGCTCAAATCCCTCCGGGGGTAAGTGGTAGAAATAGCTTCCCAAATGTGTAGAAACCCACTAAAATTATTAAATTGAAGCATGGGATATGTATAATACATTATCATAGACTCATATTCATAAATAATTGACCTCCCATATCACTTCTTTCAATCAGATATAAAAAACTAGTTTTGGACCCTTGGGGAAATGAGGTGCAGTTTGCTCCAATTGCTATGAATTCGACCCAATGGCCACAAATTATCCGTTACTGAACATAAAACCCATAATATAATTTAATTATATTCCATTCATTCATAAATAATCAATATTTTTTATATCCATTTGAATCCATCAAGATTACAAGAGTTTACAACAAGGTAGTGGGGAAATGGTACTGTTTCTTCATTATTGAGCAATAATACATGATATTTATTGGCCTTTTGACCTGAGATATTTCTTAAATTAAATATAATATCATTTAAATTAGAATACAAAATACTAGAGCAAGATAATCCCCCTTAAAGAGATCAATAGCTCACCAAGTGCGCCTCACTCCATAGAGCTGAAATATGGTGAGAAAACTTGAGATGAAAGGAAAAACAAGCTTAACTTGATATGTCCACAACATTCTGTAGCTTTCACCTGTAAACTATGACTCCATTAAATCTCCTTGAAATACCTGAGTGGCCTCTCCAAACACCAACTAGGATGGGAATCTTTCACCCTTGAAATTGGCTAAGGCATGAACTAGTCATCCACTAGCTCGTTCTCTTCACAATAACAATTTTCACAAATGATAAAAAGGCCCTTCTCATGGATGATCCCCAAATTTTATAAAAAATATAGGTCTTCTAAGGTTCCAAATCCATCCATAAACCAAATCCAAGTCGAATTGGTGTGGCTGCTCATGCTATGCCATGTGGCCTCTCTCTTCACCTTCCCTCTTCTCCCAAATTCGAGTAGGAGCCTCTTTGCCTTCTCCAAATCCCATGAGCACCCTCTAAGATGATATATTTAGGCCTGACATTTCAGATATGTTATATTTCATCCTTCATATCTGACTTGTGTCATAACTGTCATAGAATCTCCATCATTGGTGTCATAGATGTCATAAATGTAAGGGGAATCTAGCCAAGCAACCATGAAACTCCCATTTGGCCCTTCCTCTCCCATTGTAAGTTACAATTCATCCCAAATTCTACCTATGAAGTATATTAACAAGTATATCAACCTTATAATACATCCAAAAAAATTAGGCTTCCCATAGATTCGAGATTGCAAGAGGAGGATGCCATTTAACATAGGAATTCTAGCTTGAGTGGGCCCCATAGTCTCCATGTGTCTCCATTCTCCATAGCCATTTCATTTTTCACTTGCATTAATTTAATTAAATCCATTAAATAAATATTTATTCCTTCTAATATCTAAACACCATTTATTAGCTCCCTTATTAACTTCCCAATGTTTCCACCCAACCTAGGGAACTAATAGGATTGATGGAATTTTCCTACTATGCAATTATTTGAATGGGGACATTACAGTACTCCCCACCCAATATTGCTTGTCCTCAATAAATTCTAGATTTTTATGCTTCAAAATATTCTCCTCTTCCCATGTGGCATCTTCACTTGGTAGATCCTTCCATTGCACCAAGTATTCTTTTATTGTTCTACTCCTCAATCTTCTCTCCCTTGTCTTCAAAACCTTTTCTGGAATAAGTGTGAGTTGTCCTTCATCATCCAAAGGAGGGAGTGTATCTGAAATGAAAATTTATTGACCAATATCTTTATTGAGACAAGAAACATGAAGTACATTATGAATTTTACTCCCTTCTAGAAGTTCCAACTCATATGCTACTTCTCCAATCTTCTGGATTACCTTGTAGGGCCCATAGTATCTTGGATTTATCTTTTCTGCTCCATTCCTTTTGAGATATGTTTGTTTGTATGGATGCAACCTCAAATATACTAAATCATCTACTTGAAAGGTCCTTTCCTCTCTATGTTTATCTGCATATTGTTTTTGCTGATTTTGGGCAACCTGCAAATTGTCTTTTAAAAGATTTAAAATTTCTTGGCTTTCTTCCACCCAATCTTTAGCTTTTGGAGCTCTACTATAACCAAATATCATATCAGAAAATGTAATTGCATAATAACCATATAATTCTCTAAAAAGTGAAATCCTTATTCACATGTGAAAGGTGGTGTTGTATCAAACCTCACCCAAGTGTAGCCATTTTGTCCAAGCTTTTTGTTGTTCTCCCACATAGTTTCAGAGGTACCCTTCCAACCATTTATTCACCCTCTCTATTTTTCCATCAGTTTGGGGATGGTAGCTTGTACTTGGAGTCAACTGAGTGCCCACCAATATGAAAAGTTCTTTCCAAAAATCACTCATGAATTTACCATCTCTATCACTCACAATGCTCTTGGGGAGCCCATGCAATCTGAAGATTTCTTTGAAAAACAGGTCAGCCACTTCTACAGAGCTAAATGAGGATGTAACAGAAAATAAATGAGAAAACTTAGTCAATATATCCACTACCACGTATATGCAATCCTGGCCCAAATATTTGGGAAAACCAGTGATGAAATCCATTGATATGTTGTCCCATTTTTGCACTGGAATGGGCAATGGTTGTAATAAACCAGCTGGGTATGTGAGTTATGATTTTTTTTGCTGACATACCTTACATTCATTCACATCATTTTGAAATTCTTCCTTCGTCCCCCTCTAATAGAACCTTTGCCTTAGTTTCCTATAGGTTTTGAAGATCCCCAGATGACCTGCTAGTGGGGAATCATGTGCTTCTTGCAAAATTTTGTACTTAAGCTTTGAATTTCGAACCAAATAAATTATTCCCTTATAGTATATTAGCCCATTCAATATTCTGTAGTTATCATCTCCCATGAGTCCATCTAATACATCAAAAGCAAACTTATCTTTGGCATATTCAACTAGTAGCATGTCTTTCCAATTTTTAGTAATGTCCATGAGAGAAAAAGAAGGTCTTCGAGATAATGCATCTGCCACAATGTTATTCTTTCCTTTCACATATTCAATATCAAAATCATAAACTTGGATATTGCTTACCCACTTTTTTTTCCTTTCATTTAGATCCTTTTGGGTAAGGAAGTGTCTTAGATTATTGTGGTCAATTTTCACCACAAACTTGTTTCCTACCAAGTATTGTTGGAATTTGGCCAAGGCATGCATGATGGACAACATCTGTTTGTCATATATGGAGTAAAGCTTTTCATGAGGCTGCAACTTTCTGTTCTCAAAGGCTATAGGGTGTTGGCCTTGCTTTAGGACAGCCCCTACTCCTCCACCTAAGGCATCACATTCAACAACAAAAAGCTTTGAAAAATTAGGTAATGCAAGTATGGGACAACTAATCATTACCTCTTTCATTTTTTGGAAGGCCTTTTCAGCCTCTTCATTCCACTTGAAAGAATCCTTCTTAGTCAAGTCAGTGAGTGGACAATTCAACTTGGAGAACCCTTTCAAAAACTTCTTGTAGTATGTACATATTACAATGAAACCTCTTAATTCTATGATGTTTTTTGGTGATGGCCATTATAAGATAGCCCTAATCTTTTCCATGTGCACTTTCACTCCATCTTTCCCAATAATGTTCCCAATATAATAGTTCTTTCATCCCAAATTCACATTTAGACATCGTAGCATACAAAGATTGTTCTTGCAAAGTTTTCAACACGATCTCTAGATGTTGCAAGTGCTCTTCCCAAGTTTTACTGTAAATGAGAATATCATCAAAGAAGACTAAAACAAAACTTTTAATCTGCTTGCAAAATATTCTATTCATACATGCTTGAAATGTAGCTAGAGCATTATTCAACCCAAATGGCATAACAAGAAACTCAAAGTGACCATAATGACATCGAAAAGCCATCTTTTTAACATCTTCCTCCTTCATCCAAATTTGGTGATAACTAGATCTAAGGTCAATTTAGGAAAAGTAATTATCTCCATATATCTCATCCATGAGCTCATCAATCCTAAAAATAGGATATATATTCTTGATGGTCTTCTTGTTCAAAGCTCTAAATTCTATACACATCGTCAAAGTTCCATCTTTTTTCTTTACCAACACTACTGAAGAAGCATAAGGGATAGAGCTTGGTCTAATGAGTCCCAACTCCAAGAGTTCTTGAATGGCCTTCTCAATCTCATCTCTAAACTTCTTTGTATTTCTATAAGGTGGTATCTGAATGGGTGAAGTACCTTTCTCCAAAACAATGTTATGCTCAACTCCCCTATCAGGTGGTCTACCATGTGGAAGATCTCTAAAAACTTTTTCATATTTGTGCAAAAGTGTCTCTATCTCCTTTGGGTGTTTAACAAATATGATTTTCGGCTTGGGAGACGTGATATAAAATTCATCAGCCCATTCTATATCACCATTCCTCAATATATATCTCATACTATTGCAATTTACTACCTGTTTTGGGTAAGTGTGCTACCCTCTCACAACCCTTAGTACACCTGTTGAATCTTGAAATTTCATTTCAGGAATTTGATAATTTACTGAATTCTATCCTATAGAATACAGCCATTTCACTCCCAATACTACATTAGTATCAGCAACATCATCCACATAAAAACTATCAACAAAATTATAGTTACCTATGGTGACTTGCGGCTTTGGAACCCATGTGTTGCATTGCATTGTGTTGTGACCTGGAATGACAACTGTGAAGCCATCGAATGGTTCACTTGGTGTATTTATTTTCTCCACCATCTCTACATCAATGAAATTATGTGTATCTCCTCCATATACCAAAACTGAAGGTCTTTGTCCCAATACCACACCCTTGCATCGAATAGTGTGATAGCGAGGCACTACTAAAAATACTGTCATTCTTGCTTTCTCCAATAAAGGCTGATTTTATTCTTGTTTTTCTTCTTCAGATGTTGTCTCATATGCCTCCTATTTATATGAAATTTTCCCTTCTTTATACATACCCCCTTCATACTCATCATTATCAGAAAATACGTCTATGTATTGAGCTTTTCCTTTAGCACCTTTATGTCTGGTGTCCATGGTTGGAAGCATGTGAAGCACATTTTTGTCCTTCGAAGTGCATCCTTGATTTGTTCTTCTTTATTATTCTTTTCAGATGTATCTCTTTGCCAAAACTTCTTATCAGGTGCATCCTTTTTCCAAGGATTTATTTCAAATCTAAAGTTAGTATTGGGACGAAATCTTTTTCTATGAAACACATTTTGAATATCTCTAGTCAAGCTCATTGCATCATTTAAGTTAGTAGGCTTGTGGGATTTGAACAAACCTTTTAAGGGCTCTGCCAAACCTTTAGTGAAAATCAATGCTAACCTTCCCATAGATACATTAGCCACCTTAACTGATAATCTTTGGAATTCCAACATATACTCAATAGGAATCCCTACCTGCTTCAATTGTGTTAGTTCTTTGAAAGACAATTCTGGATATTTTTGCTCAAACCTTTCTAATACCCTATCAACAAATTCCCCATATGTTTTAACTTGATAATGACCCAATGTTTTTAGGCCATGGAACCACCATTGATTGACATCTCCATCCAAGTACAAAATAGCCATTTTTAAAGCGTCTTCTTCCACCATTGGATTCAGCTCAAATTACACATCCAATTTTTGCACCCAAGTGTTAGCAGAACTTGGAGATGAACCATCAAAAGTAGGAAGTGGCACTTTACCTATGGCACAATTAAATTCTTTATTTTGGTGTGGAGACTTATTGTCCTCCTTTTCGAGTTTGTTTTCCATGGTGAAGTACTGCTCAAATGTTATACTTCTCCTACACTCTTCACCCAATTTAGCCCATTCTTTTGTTATTGTATCAATTTCAAATTGAATGTTAGTCTCTTCTTTGGGAATAAGAAATTTAGGTACAGTAGGACTTGGTGTGCTCTGAAATTCATGGGGTCTACTATGAGGTCATGTTCATGAGAAATTTTTTTCACCCATTGTATTCTTTTCTGTTGAATGTGAACTACCACTATCTCCTATTATCCCTTTGCTTCCCATTTGACTGGCCATCAATTCGAATCCTTTTGCTATCTGTTGGGTCATGTCTACCATATTTTAAGTCATGTCCTTTTATATTTATTCAAACAGGGGTTTTATAAGTTTTATATTCTCCATTTTCTCCTTAGTGTAGTCTTCTCCCTCGTGTGCCACAGCTTTAGTCAAACGTACCTTTTTTTCCTTCTAGTTCTTCTTCTACAAGCCTAACACCTCCCAATTTAAATTCTAAGGGTGTTGGTTTATTTCCTTGAATCCTTTCTAACACCATCAGGTTCCAAGACAATGCTCTGATACCACTTGTAATGTCCCTTTTTTAAATTTTTACCAAAATGCCCAATTTTCCAGTTTTTTCACAATTTTGGCTCTTGACTAGTTTTAGTGTCTTGGTCTCCAAATCAGCCCAATTTCTCCCAAACATTCAGATAATGTGTATGAATGATATAATAACTTAATTATTATGGTAAAGGATGTATTATGGCCCTCTAATCACTTCTGAAAGTCTGTACTAAATTTTGAACAAGATAGATGATTTTACCAGCAATTTCGGGCTCAATTCCCCCCGGGGGTAAGTGGTAGAAATGGATTCCCAAATGTGTAGAAACCAACTAGAATTATTAAATTGAAGTATTTTATGTGTATAATACATTATCAGAGACTCATATTCATAACCAATCTACCTCCCATGGCTATTATCACTTCTTTCAATCAGATATAAAAAAACTAGTTTTGGACCCTTGGGGAAATGAGGTGTAGTTTGCTCCAATTACTATGAAATTTGACCCAATGGCCACAAATTATAATTTAATGAACATTAAAACCATAATATAATTTAATTATTGTCCATTCATTCATAAATAATCAATATTTTATACATCCATTCGAATCCAACATTTTACAAGAGTTTACAACAAGGTAGTGGCGAAATGGCACTGTTTCTTCATTATTGAGCAATAATACATGATATTTATTGGAATTTAGACCTAAGATATTTCTGAACTTAAATAGAATATAATTTTCATCATAATACCAAATACTGGAGCAAGATAAGCTCCCTCAAAGAGATGAATAGCTCACCAAGTGTGCCTCACTCCATAGAGCTGAAATATGGTGAGAAAACTTGAGATGAAAGGAAGAACAAGATGAACTTGATATGTCCACGAGCTGTTATATATTAAAACTATAAATTATGACTCCATTGAATCTCCTTGAAATACCTGAGTGGCCTCTCCAAACACCAAATAGGATGGCAACCTTTCACCCTCAAAATTGGCTAAGGCATGAACTAGTCATCCACTAGCTCTCTCTCTTCAGAATAAACATTTTCACAAATGATAAAAAGGGAATTCTCATGGCTGATCCATGAATTTTATAAAAATTATTGGCCTTATAAGTTTCCAAATACATCCATAAACCAAATCCAAGTCGAATTGGTGTGGCTGTTCATGCTATGCCATGTGGCCTCTCTCTTCACCTTCCCTCTTCTCCCAAATTCGAGTAGGATCCTCTTGGCCTTCTCCAAATATCATGAGAACCCTATAAGATTATATATTCATGCCTGAAATATCATATATGTCATCCTTCATATCTAACTTGTGTCATAACTATCATACAATCTCCATCATTGGTGTCATAGATGTCATAAATGTAAGGGGAATCTAGCCAAGTGTCCATGAAACTCCCATTTTCCCTTACTCTCCCCATGTAAGTTAAAATTCATCCCAAATTATACCTATGAAGTATATGAACGATTATATTAAACTTATAATACATCCAAAAACATTAGGCTTCCCATAGATTCGAGATGACAAGAGGAGGATGGAATTTAACATAGGAATTCTAGCTTGAGTGGGCCCCATAGTCTCCATGTGTCTCCATTCTCCATAGCCATTTATTTTTTCACTTGCATTCATTTAATTAACTCCATTAAATAAATATTTATTCCTTCTAATGTCTAAACACTATTTGTTAGCTCCCTTATTAACTTCCCAATGTTTCCACCCAACCTAGGGAACTAGTAGGATTGATGGAATTTTCTTGCTATGCAATTATTTGAGTGGGGACATTACATGGATCCATTAAAGAATTTAATAAAACTTTAACTAAAGGATTAATGAGATTATGCATTGTTTAAAAGGATGACTGGTACAACATGATATCGACTATTTTATGGGCATACCGTACATAATATAAATAGTCAATCAGACAAATTCCCTTTAAACTAGTGTATGGAAAGGAAGAAGTCATGAATCTACACTTTAAAAGATAGTAACCTATTATCACATACATACTTCATTTTGACAGTGTAAAATTAGTCCAAGATAGGAATTTTGATCTAAATAAACTCTAAGAATAGCGACAGATTTCAATACACCACCAAGAAATACATAAGCAACAACAAAAAGCATGGCACATCTGTAATATAAAGAAAAAACATGTATCCTTTGGAGACATCATACTGCTATATGATAGTCAAGTAAAGGTAAATCCAAATAAGTTACATACATCTTGGCTTGGACCCTGCGTAGTTGAAGAATTAAATAGTAATAGATCCATCCGACTGAAAACACTACAAGGGATTTTTTTTAACAAAGTAGTCAATGGAAAAAGACTTAAAAGATATCAAGCATAGAAACGACACGATGACGATTGAATGGTTGTATCACTATTTGGTTGAACGTCATATCCCAGGTTTTGAAAATTTAATTACTTGTATATTTGGTAGCGGGGTCTATCAAAAGTATGCAGTGTGGGTACTCGTTGGATGTGGAATCAAATTCGACATCCAACGAGCTCTCCCGATCAAAATTTGAGTAAAAACACAATGAGATATGTCGAAAATACAAACAAAAAAAGTAGTTTTTTTTAATGACAAATATGTCAATTCAACCATTATGGTTGACTTATTTTATTGAAATTCTATTGGTTCTTGAATTCCAACTCACAAAAACTTATTTTGGCACGTTTTCTTATAAGGCCCATTTTAGGCCCCAAATTTCCTCTAATGGATGAACTTGGTTGAAAAATTTACAGGGAACCCCAAGTGTATGAATTCTTGAGGGTTAGTTATCAAAAAACATTTTACCATTCCTACAAGTCTGTCGCCATCATAGTGTATATATGTCTAACCAACACCAGTTGACCATCTGACCTTAGAATTGACATGTTGGAAGCTTTCAAGGATATCGCCAGCGATGCCAAAAATATTCAACTAGGAAGAATATTTGGCCGAGATCATCCGAGCAAATTGTGAAAAGTGCCAAGATACGGGATCCCCCATCATATTTCCATCATTATTAATTTGGTTGGCAGTGTCTAGGATAACCCTAGTTAGATATCCTTGCTTTACCACAAAGTCTGCACATTTGATGAATAACTTCAAAGATTTCCAACCCCAAGGTTGCACTCAAGGCCATAAAGTCATCTTGTTGTTGTTTGAAAATTGGTTTCAAGTCCTGAAAACCATGTCATCGAGAAGGAAGGTCCCTCAATTGATCTGTCTGAATCTACTTACGATGACAAATATTCAAATCGAACTCGAATTCACGAACGTCTACTTCATGCAGGGCACAAATGGAAGTGCCAAATACCTTGACTATTACCCACTTGTAAAACAAATCTTTTATGATCTCGCAATACAATCAAACACGGCATACCCAATACCACAAATTGCTTCGAGAAAAGATATACCCTTAGAAGAACCACTCACTAATGGAGAAATAGAAGAAACCTTTGAAGCAGAGATATACTTAGAAATTTTTGGCCCCCACTGAACAAGATGAAAACCCTTTAGCCATAGTTATATCGAAGAATCATTCCAATATAACAAAATAAAAAGAACTGTTTGGAGAGACAACGAAAGACAACGAGACAGAAATAGATGCACATTTTCCTCTTGACTTGTCTGTAGAAAAACCCAATATTGTATCCAAACAAATTTACACAATGCATCATACTTTCAATACTAGACATTTGAAAAAGAGGAATATGACAGTGCTCATTGCGTCACCTGAAGATGAACTCCAAGAGTTACACAAAGAAGAAGAGAAATTGATCTTAGACATTGTCATCAACAAAATAACAATTGAGGAGAAAATAGAGAAAAATATGACCAAGAGGAGAACACAAGGGTAAAGTCCCCTTCCCTTGAAAAGCTTAAAGTTAAATCCATACCACCACCTGAAAATCCTATCAATGTACCTGACAACTACCCTCTACCCTCCTTGACCCGCATAGTTAAAACACATACTGAAAAAACCCCTGCAAAAATAAAAGAATAAGAATATCTTGTTTTTACCATCCAAGACACAACTTTCCAGAAAATCCTTGAAATCTTTATTGGGAAATTACCCAAAATTTAGAAATACATTAAGAAATGGCCTATTCTAGAAATAATCTCCCCACTGGGAATCTAGATTCTACTTCCATGACAAATTCAAGTTTCATCCCCGACATGAACTAGTCTACCTAAGAAACCCTTTAAGTTTCCGTTGTTACCTTGTAACTTAGGATTTAACATGACCACAATGGAGAGAACCCCACATGAATCCATCGTCTACTTAAATACAACAACAATATCATTGACCTCCAAACCACCTTCACTTCAATATATCCCTACTGACCCAATAACATCTGCACCGAAAACACCACATATTTCATCTGCCACTGCTCCTCCGTCAACCACAACAACCGCTCAGACCTCCTAGGAATACCCAATTTCAACAATTCCTATACCGATGACCTCTATTCCTACACCTCAACCTACATCGACTATTAGTCTCTCGACCATATATGTGCCATTATCTATGCCTTTGACAACCACTGCTCCAGAAACAACGATGACGCCTCCTCCCTCACTAGATGCGTAGCAGTTAAATCAGGAACAAGGAAACAAGGAAGGTAAAAAGAAAAGAAAAAAAATAAATTCCAGATTACATTTCAGTAGGTTACAGACACCAAGGACTGTGAACTTGACACCCTACTTAAGAACATCATCAAGGAACAGAAGAAGAGATGGTCAAAATACAAAAAGAATCTTGATGTTGTTGAATAAAAACAAAATGAAGTACTTGAAACTTTTGACAACATGATTAGAAATATCAAACCAATTCCATGCAAACCCTCGATAAAAAATTCCCTAGATCATACTGTAAAACTTTTTGGGTCATTGACAACACTACTTGAAGAGGTTGTTGCGCAGAAGAACCAGCGGGATGAACAACAGACAACCGCATTACTAGAAGAACAACACAAGTTATTTTTGAGTTGACACACCAAAATTCATGAATATAAACCTCTTTCCAAGCAACTGAATACTATTTTGCACAATTGGTATTCACATTATGGCCAAGCAAAGTACAGAACAACTTAGCACTTATATTTCAGCAAAAATCCTCTAATGCTCTCACCATTGTGCCATACCTTGAGCAATAGATAGACACGAAGAAAAATAAACTCAAAGAATTACAAAATAAAGATGATTAGTGGTCTAAGTATGCTCAATAGACACAGGATGAAGTTGACATATTGGTAATCTAGATTGACAAATTACTTACCGATGCCAATAATCAATATCTACTTCTTGGTGAAGACTTGTAGAATATCTAACATGACCTTCTCACTTGTAAAATTACCAATTTATCCAATATAATTACAATCAGTTCAAACATACAGAAGACTCTCCATGAGTGGAAAGATGTTTAGTATCATCTTTCCTCCTCTTCCAGTGCCATTGTCAAAGCTTGCAGTGCACCTATCCATCCCAACAGTTCATCAACGCAACAACCTTAACAAAATATTTTCCAAATTTTGAAAGTTTTTGTACTCCCCTATTCTCCTCGATACAAAGAAATATCTTGTTGGTGGGGGACATGTTGGAGGAGCCTAGTGGACTAGATGACTAGGTCCTCTAGCTAATGATGGTCGAGTCGATTCGGTCGGTCAGTTAGACGACTATACCTTCAATTGTAACTAGTTAAATATTTAAGGACATTTTCACTTAAATCCATGTTGTCACCGTGATTTTATTCTTTACAAATTTCAAAATATGTTTTAACGATTCATTTAACCTATATTATTTTCCAAAATCCATCTCAACGTTAATGTTTAAGTTGTGAAGATACATAGATGTTCATTTGTTGTGGTTATATCTATAGACAAGATAACAATTGCTTTATCACTCATTGGACTATAACCTGAAACGTTTAGATCAAAGGTCGTGTTTCCTTCTTGGCTAGATACTTCAATATCTGAGATGAACCCATATGACATTTAATAAGAAGGTGGTGACTAATGCCTATTAATTTTTTGTTTTGACACCTGAATATTTAAAGCAGATGGTGGAAACTTGTTTAGTTATTTCCTCAAGTTTGACAAAGAAGTCAAATTTGATGCTCTTTCTACAATTGAAAATTCCTCTAATCTTGATTCAAATTGTGTGGCTTTACCCATGGATTTTTTATTCTTTTTCATTCCAACTAAAGATGAGGGATTTTCTTTTATCAGTAGTTGGAAAATATGCATTTAACAATTAAGGAAAATGGTTAGATCTTGGCAATAATGAAAAATTCACGACCACCTTAGAAAATGATTTAGACACAATCCCTAGTAAGAATAAGAAAATGGCTACATAGGAATGGTTTATAAAATATATGAAAGCAATTTCATCTCCACCTTTTATTACAGCAATGGTCTTTATAAAATTCTTTGGGTTCAATTGAGAAAAATGACTCTTGTCTATGCTTTCAAGAATAATTGTCATAACGCATTCATGTTATTTGGTTTCATTTCATCAAAGATGACAATATTAAATTATTAATTTAAAGTATCTAGCAAGCAATGGAATTACAAGCAATTTTTCTACAATATTGATCAATATATTCACTTATTTTATTATTGCATGACGTTATTTTGTCTCATTGTACACAAGCCAACAATATTGCAAATACAACAAATATTATTGGTCATACTTTAGTTTGCATAAAACTATACTAATGGAAGAATCCTTTTGTTTGAGTCAATTAGTCCTAAATGGCTAGGGTCAAACCACTGACACATCAAAAGGAAAAAAATCAACACTACTTTCCCTATTTACCTAGTTAACTAAGAATTAAGAAAATGAGAAGATCAAAAGGTACATCTGGTTAGGTGGATAGCCTTCTTATCGATATCCATTAGTCCAATCTTTGATCCTTTCTCCTAGTCAAATCCACATAAGATCTACACACAAGAAAACAAGAAAAACCTTTCTCAACCCTTTTTAATTCTTAATTGAAATAATCAATGACAATGCTAAATTAATAACTAACTAAATAACTATCTTTTAGGTAAAAGTACTTCTCCTCCAAATACACTAATCATTGTATGAAATAATCAACACAAGTGTTAGGGGAGGGGAAAGAGATATATATATTATATATATTATAAGAGACAATAACAAATATATTTGATACAACAGATAGTACCTCCTTCACCAACATTAGTACAAAATGAGAGGTAAGTGACCAGGTGACAAAAAAATTTGGTCGCCATGGTTTTTTCAAGGTATAAATGACCAAAATTGAGAAAATTTAAGTGAGCTAACTAAAAATGACCAAGATAAATGACCAATTTGGTTACGGGATAAGATCTAAACAAAAATTAACTAAGATAAATGACCAATTTGGTCACGGGATAAGATCTAAACTAAAAACGATCATATAACAGTTGGTCATTTATTTGGTCATTTTTAGTTGTTTCACTTCGACAATGGAAAATTACAATTTTTGACAATGAATTTGTACAATTTACTAAATTGGTAACAATTTAGGGGGTCTCCTTGAATCCATCTGCAATGTTAAAATTTAGTAAAATGTAACCTGGGCGCCTCCAAATCCATCTCTAGTGTTAAAATTTAGTAATTGTAACATTGTAGATGGATTCATATGTATCTAGTTCAATGTTCTTATCATTTCCATTCTTATTTCACCATTTTTGTTTCTGTATTATCCCTTCGATAGATCCACCAAGTTGTGTCATGTGTGTCATCATAATGTGTCAGTTGAGTTTAGTCTTGTATATTTGTCTTCTTTCCCTTTAGGCATTGTCATGTCGTGAAGTTGGTTTCATTATTTTCATCTTGTCATACTTCTCACATTCATATTTGGTTTGAACAAAACCATGGATGTTTAACCCTCTCGGTATTCTATTAAAGTTTGGACAAATTCATGTATTTTGTGTCATGTTATTTTAAAATTGTCAACTTCACAATCTCCATTAATTCTCCATATGCATCCAATATTCATCATGGTTCTCCTCACACATGTACTGTTGTGACGTTGGTGTCAGTGTGTTTGGCTCATCGTATTGGTCACATTCATATTTTGTTTGAACAAAACCATTGTTGTTTGACCCTATCGTCAGTTTATTAAATTTTCGTAAATTCATATATTTTGCATCAATATATTAGCTAAAAATTGTCAATTTCACAACCTTCATTAATTCTCTTAGGAAAATATCAAAGGTATAGCTCTATATTGTTTTATATATTTTTAATCAAGCTAATTCATCCATGCATTCCTACAAATAACTCTCATTCCACCTTATATTTCTATTTGTAAATACTAATACATGACATTATACTTAGTTTATGTATTCACATTGAACCAATAAATGATCAATATATTCTCCTTATTTCTTCCACAATCTATAGGAACCTAGACCATGCCTTGTTTTTTTTAAGGACATCCCATGCCAATTTTTTCCATTACTTTCTAGATTTTCCCCTCTTTTTGACTTCTTCCTCACATGGTTTTATATAATAATTGTGTATTAAAACTACCCTATGATGGGTTTTTGGACTAAAATAGGGATTACTATTTTGAGCTTAATCAAATATGGGCCTATGGAAACCTCACAATGAATACCTTCCATTGGTATATGATACATACTTCCAACCCTATATCCTTTTCCATTTCCCATCCCCTTGCTGCATAGCAATGTTCATAGGATCAACTACATTACCTAGATAATACCATAATTATATTTTGTTCAATATAATTACTAATTCTTGGGAATATTATCATGCCCAACAAAACCCACCGAGAGGTCAAAGTTCCAATCTCACCTTTTTACCATTTCCAATGAGTCATTGGTTAACCAAATCCCTATAAGATGGAAGGATTATACTAACACTTTCCATATAATTATAAAAGAATTTACATATGCTTTTATTATATTTATTATCCACTCTTTCAATGACATCGACTCCAAGTATTTATTGTAAAATGACCTTGTGTTAAATCCCTCACAATTGATGAGCCTCCATTTTTTTACAACAAAAAAACAATAAAATTAAGTAGACAAATTAAGTTCCTTTCTCCCTTTGAATCCTAAACCCCTTTGTTAAATATTAATCCTCTATTATTTACATTTATTTTTTCACGTTGGGGACATTAATCAGAGGGCATGTTGAAAAATGAAGTTATCGTCAAAGGTTTGTGGAAAGTCCCCAAATTTGTATTTTCCTGCAAATATTTTAGAGAGAATTTTTCAAGGCTATCATTGGTGCCATGTGAGGGTTCCTCCATTTCATTCTGTAGGCCTTTTCAATTGTTCTTGCCCTTTTTCTCTAGATTCAGGTGCATTTTCTTGTTTGAATTCTCCTTTCTCCGAGGTATCTTTTGAAACGTAGTGGCATATGGCTTCTTTGATCTCATCGTTGAAGTGGTTGCACAAGTACTTCGTCTACTTAGACTATTTTGTATGTTAGAACCCTAGGAAGAACATGATTTCCCTATTGAATGAACTCCTTTGTGGTTTGTTTCCTAATGAGATGGAAATTTAAAATAAAATATACCTTTTCCTTTGGTTAAATGCTAAGGATAAATAATTTCTCCTTCTTCAGCAAAACCTATTTATTCTTTACAGTTAATATGTACATAAGTTTGAAATTATTGTCTACTTAAGTTGTATGGTCAGGGTCATGTGTTCCATTTAATTCAATGGACTATTGTTTTCCATCCTAACCACTTCTTAATTAATTCTCCCTGGGATTTCATTTCTGCACTTATGCCATTGTTAGAAGGGAGGAAGGTATCAACCTATAATGTTCCCATCTTTACAGACACACTCCCTCCATCTTGTAGTGATATTTGGCCATTCTTCCATAAGGGTTTCTCGATGTGACCTTGAAATCCATCATCAAGTGCAAGATTTACCATCTGCCGTTTGTCTTTGAGAAATAATACTATGTCACCTACCTCGATTTCTTCCACATACAAGCGCTCAACTGTATAATAAATTTTAATTGACAGGTAATAGGTCTTTATCCCTTCAGTTGTCAACATTGCCCAATAGAGAGAAATAATAACGAATCCCTTCTCCATGTTGCTACTATCTAGAAATTATAGTTGTAAAATAGAAGTAGGAAAAAAAATTACCTCCAAAGAGTTGTTCCCAATGGAAATTCCAAACCTTCATAATAGAAACCCAGATTCTCCTTGGTCAATGGGTAATTTCTGGGTGTATGTACACAAAATTACTAAATTTTTCCAATGCAGAGTATCTACAACTAGGAAACAATTTTCTTTCAACCTCTCTTTCACAAATTTCCCTCTATTCCAATAACCTACATGCACTGGGAGATGTCTATAATTTTATCACAAAGAAGAAGTTGCAATGATTCAAACAACGATCTCTAGTTGGAAATTTTCTCCATCTAATGTTGGTAATGCCATCACTCTAGTTTTCATTGTGATCTCATTTAGCATAGTTCTATTGGAAGGCTAGGGAAACGTAAACCCTAATATTGGGTTTCAGCCAGCTCACAGTTAATTGTATCTTCTTTATGTTGAATTTCAGTAGCAAATTCAATACAGCTAAAGATCAATTTCAACTCAATTTATTTCCCTTTCTTCCACTATTTATGATCCATGATACTTCATTTGAATTATTGCTCAATGTAAGGAAATATCCAAACACACGTAGTGAATTCAATTATGCTAGGGCTTCAATAACAATTCCTATACCTGTAATTGATCAACATTCATTCCAAATTTTTATTCTCTTATCCATACTTCTTAGTGATGAATAAATATGCATTATGATTCTTCCATTGTTTCTTAGAACTTTATATAATTTACAAAAAAAATATGTTCTGGAAAGATAGAGATCAATGGATATTGTTTTAAAGGGGAGGCATGATAGCATGTATTGCGTGCTCCAATTCCTATATACAATAGTCCCTGGTTACCTTAAGAGATGGAGAGTTACGAGTGATGTTAAGGAAAGTTGGTGAAATAATATTAGACAAGAGTTTCAACAATAAAATTTCTTCTTGGTTTTCATGAATTAAAATAAGGAGGAACTAGCCTCCTAGCAACAAATCACAGTAGCATAGAAATAATGACAAACAATATTTATGTATTAGATATATTTGTGATCAAGAGAACCATATTATACAATAGATAATTGCAACGATAAACTAATTACCATATCTAATTGCGCCATCTCCCCTATTCTTGACAGTTTAAGCTCGCTACACAAAAGGTAAAATTATATACAACTTTTTGTCGTAAAACAACATAAGATTCAAATCTATAGAGATCCGAAACGTATTTGTACATTGTTATTTTGTGTCTTGTACAAGGGCATGATCATAATCAAGAAAAATGAGTGTCTACATGGGTTGCATAATATTCTTCTTTTCAATGTCAAATTGAGGTCGATTGGATGAATGTACTTGTACTTGGGGAGTGGAGGAAACCCTTTTAAAACATCACAAACATGTGACACTATTGCACATGCCACTGCAATCATATCTCCACTATTTTTCATCAAAGATATCAAACAAGTTTTTTCCTCCAGCTGCAAGTTTTTCCCTTCTGTTGTTGCTTCCATATATGACCATTTTCTAGAAGATTCCTTTGGAGGTCCAAGTGCATAAGTTGATAGCAAGAAATTGGGCTTCTTTCTCTTAGATCATGCCAAGCCTTCGATTTTGTGGCTGAATTGTAATAAAATATTTTCCCTATATGTAATCATTGATGAATTCAATCACCAATAAAAGAAACCATAATTAATGAAAGAGAAAAACAATTTATAATCAAGAAAAAAACTAAAAGAATAAAAAAAACTGAAGGTGAATTCAATGACAATGACATCCAAACATCGTGAATAAAAGGGAAACACAATATGTAATCAAGAAAAAAAATAGGAGGAAAAAAATTTGAATGTCTAGACATTGCTTCCATTCTGGAGGCAGTGGAGGCTCAACATGACACACAATACCAATACTTGACAGTTTCAATTTGTGTCCACCAACACCAATCTCATCACCATGTTTAGAATTTCCTGAATTCGAACACCATTTTCTCTTCTTGAGTTTTGGTGACTTAATCATTAGCAGAAGCATAGTTTCGAAAGAAAATAAATCACATGCAATGATTTTAAATCTATGAACAAATTAAAAAACCTGACCACTTCTATCAAGCCACTTATATTATCTCCACAATGCAATATGGCATTTGGGCCTATGGAAACATTGTTGGCAATATTGTTCAAGAGTGTATGCATATGAAGGATCTTGAAAGGGGTCAGGGAGTCCCTGACCACATGACTAAGGATGGATTTGAATATTATAGCTCTTTCTGGAACAAACTTTCCCATATGTATATAAAATGTGGGAATTTGAAGGATGCCCATCAAGTTTGACAAAATTCCTAAACAATACATTGTCACTTTTAACGGAATTATCACGGGATATATACAAAATGGGTATATTTATGAGGCATAGGATCATCTTGCAACATAAGCGAGAAGCATGGCAACCAATTTGAAAGTTTTCTGCAAAGTTGCATGGTTGCAAGGTTGTATCTAAATGCTGAGAAGACTAAAATTCAAATATTTTCCACAAAAAATTACAGCCCAAGACTAAATCCACTTTGCAAGCGGTATGTTCTCCTCATTGTTCTTCTTCAAGAAAGGCTTCAAAAATATCTGAAGGGAGACGTTGTCACTCCCTAATAGACCTTTGATATTGTATCTATATTTCCAATTCCCAATTTAGTCAATCTTATTTGTGGGCATTCAAAATTTTACAAGGATGGAACTTGAGAACTTTGTCTATCTATTTATAAGACTGCATGCTCTTGTTCCATTCAATGCTTAACTTATCTTGTAGACATGTACAACTATTTAGTACTAGACTTTAGAGCTTTCCAGATGTATTCAATAATTGTATTTTTTACATTTAATGAATATGATATATAATATTATCATTTATAAACCATTGAAATGTATTTTCTGCATTGAAGTGTGAATGATGGAAGCTATTGTGTTTTCTTTTTAATGTGGATGCTAAAAATTATGGTTTATGACTTATTGTACATTTGGATGCTTAGAATTTATATTTTGATCATTTTCTAAATTTGCACACACATATAAACATGTAATTTTATAGATGTATATTTCCACACCAGTGAATACTAAATTAGAGACAGTTGTCTCACCCCCACCTGATTCTTACTTGGTTTTAATTTTCGATATTTCACCCACACCCAATGTGGAGATTATTTTGATATTGCACCCACATCCAATGCTTAGATGATTTTGATACTGTACCCACAATATGTGTAACTCCTGTTGCAAGGCATGGAATTAAAATATATATAACATGTTATTTAGTACTTAATCCTTGCTAGTGGTTTGCAACTTGCTCCTTCCTTTTTTGTTTTAAATTTACTATCTATATCTGATGTCATATTTTGATCATTATTCATTAGACATTTGGTATCCATGTAGTTTTGTATTGAAGAGTTTAAGTAAATGATGTTAAATTATGTCATTATATGTCACATGTAACACCTCAGTTTTGACCCCATGGTATTGAAATTGTATATGATGTATATATTGTATTTAAATCATGGAAAGGAGCTCAAGGCCAATGCCCTGGCATCGATTTGGTGTTTTGTTTATAGTTGATCAAGGTTGATACCTATGGTTCTTATGTTGGTCATGCACAGTATATTTGGAGATATCATGTAAATATGCAATTTAATAAAATACCACAGCTAGCTATGCACTGCAACGTGAAAGAGATGCGGGCATGCTTTCGCAAGGAATAGGGAGGGGAGTTAGTCAAACTCCTGAGCCAATAGGGTGAGACCGAATGTAAATGGGGGAACCCATGAACCCTTAGCTACCTTTTTGTCCTCTTCCCTCAATTATTCAATTCTTCCAGAAGATTGATTGAGGTAGTTAATGTCTTGGGTAGAGAAAGGCATGGCTGTCGGTTTCGTGACTGAGATTGTCTACAGCCTGCAGTCTGAGAAATTGTATTCTTGCTTCTGACGAAAGAAAGAACGTGATGCGTTCCAAACCGTATTTCCTCATTAGGGGAGTATTTTATTGTTCCTCAGCATTCATTGTTGATCATTCATTCATTCAATTCTATCATTCACGATCATTCATCCACGAGGATGCATTGTTCACTATCCCGAGTCGTTGAACGGGTGGTTCTGCAACGTTTTTACATGTGACAGTGTGGTATGAGACCATTTTTTCTCTTTGTTATAGAGTGAATCCCTATGTTGTTGTGTCTCACTATGGTTTGTTGTTATGTGCACCCTGGTTTGGGTTTGAACTGTGTGTAATACTTAGGAATGGAAGAGACAAGGAATGGGGTTGATAAAACTAGTGCAGAGAGGAACCTCACCAAAAGATAAGAGTGGCTGGTGAATCTTCTATGCACACCCTGAAGAGCACTAGAAGGGAAAGCATAGCCTGAGGGACTATGGAGTAGAGAATGGGATGCTTCCTTGTGTTGGGTGTGTAGGTATTGTGGATTCTAGACCAGATAGATCTTGCAAAGGTGTCCCTAGCTCTTGAATGAACCACTAGCTTAGTCATTATGCCTTTCCATTTCTTTAGCATCCTGTGAAACCAAAAGGAGATTAGCTTGGATGGCATCCTGTGAAACCCAATTGTATATTGGCTTGGTTGGGAAGCTTGATAAACCCAATTGGATCTTGGCTTGGATGAGTAGCCTGATAAACCCAAATGGTAGTTATCTTGGATGTGGCTTGTTGTGTTTTTGGCCATGTGTGTAATCCTTAGTTGGACAACCTGATAAACCCAACTGTCATTTGGCTTGGTTGAATATCCTTTGAAACCCTGCAGTGAGATGGCTTGGCTGTGTAGCTTGTGAAACCCATATGTTGGCTTGGCTCATCCTTAATGTAAATGTTGGCTTGACTGTGTGCATTCTATGAAGCCCAACTATTAGCTGGCTTGGTTGAATAGCTTGTGAAACCCATCAGTGAGATGGCTTGGCCGAGTAGCTTATGAAACCCATCTATTTGGCTTGTTTTCCTGCATCCTGGTAAACCCAACAGTGTGTTGGATTGGCTGGAAAGTCTGTTAAACCCAACAATGTGTTGGCTTGACTATGTGTGATATCATTTGGTTGTGTGTGAGTCTGTTGTTACCTAGTTCCTTGTGGAAGTCATGCCCATCTCAGGGGTGGTAGTTTTGTTGAGAGATTAATGAACACAACTGGCTTATGGTTGGGTGGAACGTTGCAGCGACATAGCTAGTTGTGGGACAACTTCATCTTCAATATAAGTATTCTTTGTTATGCTTGATCATGCAATGCATTTTCTTATGCATGAATTGAATATGATGAATGCTTGTTAATGATTTCAGTAGAGGTTATTGTTAATTAAATGTGCCTACATTTGCATCTATATATGCCTTGTATGTTTCAATTCATTTTGCTTATGATCATGGAGGATAGGAGCCTAGTTACAGATTCATAAGCCATATGACTTCAGTGTTTCCACACCTCGAAATCTGCTTGTGGAAGGCAGAAGGAAAAAGGCAGAAGAGAGAAGCTAAAACAAAGTAGAATGTGGGTTTTCCGCACTCCGGGATCCACCTACGGGAGGCATAGGGAAGAAGGTGGAAAATAGGAAAACTAATAAGGCAGAATGTTGGTTTCTGTAGCCCAAAATCTTCCTGCAGAAGGCAGAAGTTGGAGGGGGAAGAAGAGCCAGATATTCCAAGGAAAAAGTGTATTTTCCACACCCTGAAATCCATCTGCGGAAGGCGAAAAATGGGAAAAAGGTTAATGTAAAAAGTTAGTTTTCTGATTCCCAAGTTCTGCACTCGAGCGTGGAAAGGAGGACTATGGAAGGCGGAAAAGTGGATAAAGGATTTCGTCATTTGATAGTTTTTTGATTTCCGAAGGCGGAAGGCGGAAAGAGGTTTGAATGACTCCATCACACATTGTGAATCAGGTTTCTTATATGTATCAAGGAATACTATATGTACTCTATATATGCAATCGTGCATACATAGTTCTCATTTATTATGATGGTGAGTAATTAGTTCTTCCACCAGGATCTTCACTACTCCACTCCTGCGACTATTATAATGTATTTATGTCATTGTGTACCCCTCTGACCTCACACATTAGGGGGCATCTATTATAGGGTGATTTTCCACACCTTATGCATCATTCCTTGATGGCCTTCCCTTGTCCCTATATAGAATCACTATGCCCTCCTTACTCACTATATCCCTGATGCTTCAATAAAACCCTGAAAAATACATTATTGAAGATACATGCGGGTCAGAAGTTATACAGATTACATATACACACCTTGCACCATTACATCCAATGTACATTGGGTTTTATGCTAAAAAACAAAACAAAAAATTGGAGTTTTCCTCATCAAGTAATGAATAGTTTGATCCTTGGCCTTCCATATCCCTAGAAACACTCTGATTCAACAGTGAATTTCCCATTTGAGGGCTATATATTGAGCCATTGTGAAGCATTAGAAGAGGAGGAAACTTGGGGAGTAAGAAAACTATAGAAAATTTTTGCCCCATTTCCATATACATGAGTTTGCATCCCTTTGTCCTCCTTGATAGAATTCTTTGTGTTCATATCCCAAGCTCTCCATTGTATTTGTGAGATTTTCTTGCTATGGAGGATTGAAGTGGTGGAGGCCCAGGTGGAGGAACTTGGTTTCTTGGTTTCGATGAGTTACTGACATAGGTTGTCAAATTGTATCTTTTTCTACAATAATAGAAATATCCATTTCTCGACCAAATTTCATGTGCAATTGTTTATATTTGTATCCATGAGTATAGTTTCTTTATACATGTAAAAATGTATTATGCAAGTTTGAATGCTAAGATTTAAAATATTTTATGCTTGGATATATAGTTGTTGTTGAGAGAAAATTGTAGGGACAAGCTTTCGATCGTGAGATCAACGGTGGTATTCTTTGAACATTCAGTTGAGGTACAAACTCTTTCCCTTAGTTGTTAGATTCTTTAATTTATCGACCATATTTGAGAATGGATGTGATTTCTGCTGTCATCATGTTTATTATTGTCCTCCCCAAACCATAGGAATATTTTCTCTGTAAAAAAGGGATACAAAGTTGCATTTTCGAATGGGAAAGTGTTTTATTGGCACAAGAACTCAAGCATGGACATAGTGAAAGAAATTGGAGTAAGAGAGGAGAGACTATATCAATTGAACACTCCACCAGCTCAAGCACTAGTTCATGACTCCACCATCATGGGTGAGATATGGCAAAGAAAGTTAGCTAACATCAACTATAGAACTCTCCCAGTATTAAGAAACATTGTGACGACTCTACTAGTACTTCACATGGACCATGACAAAGTCTGTAGGGGATGCGCACTTGGAAAGAATACCAAGGGATCTTTCCCGAATAGTGAGAGAAAATCCAAGAAAATTTGGATCTATTGCACTCCAATTTTTGAAGACCTATGAATGTTGCTTCGTTGGGATCTTGCAACTACTATGTAACATTTATTGATGACTACTCATGGAATACTTGGATATACCTTATGAATACCAAGGAATTTGAGGAAGTGCTTAGTAAGCTCAAAGAATTCAAAGCACAAGTCAAGAATCTGTCGGGAAAGAGGAATAAGACTTTGAGATCAGACAATGGTGGAGAGTATACATCCATAGAGTTTAATGATTTCTGCAAGGAAGCACGAGAGGGAGCTTACATTTCCCTACAAACCTCAACAAAATGGGGTTTTTTAAATAAATAATAGAACAATTGTGGAGGAAGCCAAAGCCATGATACATGATTAGATTCTACTGATGTTCTTGTGGGAAGAAGCTTCTGGAACAGTTGTCTATGTACAAAATAGATGCTCTCATAGAATCTTGAAGAACATGACTCCAAAAGAATCCTTCACAGGAGTGAATTCAAAAGTTTTCAACCTTCGTATCTTTGGTTTTCCAGTCTACATGCATGTTTCCAAGGAGAAAAGGACAAAACTGGAGCCTTCAGGAAAGAAGGTAAATTTCATGGGATACAATTAGTATTCAAAGGATTACATAATTTACGTTCTAGGATCAAACCAAATTGAATTTAGCAGGGATGTGTTCTCTGAAGAAGAAATGGCTATCTGGAAATGAAGAGGATATGACATGGATATTGATGCTAATGAAGAGATGAGATCATCTCCCCCTCCATCAATTCATAGGGAGTTTCCAAAGGAAGAAATGATTGGCTCCATTAATCCAGTTGAGCCAGTTGATGCTCCCACAGACATTATAGTTGACCGAAAAAGGCCTAGATGGGTACAACAGATGTTGCAGGATGCAGAGGGGCATGAAGCTCCACATGCATTTTATGGGAAAGAAAATGATCTCAAAGGTTCTCAAGTTATGTAGCATTGATGAGTCACATCATAGAATCATTGTCGACCACATATGAGGAAGCATCCAAGAACCAAGTTTGGAAGGATGCCATGATGGAAGAATACCAATCCATCATGAAGAATGATGTATGGGAGTTTGTACCAAGACCTTAGAGGAAGTCAGTAGTGAATTCCAAATTGCGTTTCAATATTGAACATGGAGTAGATGGTAGTGTGGAAAAGCACAAGGCTATATTTGTTTCTAGAGGATTCTCTCAGAAAGAGGGAGTTGAGTACGACAAAACATTTTCTCCCATGGCTCAACATACTTCCATCTAGACCATTATTGCTATTGCTTCAGCTATGGGATGGACACTGCATCAGATGTATCTCAATATCACCTTCCTCATTGGCATAATCAAGGAAGAAGTTTATATTGAACAACCAGATGGGTTTGTTGTCCATGGGAAGGATTCCCACGTATGCAAGCTGAAAAAGGATCTATATGGACTCAAGCAAGCTCCCCATTCTTGGTATGGACGAATAGATGGATACTTGATGAGCTTGGGATCCATGAAGAGTGATGTTAATCCCAATATTTACTACAAGATTGTGGAAGATGAACCATTGATACTAGTTTTGTATCTTGATGACTTGCTTCTCACATGAAATGAGAAGATTATTGCATGTTGTAAGAAGAAGTTTTACTTTGAGTTTGAAATGAAAGATATTGGATTGATGCATTACCTCTTGGGATTAGAAGTATGGAAAATGAAGAAGAAATGTTTTCGAAGTTAAGGAAAATACACCATCGATATACTGAAGAGATTCAAAATGTTGGACTGCAATTCCATGACTACTTCGATGGATGAAAACATGAAGAAGTTGAGGGACTCAGCTTCAGATACTGACTTGACAGATCCCACCATGTATCTCCAGTTGATTGGATCGTTGATGTATCTAAAGAACACCAGGTCAGATATATGTTTTGTTGTGAATTCTCCCATCCAGTTCATGAGTGAGCTGAGGCAGATTCACTGGACTACCACAAAACATGTACTCAGATATTTGCATGGAACCATGGGATATGGCTTGAGATATGCTTCAAAATGTGAATTGAGATTGCAAGGATTTTCATATTCAGATTGGGTCAGATGCACTGCTGATAGGAGGAGTAATTTCGGATGTTGCTTCAGTTTTGGTTCTATAGTTATTTCCTAGTGCAGTAGGAAGCAAACCTTAGTAGCACTTAGTATAGAAAAGGCCGAGTATATGGATGCTAGTATAGCAATTCAAGAAGCAGTATGGCTTCAAATAATCCTTGCATGATTGTTTGGTCAAATCCTAGTACCAACTGTGATTCACTATGACAACCAGATTTGTGTGCAAATGTCAGTGAATCCTGCGTTTTACGATAAGTTGAAGTATATAGATATTCAATATCACTTCATTTGTGATATGGTGCAGAAGGGTGCAGTCGAGCTACGGTACGTATCGACATATGACCAGATTGTAGATGTTCTTTCTAAGCCTCTTCCTGGGAAAAAGTTTGAATACTTTCATGGAAGACTTGGAGTAGAAGAAAATGTATCCCTCCTTGAGAGGGAAACGTGATTCAGACATCTACCTTTCTTCTACATTGGTGCCTCTACTCATTCTGGTTCTCATCCTAGTATGAGAAAAATATCATCGACAATAGAGATGGAATGGTAGTAGATGGTCATGTACACTAGTGCTTCTCCTCATACTGGTTCTCATCCTGGTGTGGGAGAAATCCCATTGGTAGTAGAGACAGAAAGGTAGTAGATGGTCATGTGCATTAGTGTCTCTGCTTGTTTTGGTTCTCATCCTAGTATAGGAGAAATCCCATCGGGAGTAGAGACAAACATGTAACAGATGGTCATGTGAAGCGTGTCTAGGTTTACAGCCAGGTATGGGAGTTTCCCATTGGCAGTAGAGATGGTTTGGTTGTATATGATACATTGATTGCGGTACTCTCTGATGGAATGTGACAGCTGATGGATTCACCATTACACTATGTGGATCAGACATATGAGTATGATGATAACTCTCTGATGGACCCTATAGAGTTGCAGAGCTGATGGATTCACCAATGTACTGTGTGGATCAAAAATATGATTGTGATGACTCTCTAAAGGACTATGCAAAGTTGCAGAGCTGATGGATTCACTGATGGACTGCATGGATCAGACATATGGTTATTATGACTCATTGATGGATCGTGTAGATTTGCAGAGTTGATGGATTTACCGATGGACAGTATAGATCAGACATATGATAATGATGACTCTCTGATGGACTTTGTAGAGTTATAGAGCAGATAGATTCATCGATGGGCTGAGTGTATCAGATGCATGATGACACCTCTCGACGGATAGATATCGTGTTGAGAACCTTCTGTATATATAGAGATGATCAAGACAGATGTGTGTTAGGATAATATAATCCTCCCTTGTCCATATATAGTCTATTTGATCATATTTCCTAACTTAGGAGTAATTTGGGTGAGTTTGGTTCCATTGGTGCCATTGGTGCCATTGGTGCCATTTGGTGCCACTATTTGGTGCCACTAGTGCCAATCCCTACATTCCAGGAGACACTCTAAGTTCCACCAGCAACCTCCATCAATTGGTTATGCTAGGTAGGAAGTTATGATATGTTAACCTCCAGTTACAATCAGTTAGATCACTCTTAGTTAGTCTAGCGCTAGTTTTTCATGGGTTCATGGGGAAGTGGCACCATTTTCTAGCTACCTCATCAATTTAACTCGTTCAACTAGTTTAACTGATTGTAGACTGATTTAGACATCAGGAGATAGACTAGTGGCTCCAATGTAGTGATTTAAACACACCTAGTTATCTATCCTGTCAGCTTGAGTTGGTAGATTCAAATCCTATCCATGGAATTTGAATTATATTTATTGTATAATCATTGTATTATTAATGAATGAATGGAGATTAATGTTGTAATTAACTAATCAATTATTATCAAATTTGTCTCAATTTTTTCTTGTTCGGTGTACATTATTCTTGATATTCCACTGCATAATCCTACTTCGCTATTGCTCTCATTTTCCTGTAGATCAATGGTTCACAAATCTAACATGGTATCAAATCCTTGTTCAGGATAGTATCAAGTCTTGCCCAATCTCCATTGTGCACCAGAAACAACTGATTTTCCACATAATTCCTACAATATTTTCCTTTCTAACTCTGGATTATGTCCAGAGAAGTCTCTACATGTGTGACGGACTCTGATAAAGTGCACATGTCGAGGTGGAAGGGATTGAACTAACATATGATTTTGAATTAGTTTGTTTTGCAGTGATATTTTGTCACATCCCCACCCATCATACCGATGATGGAGAGGACGGGACTAGGCTGTTGCGGCTATCAAACGGGAAATATAGAACCATGAACATAAACATAAAAGTGCATTTGAATAAAAACATATACAGATGCATAAGACATGTAAATACAATGGAAGCAAATACATTTAGTTCAACACATTCAACATGTTCATGTTAGTTCATAAAAAAAATAATTTGCAGAGATTAAGCCCGAGAATACTTATCCTGAAAAGAAGTTGACCTACAACTATCTACTTCGCTGCAATGTTCCACCCAACCATAGGCCATTGTACTCATCGATCTCTCAACATCACTACCACCCCCGAGCTGGGCATGATTCCACAAGGAACTAGGGAACAACAAGCTTACACATAGCAATACCACACATCCACAGTCAATCCAACACATAGTTGGGTTTCACAAACTGTCCAGCCAAGCCAATGAACAACTAGGTTCCATGGCTATTAAGGAAACAACCCAACAACATAAGGTTTTCTTGGACCGGGGATGATTTTAAGGAACCATACTTATTTAAAAGTGTATAAATGTTGGCGAATATTACCAATTCTTAAAATTCCAACTATAAAATGATTGGCGATATTTTCCAAAAAATATTTTAATTTCCAAGGATTTTATATTGTTTATATAATAATTTGGCAATTTTTAGGGGGAAAAAATTTTACCCCATCAAAATTGGGCGAAACAGGGTTTCAAAAAATGCAAAATGGAGAATCTTTTTTGGGAGAAAAACATCGAAAAATAGCCCACTGGGCTAAAATTCGCCCCTAAAATTATCCCTGCTTGGACTTACTTATCCAAGCCACACTTTACATCAAACATGCAATCAACCAATTAATCAAACACAACCACACACATCTATAGGGTATGAACTAAATGTTCCTAAGAACCAAAAATGGAAATGGAAATTGGGGGGAAAACACCCTAAGTGATAAATATGTTTTCACCAAATGTTTTTGGGCATCGTAGGAGCTGAAACGGCATCCATACACACCCAAATCATGGGTCTCCTTTGACCATTCACTGAACAACACAAAAACGGGTTCCCCAACTTGGAGAAATTAGGGAAAATGTAGAAAAACGTGAGGAAAGCTCCCAGCTTTCTCATAGGAGAAAAATGACCTCCTCAAACCCCAAAATCATGGCCCATTTCTCCCCATCCTCCCAGCAACAGTGAAAACGAGTTTTGGGCATGAAGGAATGATGAGACAGCATAAAAGCGTGGGCAAAATGCACAGCATGCTCTAGCTGCGTGAGGGAGGCAAAATGGCCTCTCAAAACCCCCAAATCGAGTATCACTGCTGCACATTCACCCAGCCATACCAAAAACGACATCCCCAACCATGGAGAATGAAGAAAACAACCCAAATCGTGAGAGAGAATGCTCCAGCTATCTCTAGCTGCATGAGGAATCAAATGGATGGGTTAATAATGGCTTGGGAATTCCTTTCCAAGCATTTACTTTCCCAAGAATCCAAAAACACATTTTCCAAAAATGGGTGACTTCCAAAATTTGAATTTGACCTCCATATCTTTCCCATCCCAAGGAAAATAAATTCTTGAACCACTTCTAGATGACTGGGCATAAAAGGACAAAATGGGTATTTGACAACTTATGGGTTTTCCCTTTGACATTTGGATTTTCCCCATTAGCTCAAGGGTTTGAATGTTTCCCCTCCCTATTCCTTGTGAAATAATACCCCCATCTCTTTAACATTGTGACGCATAGCTAGTTGTGGTATTTTTATTAATTACATAGTTACATGATGTCTCAAAACATATTGTGCCTGGCTAGCATATAAACTATCGGCATCGATTTTTATTGCCGAAACATAAAATACTAAATCCATGGTGGGGCCTTTGCCTTGAGCTCCACACCACAATTTATTAACGTTATTTACATCATATGCAATTCAATACCATGGGGTCAAAACCAGGGTGTTACATATTTTGCAGGTACAACTTCAATATGGATTTGAGATTATCAGTTCCTCTTCTTACTCCATTCACAAGATATTCAGAGTGGAAATTGAAGATGATTTCATCTCTAAAGAGACAAGGTATCTATTGGATGTGGTAAATATTATTATGAAGATGAGAATGACTGGCTAAATGACGGTGATAGAGATTTTGGAATGATATGTCTGAATACCCAAAGGATCTCTGGACAGAATTGGATAGAACCTTTGGCAAGCACAATGAGGATCATTCTACCAATTTGGAGAGCACACCTAGCACCACAATAGTTCTTTATTCAAAATTATTGGCCTCTATTCTCTCTAATTAAGTTGTTCAATATGAAGAAGAAGCAGGATCTTCAACACATTCAACTCGAATTGAAGAAAGTATCCTTGGAGTGACTCCTTCTCCTGCTGCTCTGAACATTTATGAGATATCTTATATCTCATATTCTCATATAGATGATCCAGAAGAAGACATTTAAATCTCTTTTATTGAATAAAAACTCTCCTTCTATTCTACTCAGGAATTCTCCAGTGATTCTTCTATTTTAAATTATGTGCAAAGTTTGCCAATGGTTGCTTTAGAAAATGAAGAGGAATTCGATTTCTCTCTCTCTAATGTTGCTTCCCGTGTGCAGAAAAATAATAATTTGGATGTTTTGGAATAAATATCATATTCTAGGAGTGATCCATTCACTCTCATTGATCTAGATCCTCCATCAAATTCCTACATGATTGCTTGTACAAATACTCAGGGAAAAAATTGTGCATCTACCATCTAAGTGGAGAACTTGGAACCTTTGTTATACACTCTTGGATGTGAGATGACCTTATTTGGTTCAAATTTTAAGTTTCAAGATCCTACAGTCATGCTTGTATTTGTTCTCATCAATTTTGGTGTGAAAATCAAGTACCTCAAGTCTCTTTCAAAATTGTTGTTGGGGATTCAATGTTAGTTTTCTCTCATGAATTTGCTAATATTAGATTTTTTGAATCACTGGATATTTTAGAAGATTTATTAGATTATGGATATCAAGCATTCTCTCTCCATGGTTCCATGACTTCTCTACCTTTCTACTTGATCACATACGCATCTCCTCACAATACTAGTAAATACATAGAAATCCTGGACACTTACTCCTAACACTCAGAGCTGATTTTACCTCATATGGATCGATGTTCAAGAATGAAACATATAATTTTCTTGGGTTTAACTCACATGGTTCGAATCCTCAAGAAATTTTTCTCTTTCATCAGTTGATCTCGGTTGCTCTACATGGGTCCATTTTTCATCTTGCAGATTTATATGTTCATGATTCCATTGAGCATATTCCTCTTCTTCCAAAGAGTAAAATTCCTCTAGAAATAATCATTTAGTTTGGAGAGGATCACATGCACAGTCCTAGGATGATGATGCATAGAAGAACCAAGGTTCTGCATTATTGCTCCACAGAGTTGCATATTGCAGAAAATACTTTCACAATTTTATATTTAAAGCTTGTTTCCTAATTCCTGCTTATTTTGAGGGGGGGCGTTCCCATGGGGTTTTCCCCATTTTCCTTATTTTATTAAGAAGTGTTTTATGTCATTTAGATTGTATGGGTGACTTTTATCCTAGTTTCCAAGACCTAAAGTTGTCCAAGTTAGGATTAAGGGGGGTTGTTAGGATTATATAATCCTCCCTTGTCCATATATAGTTTATTTGATCATCTTGCCTAACTTAGGAGTCATTTGGGTGAGTTTGGTGCCACAATGATATTGGTGCCACTGGCACCATTGATGCCACCGGTGCCATTTGGTGCCACCGGTTCCATTTGGTGCCCTTGGTGTCATTGGTGCCAATCCCTACATTCTAGGAGCCACTGTGAGTGCCACTAGCATCCTCCATCAGTTGGTTGTGGTAGGTAGGAAGTTATGTTGAGTAAACCTCCAGTTACAATCAATTAGATCACTTTCAATTAGTCTAGCGCTAGTTTTTCATGGGTGCATGTGGAAGTGGTGCCTTTTTCCACCTAGATCATAAATTTAACTGGTTTAACTAGTTTAACTATTTGTAGACCGATTTAGACATCATGAGTTAGAATAGTGTCTCCCATGTAGTGATTTAGACACACATAGTTAGCTATCCAGTCAGCTTTAGTTAGCTATTCATTCAGCTTGAGCTGGTAGATTCGAATTATATTTATTGTATAATCATTGTATTATTGATGAATGAATGAAGATTAATGTTGTAATTAACTGATCAATTCTTATCATATTTGTCTCAAATTTGTATTGTTCAGTGTACATTGTTCTTGATATTCCACTGCATAGTCCCACTTCATTATTGCTCTCATTTTCTTGTAGATCAATGGTTCACAAATTTAACAATGTGTTGTATAGAAGAGACCCATATGATCATGATGTTGATGATGTCCATGTCCGAATAATTCCTTCCTTGTTTAGAAGGAGTGTTGGATTTTGTGCAACTTCAAAAGTTATTTTATTGCAGTTTTATTATATTGTTTTGTAAATCCTCTAGGAAATCATACTGATGTAATCAATCATGTAAACGCTTGAAAGAATCAATATAAACTTTGGGGAAGTTTAGAATTAAAATAAAATTATTTTTACTATTTTTATTTTCCCCCAAGCTAACTCGGCCCCAATCAGATAGACAATTCGGACCAGTTAGGGTCTAAAGTCAGTTTTGTAAAGTGTATAAATAGAGAGGTTGGGTGCCTCATCTGGACACACAACTCATCAAACAAGTTTTCCTATTGAAGGAGAAGTTCACTCCAATAGAAGAAGCAGTTTTTTCTAGGGTTTTCTATTAGATATCTCTCTCTCTCTCTCTCTCTCTCTCTCTCTCTCTCTCTCTCTCTTCTCAGAATTGATCATTTCTATATGAAGGTTGCTGGAATTTCTCTCAATTGGGTTCCCCAGGATAACCTCGTGTGTTCTTTGTTTTTGTGCTTTGTCTTTCTTCTAGAGATCCTATTGTTGATTTGCAATAAAGTTATATTGTTATAATCTTGTAAAATCTCACAAAATGTATATAATATGACTCAAAGGGGGGCATATATGGGGTTAAATGTATATGTAATAATTGTTATATTTTATAGAAGGACAACAATACAATAAACAAGATCACTAAAATAATAAGCATTCACATACACAATATTGAATGTGGAGCTCATTTAACCATGGTAATAAATTGTTGATGTATTTGTAACTTCGGAAGATATTATCATGTAGATTATCATTGTATGTTGTTGTACCCCCATCAAAGATGTGTTTCCTCCTTTCGGGATGTCATTATTGTGTATAGACTTTGAGGTACAACCTTTGTTGTAAGTCAGGGAAATAGTCCCCAGTGTAACATCATGTAATGTATTCTTGTAGTCTCTCTAGGAGAATTCGACCATGTTAGATTAATAGGTCAGCCCCAGTCATGTAATAGGTCAGTCACTTGATTATTATAAATAGGGAGGCTCCCTCCCTCATTTATACACACCTCACACTCACTCAAGTTCGCATGAGAGGGAGACAGAGATAAAGGGGAGAGATAGATAGTTGTTGAATACTTCTTATTACTGGGATTGTGCATCTTATGACACAGTCTTTGTGATTGTACTATTCTGAGGAATTTTGCGAGGTTTTCTCATTTATGGTTTCCCTAGTGAAAATATTTGTGTCTTGTGTATTTGTTCTATCTTATGCATATTTTTGTATTTGTTATTCTTTCAGATAAAGATCCTAACTAACCTAATAATATCTAAGAAAAAATAACATGGTATCAGAGCCTCTCTTAAAGAAGACACTATACAACAACGGAAACTAGGGATTTCTAGTTCAAGGTCTTCTCTCCACAGATCATCAATAATACATGGCTAGGATAACTTGCCTCAGTAGGGTGCATCTTTTGGTGGAAGCAATTTCATATTTGAAGAAGTTTCAATTTTGACCCTATCACTAGTGACGAGAGAAACTAGGGCATCAATTTTCAGAGGATTCCCACCTCAATCTTCAGAAAAGGACCCTGCTGAGCAACTAGCCTTAAGGAAGCACATATTTCTATCCGAACAGAATTAACAAACTCCAAGTTTGGAAAAAATTTATCTAAAAAACCCTAGGTCAGCCAACTCGGGAACTAGGTCAAACAACTCAAATAGGTAAGAAATAAATCTTTTTTATATCCATCTGAGGTTATAATTTGAAAATATGACTCAACATACTCAGCTTGAGGACAAGATTAGAAGGGATGATAACTTCTGAGCATGGAAGTACACAATCTACATGATCCTTGATGAAAATGATTTGGATCAGTACATCAACGGAGAAGTTCCATAACCATAGGGAGATGAGGCTAAGGATACTCATAAGAATAACTTGGTTAAATCCAATAGAATCATTACAGACTCAATCAAGGATCACCTCATCCCCCATGTGTCATCATTCAAGACAATGAAGGAAGTATTTGATTCTTTGGAAAAGATGTTCGAAGGAAAGAACATCAACCGAAAGATGGCTTTGAGGAGCCAATTGAAGAATGTGAAGATACATAACTCATAGACTATACAACCTTACTTCACAAGGGTTTTTCAAATCAAATAAAAACTTGAAGCAGTTGAAGAGAATGTCCAAGAAGAAGAATTTGCGATTACTACCTTGAATGGTCTCCCTATATCATGGGACTCATCCATTCAAGGAAAATGTGCAAGAAGGAAGCTAGTCTCTTTCAGCTGACTCCGAGAAGAATGCACATAAGAAGAAGCTCGACTCGTAAAAAGAGAAGAGAAGATGGGAGCAATTGAAGATCAAGATATTACAGTTCACTCTAGGAAGAACTACAAGAAGAAGGAGAAGAAGGAGAACCATCATCACAACAAGAAGAAGGACAAGAAACAAAAGAAGATCAAGAGAGATCATTCCAATGTTTAATGCTATACTTGTGATGAAAATGGACACTTTGCAAGAGACTATCCCATTAGGAAAAAGAAACACCATGTTCATGTGGTAGAAGACGATGAACCAACAAAGAAAATATTCAGAAGAGAGAAGGATGATTCAGATAAAAAGTATGTTCTAGCCACAACACTTACGGGAACTATCTCACATGAATAGCAATGATTGGATTATGGATAGTGGGGAATCTAAACACATGATAGGATACAAAGAATCTTTCATTAACATGTATGAGCATGAGTCATCTCACAAGGTCAAACTCGGGGATGATTATCAATACCCAATAAAAGGGAGTGGAGTAGCTTCAAATAAGCTAGACTCCAAGAAATATTTAAAGATGAAGGATGTGCTATATGTTCCAGGATTGAAGAAGAATCTTCTCTTCATATCTGCACTAGATGAAAAGGGAATGAGAGTTTCATTTGACGATGGCCAAGTGGTAATGTGGCCTAAAGGAAATACAATAGATGATGCAACAATGATTGGAGAAGAATACGGTGGCTTGTAAACTAAAGGGACATCCTGAAAAAGCATTGGTTCATGAGTCAATAGAACCAAGTGAACTATGGAAACAAAGGCTTGCACATGTGCACTACAGAGAACTACCGATGGAAAGCAAAGCATGAAAGAAATTGCAAGGGATGTGCACAAGGAAAGAATGCAAAGACAAAAGTTCCCATCAATGAAAGCAAGGATAAAGGAATACTAGAGATAGTACACTCAGATGTATGTGGACCGATGTCTTCTATATAATTAAGTGAGTATATGTATTATGTCTCCTTTATAGATGATTTCTCACGTAAGACTCAGATATATTTCTTGAAAGGGAAAAATGAAGTATTCATTATGTTCAAGGAATATAAATCCTTGGTCGAGAACCAAACCAAAAGGAAGATCAAGACTCTGCGGTCAGATAATGGTGGAGAATTCACCTCAGAAGAATTCAAGGAACATTCCAGAGAGTCTAATATTAAGAGGTAGTTGAGCACTCAGTATAATTCTCAGTAGAATGGGGTTGTGGAACGAAAGAACCAAACCATAATGGAATCAGTGAAAGAAATGCCACATGCTCAGATTCTTCATATGCAGCTTTGGGGAGGAGCATCAAGGACAATTGTGTATGTACAAAACCGTACTCCTCATCAAGTACTTGACAACAAAATTCTGGAAGAGGATTTCTCAGGAGAGAGACCAGAAGTCAACCATCTTAGAATATTTGGTTTCTCGGTGTACATACATATCACAAAGGAGAAGAGGACTACACTCGATCCTTTTAGGAGGAAGGGTATATTTGTAGGATAAAGTGATACATCAAAGGCCTACCAAATATACTTCCTAGGATTCAAGAATACCGACATCATAAGAGATGTAACGTTTGATGAAGAATTGGCATACTTCAGATCTGGAGCTACCTATTCAAGAGGTCGAGGAACCTTAAGAAATGAGAGTCTGGGACATGGAAATTGGAGAAGCGATTCCAGAAGACCATCAATATCATGACATGGAAGATATTAGATTACGAAAGGCGGATCTTGGGACATAAATAGTCTTCACATAGATTGCACAAGAAAAATATAGAGAATAATAATTGCTATTACACAATGAGTTGAAGAACAATATGAGAAATATTCCACACAAATAATATTCACATTATGGGTGAATATATAATACAACATCAAGGAATAATTTGAAGACCTAAAGAGACAATTAATTCCATCAACCTATACTGACTTAGGATTTGAAAAACTTAATAACTATAAACTTGGTGATGAATTCCTGAATGGTTTCGAATTCACTTGGTCTCAATGATATCAACTCATTCTCCAATTGATGTCCTTTAAGTTCATATTTACCAGTTGAAATGGAAGTCTATGCCACTAGAAAGCATATGATGGAAAGGAACCACTATCACCTTAGTCACTTGTCCCAAAATACTTTGGAATCTGAAGCCTCCTAGAGGAGATCCCTAATTAGACTCTACAAAAGACACCAAACACCACAAAATACCTCTTTTGAGGTTATTAGAGACCAGTGCTTTATTGGAGTCAATTCAAGAGTTAGATTGTCATGTTGAGTGTGTGTAGGGAGTATGCTTCAATAATGCACCTTATTTAATAACAAGTAAGGAGATAACATCACGATGTGTATCATTAAACTATGAACCAATTACTTTGTAGGGTGCAATTTCATAAACTAATGTCATCCACAATGTATCCAACATGTAAGAGAAATTATTGATCAATCATAAAGCATTCATCATATCTCAAAAACACATGTAGAGTAGTACATGTGTTAAGACATAAAATTATGACAACGGTAGGTACAACATATATGTATTCAGTCATAATATAGCAACACTAGTCATATGGCAATGATGATCATTTATTTCAACATGTATTATATCCAAAATACATGCGTTAGTCTTTATACGAAGGCACCAAACAGTACCAACTCCGAAAACAATGTTCTAGCAATAGTATAATATCATTCTTGACAACGTTCAACGGTGATTACATGTGCATTTAGTTGCAATAGACAAAAGTTGTTATGCATTGGGTATGGTAGAAATCTACAACATTACCACACATTATCATACCAGTAGAAAGGCAAGTTGCATTGTATCTATTAGCATTGTAAGTGTAAACAATGTGTAGCAACAATTATGTATTGATATCAATCCTGTATGTGTGTATGCAGTGATTTACAAGAGTATGTGTTATCACCATTTTTGGACTAAGAAATTGGTAAGGGATTTGGCCAGTAAAGGATGAATAAGTTCTGTAAATTTTCATCATAGGACCTTAAAGAATGTTGTGAAGGTATGTAGATGTTTGAAGGGACATTTCTAGACTCTAAATTCCAAATACTTAAGAAATTCTGTTTTTCGACCTTGAAAATGCATGTAAATGAAGAAATCTTCCCTTAGTTGAATGATAACAGAAAATAGATGACTGGGATGTGCAGTAGAAGATCAAAGGCCACAAATTGTTTTTGAAAATGAAAAATCAGGGGTGGAAGTGCGAAAGAGCTAAAACACTTGGTTATAAAAATTAGTAAGCCCGACTTCCGTTTTCTGTAGTCCGAGATCCAACGGCGCAGAACGCTTCCGCTAAAGATCAACGGTTTGGAAAGGTGGGAGAGGAAAGATCAAAATCAAACTTCGAAGAATTTAAAAACCTGACTTCCGCTTTTTGCAGCCTGAGATTCGACGGTTCATAGAGATTCCGCACAGATCAACGGTGCGGAAAGAAAAGGGTGGAAGTGAAAAGGAAAAAGAGAAAAAGGTAAATTTATGGGTTGCAAAATTGGAAAACCTGACTTCTGCTTTCTGCAGTATGAGGTCCGATGACTCAGATTGCTTCCTCCAAATATCAATGGTCCAAAATAGAACAAAGGGCGGAGATCGAAAAGCGCAAAACTTAAGAATTTGGTCATAAAAGATAGAACTTCCACCTTCCGTGATCTGCAGGATCGATGGTCCAGAGCGCTTCCACCACAGATCAATGGCTCGAAAAAGAACAATAGGGAGGAGATAGGAAAGCGGAAACACCAAAATATTTTATCGTGAAAAGTTGAATTCTCGCTTTCCGTGATCTGCAAGATCTATGGTCGACAGAGATTCTGCACAGATCAACGGTGCGGAAAGAAAAGGGTGGAAGCGGAACAGAAGTTTCAGTGAAGAAACTTGGAGGATCCGCATTCCGCTTTTCGCTAAATGCAGAAGCAGAAAAGGTAAAGTTTTTTGTTATGAAAAGTCATAATTCTGATTTTTGTCTTCCGTAGCTTAATCTCAGATCAACGGCTGAAAATGAATCAGGCGGAAATCAACGAAAAGGAAAGAAAAGATGGAAAGGAAAAAATTGGGAAGACGAAAGCGAAAGAGGAGAAGTTTTGATGAAGAAAGTTGGACGATCTATGTTCCATGTTCCTTTAAAGGTGGAAGTGGAAGGGCAGAAGCGGAAAGGCCGAAGAAGAAAGGAAAAGTTTCAAGTTGCAAAAATTGGAGAACCCGACTTCTGCTTTTCGCAGCCCGCATATTTACTTGAGATCAATCGCTGAGGATGAATCTGGTAGAGATCGACGACATGGAAAGATAAAGGGTGGAAAGGATAAGGAGGGGATGGAAAGACCAAATTGAACCTCGAGAAAGCTAGCATCCCATTCTTCGTTTCCCATAGACCCGAGATCGACGACCCGTAATGAATCTTGAGGTGAGATCTACGGTCCAGAAGCAATTTCCTAGGTAAAGAGGCAGGGAAGAATAAAAAGTGTTGCAGGTCATGTGGAAATCCTCTGATCGGTCATTTTTAGCAAGAGATCCTGAGTCCCTACTGTCAAAACTCCAAAACTGATCCACCATGCGTGTTCCAGCATGCTTTTCTGTTTGGTTTATGATCATGGCGAATCTACCACATCAACATGTTGTTAAGATTTTCATTTCCATGCTACAACTATTTTGGCTCTATTTCGAGGCTGGTCTCGGGAGCCTATGAAGCTATAAATATACCCTCAATAGAGGAAGATGGGGTTGGAACCTGTGAGAATTTGGTTTTATGCATTTTTTGATCTATTGCAAATAAAACTACAGAGCCAAATGTTGGTTTGTTGCTACAAATATTCCTATGTATTTCTTAATTACATTCTGTTATTTCCTTTTCTATGTGCATGTTTCTACTATTAAACTCACCATTATGTGTTCTTCATATCTGGAATAAGTGTGTAATAGTTCAGAATTCATATTGTTATGCTCTGACTATTGTTTCAGGTATTCACTAATATTTATTTACAAAGTTGATGCAGAATTCATCTTTTAGGTGCTATGTGTTGATAGAATGTTCTTGTTCTTTCTTTTTCACTAGACCAACAACATTTTGACTGTAACCGAGTGCTACCTTTCCTTTGTAAAATTTCACCTCCAATTTTTTTCTGTAATTCATGAATATTTGTGACTCCATAGCCTAATATATCCTTCCCTTGTTTCAACCACCAATTCAGTCTAAGATTTTATTTCATTTTATATCTTCCCTTGTTAAAAATCTGTGAGAGATCCCTCTCTAGAAAGGAAGAATCCAGCTCCCTTTCTTAAATTGGTTCTGATGTTACCTTGGTATTTACCCTCCACAACCTAGGGTGCAATTTTGAGTGCTAACAAATTGGCGTTGTTGTTGGGGAATGAAAGTACAAATCAGTCCTGGGAGATGACAAATATTCCAAGAAGAAAGGGTTTTTTGGGCAAACAGAGAGTTCTGCATTTGAAATAGGTTGTATATTTGACCTGGTGAATCCACATTTATTTTGAGCAAGATTTCAGAGGGAATCCTAGCTCCTAGGAGGTCACATACACAAGGTAACCCTAACACTGAAATATTACTAAGTGTGGAAAATCAAGAAAGATTGCTTAGAAGTAAGGGAAAATAACAAAAAGATATTTATCAGTTTCGTTCTTCATCTTCTCAAGAATTTCATAGCATTCAGGATTTTGGACAGGAAACAAATTTTAGAAGGTCCTTTGTTACACCGAAATCTTGCAATCTTGATCCATGTGTTAACCCTTTTCCTAATCCCCAAATTTCTCTATGCTAAAGTTGATTGAGATTGAGGTTTTTCCTTCTTTTTTCCCTCTCTGGGAAGGTCAGCGCTCTTGTCCTTCATGCTAGGAGCATCGAAGGCGCTTTTTCCATTCATGCTAGGTGCGTCGGCGTCGACGCTCTGTCTCCCACTGCTATGAGCTCCGACGGCACTTTTTCCATTTTCTGGAAAGTGCGTCGATCGTGTTTAGAGGGAAAAAATGAATATTCGAGATCCTTCTCGAAGGTGGATGAGGTGTTGGTCTATCACTATCATTTAGGTGAGGTGGAATTTCAGTTCCTAACCTATAGGGAAGATCCCTTAGATCCCTCTGAACTTTATTCTATCACTTTAGCCTTATAAATTAAACCCTCTCTCCATTTCGAAGGGAGGAAGGTCTATGGTACTTTTATGCTAGTGGAATTTCTAGGTGGCTTACTATCTTGCTTTTGAGGCTTTGGCTTGGATTGTTGGATGGAAGATTGCAGCGTTAAGGCTAAGTTGTGATGTTCTTTCTCATTGTAATTCTATGTATCTCCTTGATTACATTAATACAAATATCTTTCCATAAACGTTGTTATGTTAATAATGTTTAGAGATTTCTTCCTTAACTGTTAGCTTAGATCAATTATATGTTTTGATATGCATATGTTGTTTGCTTGTTTACACGTGCTTTACAGGGTTTTGCAGCAATAGATCTGAAGATTCTGGAGCTTGGATCAACAAAGAGAGAAGAGGATATGCATATTTCAGGTAGGTGATCTATCTATTTCTTTACATTTCTGTTTGATCTAGGAAAGTAGATTGTATTATGTATTTGATTTGTTATAGATCCACTTGGACTAGGGAGATCTATCTTAATTCCGATTGAGTAGATTTATCCAGTAACATCCTTGTTAAAATCAAAATCTGAATCTGATTTGAGGAAAACAAAAATTAATCCCAGTAGGTTAGAATCATGTTTGCTTGATTCTACTTGGCATAATCTTCAAAAATATGTGAAACCCGGAGAAATAAACCCTGTTGTTCAATTATTTCAGCCTTATATCCCACCAACTGTTCAAACCCCTCCAACCTTTCAAGATCTTCCTCTTGTTCCAAATCCACCTAGACAAATGGCTGCTAGGTTTTCTCCATTGTCCTTACCTACTATACTGCATGCCCTTCCTCAAAATCATGCCTAGAAAATTCCCTTCTATGATGGAGATGGAAATTTCACAACAAGACAACATGTTGATAGATTTCATGATTATGTGGACTTGGAGCTGGTTGATGAAGATGATATTAATATGAGGTTGTTTGTACTAAGTTTGTCAGGAGAGGAAAAGAAATGGTTTAGAGATCTACCTACTAGGTCCATTGCCACATTTGAGGCTTTCCAAACTTCATTTTTAGAAATATGGGGTGATAAGACAAGTCCTTTACAGGTGCTTTCCCAATATAATAATCTTAAGAAAGGAGGTTTTGAATCTGCACATGATTTTTCTAGTCGATTTATAAGGCTATATAACTTTATTCTTGTTGATATTAAACCCCGTGTAGGCTCTGCAAAACTCCATTATGTTGATTCCTTTTATGGTGACTTTGCATTATTATTGAGAGAGAGAAAAGCAGGAAGTCTTCCTGCCATGTTTCAAGATTCTTTAGAATTGGAAGCTAATATGATGGCAAGTGGAAAAATAAAGCAGAAAATAGAAACAAGGAAATATAGAGAAGAAAATGTACCTTCTTCTTCTGTTGTTGCTTCTTCAAATGATGTAAATTTTGAAATGATGTTGAAAACAATGGAGAAGTTGATGGATAGGTTGACTGTGGATAATAGACCATTGAACAGAGAACATAATGAACTTCAAATCAGAAACCCAAACTTCAGAAGGCCCAATCCTCCCCCACCTCCAAAAATTAGACAGAGAGAGATGAGGAATCCTAGAAATCTAGATGATCAGCAAATAAGGCCACCTTTTCCTGAGAACTATGTTGCAGATGTAGATGAGTATGAATCTATTGAGGATCATATTCACCATTTTGGTGACTTGGATTCTGAAATATATCTCACATAGGAAGAACATAATATGTTTTCCCAAGAGAATTCCAATAATGATTTTGAGGAAGAGTCAGAGTAGTACCAAAAAGGATACTTTCAAGACATAGATGATGTCCAGAGAAAGATCAAATTCGGAAATAGATATGTTACTATAAATAAAGGAAGGTTCAATCAAAATCAACCTTCTATTAGTCAACAAAATACAGAAAAGAGAAGTAAAAAACAAAAAGAACCCATTGTATATAAAGAATCAGAAAATAAAATAGAGAAAACAAAAGAAGTGAAACAACCAACACTGGTGGATGTAGAGAAAGTTGTTTTCACTTTTAACTTTCAAATAGAGCTCTCAAAATGGAAAGTTTCCATTCCTTTCAATGAATTGTTAAGAAACAGGGAATACAAAGACAAAATAACATACATGGTCAGGAGTCAGGGAGAATTTGAACCAGATATATTAGAGGTGGTTGATGATGCTCCTACCATTGTCTTAATTGGATCAAAAATTGAAAATGTGGATGATGATGAGGCTCCTCCTTTTTAGCTAAGTTTAAATTTATATAATATGATTGTGCACAATGCTAAGATAGATTCTAGTGCATCTCATAATTTAATGCCCAAGGGAGTGGTAGAAAGTTTGGGTCTGGAAGTTACTAGACCATATAAATATTTGTATTCTTTTGATCCTAGGAAGGTGAAATGTCTTGTATTGATTAAGGATATGGTGGTAACTTTGAAAAAAAATCCATCTAACACTGTGGTAATGGATGTTGTTGTAGCAGACATTCCTCCTAAATATGGTGTATTGTTGTCAAGGTCTTGGACTTCTAAATTGAAAGAAAGTTTGCAAATGGATATGTCTTATGATACCATTCCTATGGATGGGGGAAATAAAAGGTTATACAGTGAGAAAATATATTCTTATGTAGTTAGCAGCCAAGACAAACCATATAATCTTGCTATCTATGTTGTTGATACTAAATTGGGATCTTCCATTTTCTTTAATGATGGTTTTCCCTGTGATCATGAAATTCCTATAACCATTGAAGTTAAGGAAGAGGAAGAGTCTACAAAGAGACAAGAGGCTTTGGAAAAGAAATAGAAAGAAGAGGGTCTCTGGACCATGTACTTTGATAGATCTGTGGCTAAAGTTGGTGTTGGTTCTGGTGTATATATTATCTCTCCTATCATGGATTTTAAGGCTCTATCATATAAGTTAAATTTTGAATGTACCAATAATGTGGCAGAATATGAAGCTTTATTACTAGGATTGAATGATTTGAAGGATATGGGAGCAAAGAGGGTACAAGTCATGGGAGATTCAGAGCTTGTAATAAACCAGGTGAATGACAGTTACTAGACCAAACATCCCAGAATGAGAGCTTATAGAAATGAGGTATGGGATATGTTTGGTAAATATTTTACAGAGCATAAAATCAGAGTGATTCCCATATATGAAAATATAGTAGTTGAATCTTTGGTTATTGCTGCTGGTAAATTTAAAACTCCTATTGATGGCCAAAGAAAGTATAAAATTGATATTGTGAACAAACCCTCCATACTAAATAATTCCAAATATTGGCAAGTATTTGAAGATGATATGCAGATAAAAATATTTTTAGAGTTGTCTGGTGAGTTTGTAAATACTCAAATAGATGGTGAAAATGATAATCTTGAAAACTTCCAAGAGGCGGAAGAGGGTGAAGAAGAAATTGTTGAAAATAGAATGATAAAAAACTCAGTAGGAGGAAAGGATATAGTTCAGTTGAAGAGTAATCATATCCCCAGAGGCCTAATTCCCCTAGAGAATATTTTTGATCAAAATGATGTTGCTAGAGATCCAAAAATGAAGCATGTTGATGATGCTGTTGAGGAGAAAAATATAGGAACCGAAGAAAATCCAAGGATCATAAAACCGTCAAAAAAATTTACTGTCAAAGAAAAAGAAGACTGTCAATTTGACGAAAAGATACACTAATTTATTTTCCCGAAGTTATGAAGACCTTAAAGAGTATGATACTTCTATCATACAACATACAATCCCAATAAAACCTGGTGAAAATACTTTCGGATTGAAATTGAGAAGAGTTAATCCAATGATGCTGCTTGTTATTGAGAAATAAATTAAAAAATTATTCAATGCCAAGATTATTGTGACCCTGATATTTTCCAAATGGGTTAAAAATTTGGTGCTTGTCAGGAAAAAGAATGGTGAGATCAGGCTTTGCATAGATTTCAAAAATCTTAACAAAGTCTTTGAAGGATACTTAACCTTTGTAAGAAATGGAAAATATTTTGCAAAAAGTGGTGGGATCTAAAAGGATTTCAACTATGGATGGTTTCTCAGGATACAATCAGATCAAAGTGTTTCCCGAAGATCAAGAAAAGACTTACTTTACTACACTATGGGGTACATTTATGTATGCCAAAATTCCTTTTGGTTTAATGAATAGCAGGGCCACTTTCCAGCGTTCCATGGACATTGCTTTTATATAGGAAAAGGATAAATTTTTGGTTGTCTACATGGATTATATCACTATATACTCAAGGTCTCACAGGGAGCATAGTAAGCATTTGGAGAAAGTTTTTCTAAAATACAAAAAGTATGGAATATCATTAAACCCCAGAAAATCAAATTTTGCATTGGAGGAAGGAAAATTGCTAGGGAACATTATTTCAAAGGATGGTATAAATATTGATCCAGAGAGAATCAGTGCAATCCTGAAGGTTGAGGAGACAAGAAGTAAAAAGGAAGTGCAATGATTCATTGGAAGGATAAATTTTTTGAGAAGGTGTATTCCCAATTTTGTTGAGATCTTATTGGATATCTCTAATATGTTGAAGAAGGACCATGAGATAAAATGGACAATAGATGCAAGGAGATCCTTTAGGGATGTTAAATAGGCTATCACAGAAGCCCAAGTTCTAATAAGTCCATATTTTAGCAAAGATTCCCTAGTCTTTTCTTATGCTTCTGATCACACTATTGCTGGAGTTTTGTTACAAAAAAACAATCAGAATGTTGAACAGCGTATATAGCCTTCTTTAGTAAAGTGTTGAGAGATGGAGAGTTGAAATATGACATTATGGAAAAATAGGCATATTCTCTAAATCTTTGAAATATTTTAGAGTTTATGTTCTTCATTCACACATCATTCCTTATGTGCCTAGTAATGTGGTGAAGAGCATCCTCACATAGCCAAATCTAGAGGGAAAAAGAGCATAATGGATTGTTGTGTTATTGGAGTATGACATTGAAATTAAGCCCACCAAGCCAATTAAAGGGCAAGGACTTGCAAAGATGATGATAATTTCCAACTGTGAATCCTTGTAGCTAAATTTCCTGACCAGCCATTCAAATTAGCTTGATACAGGGGTGCAGGAAATGCCTGATTTCTCTGTATCTCCATAGTATTCTGACATTGTGTATGTGTTGCAAAATTTACAGGCTCCTGCAGGGTTAAGAAAAACAAGAGCAAGGTCAGTGAAGTTGAAATCTGCCAAGTTTTGTATTCTGAATCACTACCTTTATTGGGAATATCCTGGTGGTGTTTTACTCAATTGCTTCTTGAAGAATGAAGCTAAGCAGACTATGAAGGAATTTCACAAGGGAGACTATGGTGGGAATAATTCATGGAAGGTGACAGCAAACAAGATTTTGAGAGATGGTTTTTACTCACCTTCAATGTTTTCATATGTTTACAAGGAGACTACTACATGTCACCAATGCCATATATTTGATGGTAATAGAAAAGTGGTTCAACTCCCTCTAAATCCAATATCAGTAGAAGCATCTTTTCAGCAGTGGGGACTAGATTTTATTGGGGAAATAAATCTTAATTCTTCAGGACAGCATAGATGGATCTTAACAGCACCTGACTACTTCACTAACTGGATGGAAGAAATACCTATAAGAAGAGATACAAATGCAGTGATTATGGGTTTTCTGGAAGAGAATATTTTGGCTAGATTTGGTTGTTCCAAAATGATTGTGACAGACAATGCACCGGCTTTTAAATATAATAAAATGATAAGTTTTGTCACAAGTATCATATTAGACTCAATCATTCTATTGCATACTACCCACGGGGTAATGAACTGGTTGAATCTTCAAACAAAATCCTAGTGAGAATCATTAAGAAGTTGTTGGAGGATAACAAAAGAGCTTGTCAACAAAGCTGAAATATCCTTTGTGGGCTGACAAAATCCGCACAAAAAGGGAAATTGGAATGTCACCATTCCAATTAGTATATGGAGTTGAGGTGATTTTTCCAACATCTTTGGGAGTGCCAGTCATAAATTTATTCCATGAACAACGAGATGAACCAAATCATGTGCAAAGAAGAATAAATCAGATCATAGAATTGAATGAGTTGAGGGACAAAGCCTATGGTAAAGTGAAAGTACATCAAGAAAATATGAATAACACTTTTGATAGGAAGGAACAACAATTCCAGATTAATGACTTGGTTTTGAAGTGGGATGCTCCTAGAGAAGATAAATATGGGAAGTTTGATCACATGTGGGTAGGTCCTTATATCATTGTAGCATACAAAGGTGAGAATGCATTTATTCTACAACATCAAGATGGGTCTCAGCTGAAAGGAGGTCCAGTCAATGGAAGGTTTCTCAAACATTACTTTTCCTGAAGGAGGAGGTAATTTCTGTATCATAGTTGTATATATTTATTTGCTTTTCAAATAGTACAAAGCCGGGTGAGCCAAAGGATTTGAAGCCCGAAGAGAAGGCCCTAAGATCTATAAGGGTAGCCCTGTTTCTATTTTTCTTTAATTTTACTTACATAAAAGGAAAAAATAAGAAGTTTGACGTCTATAAAGTTGGGAACACCCCAAGGGATTTGGCACCTGGTCTACGGGGTTCTTTGCTACCTCGCAAGGAGGATAACATCCCGAGTTGGAGCCAGTTGTTATCACCATTTTTCGACTAAGAAATTGGTAAGGGATTTGGCCAGTAAAAGGATGAATAAGGTGTGTAAATTTTTATATCATAGGACCTTAAAGAATTTCGATGAAGGTCTACAGATGTTTGAAGGGACATTTCTAGAATCGAAATTCCAAATACTTAAGAAATTCTATTTTCGACCTTGAAAATGCATGTAAATGAAGAAATATTCCCTTAGTTGAATGATAACAGGAAATAGATGGCCGAGATTCGCAGCGCAAAAGATCAAAGGCCACAAATCGTTTCCGTAAAGGCAAAATCAGGGGCGAAAGTGCGGAAGAGGTAAAAAACTTGGTTATAAAAAGTAGTAAGCTCGACTTCTGTTTTTCGCAATTCGAGTTCTAACGACACATAATGAATCCACAAAAGATCAACGATTTGGAAAGGTAGGAGCAGAAATATCAAAATCAAACTTTGAAGAAGTTAAGAACCCAACTTTCGCTTTCCACAGCCTGAGATCCGACGGTTCAGAGAGCTTTCGCACATATCAACGGTGCGGAAAGAAAAGGGCGGAAGTAGAAAGGAGGAAACGAAAAAGGTAAATTTTTGGGTTGCAAAATTGGAAAACCTGACTTCTTCTTTCTGCAGTTCGAGATCTGACGGCTCAGATCAATTCAACAAAATATCAACGGTCCAAAAGAGAACAAAGGGTGAAGATCAGAAAGCAAAAAACTGAAGAATTTGGTCATAAAACATAGAACTTTTGCCTTCCGCCATCCAAAGGATCAATGGTCTAGAGCGCCTCCGCCAAAGATCAACAACTCAGAAAAGAACAAGAGGGCAAAGATCAAAAAGTGGAAACACCAAAAGATTTTATTGTGAAAAGTTGAAGTCTCGCTTTCCACGATCCGCAATATCTACAGTCAAGAGAGCTTCCCCACAGATCGACGGTGCAAAAAGAAAAGGGCAGAAGTGAAAAGGTGGAAGCGGAAGAGGAGAAGTTTCCGTGAAGAAATTTAGAGGATCTGTGTTTCGCTTTCCACCAAAGGTAGAAGCGAAAGGGATAAAGAAAAAGGGCGGAAGCGGAAAAGGTAAAGTTTTTTGTTATGAAAACTCTGAATTCCAATTTCCGTCTTCCGCAGCCCGCAGCTTGATCTCATATCAACGATTGAAAATGAATCCGACGGAGATCAATGGTGTGAAAAGAAAAGACGGAAAGGAACACATCAGAAAGGGGAAGCGGAAGAGGAGAAGTTTCCATGAAGAAAGTTGGAGGATTGACGTTATTCTTTCTGCTAAAGGTGGAAGCGGAAGGGCAAAAGCAGAAAGGAAGAAGCAGAAAAGGAAAATTTTCAGGTTGCAAAAATTGGAGAACCCGGCTTGCGCTTTCTATATCCCGCATCTTTACCTCAGATCAACGGCTGAGGATGAATCTGGTGGAGATCGATGGTGTGGAAAGCTAAAGGGTGGAAAGGATAAGGTAGGGGAGGAAAGACCAAATTGAACCTCGAGAAAGATAGCAAGTTGATCTCCGTTTCTTGTAGACCCCAGATCAACGACCCAGAATGAATCTTGAGGTGAGATATATGATCCATAAGCAATGTCGTAGGTAAAGAGGCAGTGAAGGATAAAAATTGTTGCAGGTCATGCGGAAATCCTCTAATTGGTCATTTTTCAGCAAGAGAGCCTGAGTCCCTGCTGTCAAAACTCCAAAACTGATCCACCATGCGCATTCCAATGTGCTTTTCTGTTTGGTTTATGATCATGACAAATCTACCAGATCAACATTTTGTTAAGATTTTCATTTCCATGCTGCAACTGTTTTGGCTCTGTTTCAAGGTTGGTCACAGTAGCCTATGAATCTATAAATATACCCTCAATAGAGGAAGATGGGGTTGGAACCCGTGAGAATTTGGTGTTTATGCATTTTGTGATCTATTTCTAATAAAATTGCAGAGCCAAATGTGGGTTTGTTGCTACAAATATTCCTGTGTAATTCATAGTTACAGTCTATTATTTCCTTTCCTATGTGCATGTTTCTCCTGTTAAACTCACCATTATGTGTTTTTCATCTCTGGAATAAGTGTGAATAGTTCAGTATTCATATTGTTATGCTCCGACTATTGTTTCAGGTATTCACCAATATTTCTTTCCAACGTTGATGCAGAATTCATCTTTTAGGTGCTCTGTGTTGATAGATTGTTCTTGTTCTTTCTTTATCACCAGACCAACATCATTTTGACTGTAGCTGGGTGCTACCTTGATTTTGTATAATTTCACCTGCAAATTGTTCTGTAATTCATGAATATTTGTGACTCCATAGCCCAATATATGTTTTCCTTGTTTCAACCACCAATTTAGTCTGAGATCTTATTTCATTTTATATCTAACCTTGTTAAACATCTATGAGAGATACCTCTCTAGAAAGGAAGAAGCCATCTCCCTTTCTTAAAGTGGTTCTGTTGTTACCTTAGGATTTACCCTCCACAACCTAGGGTGCAATTCTGAGTGCTAACAACATGTTTCATTCACTGATGGTTAGCAACAATTATCATTTCATCATAAGAAATAAACACCCTTTTTCATGTGTTAAAACTTAACTTTCATGTGTGTGTACATCAATATACATCGATCATTTTAATGTCAGGTATTCAGATATGCATACACAATATTAATTATCAATTTTGAACTCACCTTACTCCGTAATGAATGTATGCATACCGAGTGTATGGTGAGAAAGGATGAGTACAATCCACTTAGTTGTTGCAATTAAACCATAATTGGTGTCATCTTAAGAATAACCCTTCTCTTATTGCCTTGCAGGTGTTGTAGGATGGGGAAAGAGGAGGGATGCCACTGTAATGGAAACCCTAAACAATGGTTGAGTGGACTTTCATAGGGTATTACAAAGGGCAATAGACGTAGGTTCTATTATTAGAGTGTGAAGGGCAGCCAAGAGGGAGGTAAGTCCCAATGAATGTAGGGTATAATCCTAGGGAATAGTCTGATGGTTAGGGTGGGTTTAGGGTGGTAGAAACGGGTTGTGGGGGAGTGGAGCGAAGGTTTGAGGGAGGAAGGAAGAAGGGTAGGTTTAAGGTAAAATTAGGACTATTTTAGGACCTTTTAGGGAAAATTTTGATATTTTGGGAATTTTTTGTATTTCTAGGATTCCCTATAATTATGCCTTAGGGTTTTTAGGGCTCTAGGGGATAAGACGTATTTTTAGAGAAGGAGGCCGAAATTTTAGGGAGGCCAAAAAATGCAAAAAAGTTATTTTTTGATTTTATATGGTTTTCAACATAAAATTGTAGAACTAAATTTACCCTAAAAATAATCCCAAATTAACCCTTGAACTAATTTTTTTTTAGAAGAGAAAAGGTGTGAAAACCAAGGGAAACCCTACCCTAGAAAAAGCCCTACCCAACCTAGGGAATATAGGGAGGATGGCTAATATGGTGAGGAAGGGTTCCTAGGTTAAGCAACTAGCCTAGAAAAACTAAGGATAAACCCTAGGGAACCCTCACAAAGTGACATGCCTCAACTTGCTAAGGTGAGAAGAAGGAAGGTAATGGCCTATCCTAGAGAAAAGTGCAGCTCTAGGGCTACCACTAAGACTCGAACATGCACATCCACCAACATCCAAAAAAAGGTAAGAATCATGACCTCTTTATGCTCTTGTTCATCCAACAAATAAAAGCATCACCAAAAGTAGAGATTCACCAAAGAATTACTAGAAAATAGCTTGCATTAACCATAAGACATCCTCAAGAGGAGTGCATCCATCCAAGGAAACCCTAACAAGGGGAAAACAAGTGCATAGTGTATTATCCTATAAGTTTTGTCTTTTAATGAAAGTGAGGAGAACAATTTATATGCTCTCACACTCACTTCTTAAAATATCCAGGCCTACATGCCTTAAAATAAGTCAATTTGAAATTATAAAATGTCAACAGAAAATTAAAAGAAAATAATGATAAAATATAGCCTAAGGTAGGATACCTGAGGTATTTGTATCCCTGGGTGCCAAAACATGCTCAAATAAGAATATCACTCCGAACAAAAGGATAGATTGAGCTGGAGGGAGGGTGTTATACCCCATATAACCCCTAGAATGTTGTAAAATCCCTCAAATCCCTCCTCAAAGCATGGAAATTCTTGGCATGAAGGGTGTATTTCCTCTAAGAAAATAAGGCTAGGGAGAGAAAGGAATCATTGACTTAATGGCCAGGAGGGTGTCCAAAAGACGAGTGTCTTGTATCTAAAGAAGTGGCCACCAAAGCACGTAAGTAGGATATGGAGCCATGAGACCCAGTGGTCAACCCTTAGGGGCCCCAGACACCAACCCTAAGGTAAAAAACCCCTTTGAATGGTAGTCAACAGTTCCATTAAGAAATAGTACCCATAAAGGAGGAACAAAGGGCACAACCATGACCACCATTTCTCAATAACATCTCTCTTGGTTGAAAAATGCCCTTTTCTCCCTGGGGTAAACCTGAAGGTGTGTTGGGTACAAGGTGCAGTGTAACACTGGCTCCAACTACGGGATGATTGTTATTCCCATGAGTGCTAGAAAACATGTGAATCCATTGATACCTGTAGACCTACACACATATCAAATGTATGATAGATTAAAAGCATCTAAGGGAAGACACTTTTGCCATTCCTTGTTCGCAAAATGAGGGAAACAAACTAAGAACAATAAAAACTAACTAGACACTGAAAAAGACATAAAATGCAATGCATAGAAATATTCCTAATGCAACTAACCCTACCTACTCTAAGCATGGAAATCAGAATATGTTAGGTAAAATCATACAACCAATGTAACCATTTAAGTAAGTAATTCATACATGATGTCTTACCTTTGTCCTTTAATGTAATCCAGGATAGTACCTCATCGATGATATGTTGATTACGTATAATGATATTCATCCGAATGAGGAAAGAAAATTTTACCCTCTGAAGAACCTAGAATATTTGGAACGGGTGCCATGGAGGAGCATTTCTTTTACAAGCTTTGTTAATACATGCTTCTAGTGGACTTATGCAAGGGAACCTTCCATCATATCCTGGTGTTGAGAAAAAAAAATTCCTGCAATTGATCACCAGATTTTGATCTAGAAAGGCAATTGACAAAGAAGGCCTTTGCAGATCCTTGTATGCCAAACATAGCCTATCCCTTCATCCACCTAAGACATTCTTTGGATATACATGTATATTACTTATCTTCTTCATAGAAAAGTTAGTATTCCAAATAATCCTTGAAATTTCAAAATTGTTAGCAGAATAATTCACACCTTCATGCTTCAAATGAAAAGATAAACAGTAAACACTATGAAGCTGAGGAATGAAAATCATACCTATCCACCTACCTTCTCCAACCTTGTTGAAATGGATCATTAACAACTTACCAAGGTACAGTAGAAAGGGCTTAGTAGTTTTATTCAATGCTCACCACAAGATGATGTTGGGAGTGTTGATGTGGGGGCCTGATGGGCTGGAAGATAGTGTGACCTTCACTGTTGACAAGGAAGACTTCCTTTCCCATACATATACTAGGGAGTGGATCCAACATGATGTTGCAAGGTATCGAAGATTCATATACTGATGGGCCAAGGAACTCCCAGTAATTATCGTCTTCCATATTTTCGTAAATTTCTTCCAAGAGAGCCAAAACATCATCAGAGACAGTCAATGGAGGACAAAGAAATTTTATCAATTATGTGCACTCCTTGGTTTCTTCAATTATGGATTCCTAGTATCCATTTTCGTCATCAAGGAGTACTTCAGACTCTTCTAATGCTTGTTTGTCATTCATAGACCTCAATATTTTGTCCTTAATGCTAGAATCCCATTGATCACATAATACTTCGATCATTTGTCGAAAGGAAGATATCCTCCCAGGGAGGATTCCATCATACCAGGAATCCATGTCATTATTCCCTCCTATACCAAGGGACATCATGAATAGATGTATAATCATATTCTCGTCTATAATATCCCATGTCACAGGGAATTTTTTACACTTTGTAACATGTGTCACAACTGTATCTTCGTCAGTGTGAAACCTAGCATGAAAAAGGGTTGACTCTGTAGAAACATATGATGACATATAGTACATTTCAATGATCGATAAGAGGATGATGGTGGGAGCAGCTATGATCTTGACTATGTGATGATGACTGGACTAGATGTGTTGATGACTATGGAAGAGATAGAATCCATTCCTATTTCAGAGGGAGTGTTGATGTATTTGTAACTTCGAAAGATATTTTGATGTATATTATCATTGTATGTTGTTGTACCCCCATCAGAGATGTGTTTTCCTCCTTTCGGGGTGTCATTATTGTGTATAGTCCTTGAGGTACAACCTCTATTGTAAGTCGGGGAAATAGTCCCCAATGTAATATCATGTAATGTGTTCTTGGAGTCTCTCTAGGAGAAGTCGTCCATGTTATAATAAGAAGTTGATCCCAATCATGTAATAGGTTAGTCACTTGATTAGTATAAATAGGGAGGCACCCTCCCTCATTTATACACACCTTACACTCACTCAAATTCACATGAGAGAGAGACAGAGTGACAAGGAGGAGAGATATATAGTTGTTGAAGACTTTGTATTACTAGTATTGTTCATCTTATGACACAGTCTTTGTGATTGTACTATTCTGAGGAAGTTTACGGGGTTTTCTCCTTTATGGTTTCCCCAGTGAAAATGTTTGTATCTTATGTATCTATTCTATCTTATGCATATTGGTGTACTTGTTATTCTTTCAAATAAATATCCTAACTAAGCTAATAATATATAAGAAAAACTAACATTTTTTATAAAATCCCAACCATAGACAATGAAAACTATTGTCTCCCCCGAGCTATCACCTCCTAATGGAGATAAATGTTCAAATATAAATGTACATCCAAATAGCAGCAGAATAAGCCCCAAGAATACAAATTGAAACTTCTCCAAAGTGGAGAACCCCAAAAGCAATCTCCTAATAACAGATCGACCTTCTTCCTTCACTTAGAGCGAACTTTCTTGAATGCTTGATGGTGAAAATGAGTGGAGGCACTCTTTATTTATACTTTATGTTAATGCCCTCTTAAGTTTCCAACTGGGATGACTTGTCTTCTTAATTGGGGCTGAATTCAATTCTTTTGTGCGTTAACTAGTCTTCTAGAGTTTTCTTCTGGGGTCAACTTGTGAGGATGTGCCTCACACAGCTACTATAACAACATTCCCTCTTAGCCATGGAAGCATCATCATACTGGAACACACCTGGATATCATCAATAAATTATGGTTGTCTCAAACATATCTATATCATAAGGAAGGGATTCCAACACAAACTCAGTCTATCGAGAAGTGTCATCATGCATCGGTTCAATCCAATCCATCGAAGAACATGCACTAGCTCCACAAATTTTCCCAGTCCATCAGACAGTCAACCATGCATCAACTCAATTCAGTCCATCGGAGAACATGCAATAGCTCAATGTGCCTCAGCTCAACCTAGTTCATTGGGGAACATGCACCAACTCAACGTGCCTCAGATGAACCTAGTCCATCGGGGAACATGCACTAGCTGAACGTGCCTCAGCTCAACCTAATACATTGGGGAAAATGAACCATTTCAATGTATCTCAGATAAAACCAGTCCATCGAGGAGCATGCACCAGCTCAACATGCCTCAACTCAACTTAGACCATTGGGGAACATGCATCAACTTAGTGTGCCTCAACTCAACCCATTCCATCGAGGAACATGCACCAGCTCAATATGCATCAGCTTAACCCATACCGTCAAGAAATATGCACCAAATCAACATGCATCAACTCAACCCAGTCCAACAAGGAACATGCACCATCTCAACAGGGAACATGCAGTAGCTCAACGTGCCTCAGCTCCCCAGTCTATCAAGGAACATGCATGTGCTCAACATGCCTCAACGCAACCCATTCCATTAGGGAACATGTACCAACTCAACCATTCCATCGATGATTCCATACAAATGTACTAGTGTGTGCCAGTTTGTGCCAACCTCTCCACCCCTTTCAGGATGTCCAAGAGATCTCCTCAATCTATCAAAGTGATCGGGAGCATGCGTTGTTCTCTCCATCCTTCTCAGGATTTCCAAGAGATCTCCTCACTCTTTTTGGAGTGATAAGGAGAATGCATTGGCCTCTCCACCCTTTTCAAGATGTCCAAGATATCTCATCACTCCCTCTCGGAGTAATCAAGAGAATGCATGGTTTTCACGTGATCATCATTCCCTCTTAGTGAGGGACACAATAATGGAACCAATATCCCCACTCCATCACATAGTGTCAGGGAGTAAATTCAACCTTCCCTCTTACCGAGGGAATCAATCATGGGATTAATCTCCCCACTCCATCATAGAGTGTCAGGGAGTAAAGTACGATCCCAACCTGTATCATACGAGTACACATGTTCTCTCGTAGAATCATCTAAGAACCTATAGCCATATACACATATTAGCTAACATAGGAATCAAATATATCATGGCATACATCTATGTCCTACCCTACTCAATGAATGGCATGCAAATAAATAATAACAAATCACATGACTGATTCATGTACTCGTATAGAGAGGATCAAGAGACTAGTCTCCCCACCCTATTATAGATTGTTTGGGATATCATATGGTACTTCCATCAAAAGACTCACTCATACCAAGACACGTGACTAATACTTGTCTGATATTGCAATCATGCTCATCACATCTCCCTTTGTCTTGGAGCGCCTTTCTTCCTCTACATCTGAACACCCTACTCCCTCTATATCTGAGAATCCTACTCCGTCTCTTGAGCTACATACAGGCTAGTCCATTGGCCTATATGAGGTATTACTTTGGGTGTCAATATAAACACCAGATCTCATGGAACAAATAAGCATTATTCCTTACTAAAGTGTAAGTTTCCATCCTAGTGACAACCAGGTGCATCAAGGATCCCTCAATTGTCGATATGGATCACTATCGGTGTAGCCATGTACTCACAGTCATCATGCTAGATCTGCTCAAGATCTCAACTGTTTTCTTCCTTAACTTAAGAAGATCTCATCATCTTTCTACTCAGAAATCGACTAAGTAACTCTTGTCCTCTAGGACTAACATACTATAATCCATATGTCATGACTCCAACTGGAAATCAAACTACCTTTCATAATCATTGAAAGAACGAGCATTTGTAGTAGAGAGATCGACATTTGTTGGATCATTCTACTCACAAACGCTAATCTCCTTATGAGATCCTATGGGCATGTGGATCATGTGTCCACATATAGCTGGATGTATTAGGTCCTTTTCTTCTTGTTGTTACTATTGAACAAGCATGACTTCTATTTAATTGCTTTGTCTGTTACAGAAGTCATCCTTCTTCATGGTCTATAGCTTGGGCAGAGAGTCATGCTCCTAGAAGCTTCCCGCTTCTGATCAATCATTTCTCCCTCGATTACTGAGTATCGATGGGACCTATATGTCCATCACTTGTCCTTTAGAACAAGTATCATCATCATTTTCTTGTAGGCTATATCATATGATATTTTCCCTACAAGTCAAATCTCGATGCATGGTTAGCAACATTGCATAATCAATTTTAATCAATTCATATTTTAATGCAATGACAATAGTTCACACCATTATGTAAACATCTTAGCCAATGCATCAACGTAACACGCACATGGTTACTATCTAGATGCTTGTTATCTCCATTAGAACATACTATCAAGAGTGTGTTCTACTCTAAGTATGTTAGAAGGAGAAATCATCCTAGATGGGTTCATGAAATGTTGTGCAGCATTACGGGTTATTTAAAACAGTCATATAAATAATAGATATTAGATGAGCCTATTGTTCATTAATACAGGAACTACACTACATGTTCTACAACCTTCCTAATTTTAGGAATATAGATATGTATACAACTTTTTATAAAAATGTGTTCAAGACAAACAAATCTTAATCTATAGAGCAATAAATCCATTTACTTATCGTTTATTGTTTTGTGGGTGGGATTCTATTGCCTTCTTGTGGGAATCATGACAGTCTTATGATCTTCATCTTCTTTCCAGAATCCCGTCAAGATATGGATGTTCATTACTCTTGATAATCACCTCAACTAGAAGAAAAACTATATGCAATCCTCATTCCTTGGATTCTTGTGAGAAGTGTCTTCATCAATATCCATAGTTGAGGCTTCATGCTTCCTTTTATTTGGACCATGACATTGTTTGGGATTGTTTCTGTATTTATGGAATTTAAAGCATTGAACGTGTGAAATATCGTTTTTTTTCTTTCATTCTAGGATTTCCTCATCAACAATATGGGAACCTTAGAATTGGAAACCTCGTCAAGTCTATGTTCACCCTTCATGTTGATCATATTGACTACAACTTGAAAAACTACTTCAAAAACCCTAGCAAGAGCTAGGTCAAATTTGAAGTTAGGAATTTTGCAAAACTGATTGCACAAGGAGATGCGCCATACGAAGGCGAGTTGAATAGACCTTGTTTTCTACGATATTTTTGGATAGAATAGTAAGAATGTGGAAGCCCTAGTTTTTGGTGCCGACAGAAGATAAGTCCAAAATTGAAAATTCTCGTATCTGAAATCTACTTCCACAAATAGATGCACCCTCCTAGGGCGAGAAAGAATGCTAAGGTTGAACCTAAACAATAGAAAAAAGGGCTAAAAACATGGATCCCTAGTTCGTGACCCCGACAGAAATTAGGTAAAAAATTAGAGTTCTTCAAACTGGATTTTTCCTCGACAGATAAGTGTGCCCTCCTAGGAAGAATTCCAATATGCTCTTTTCAAGTTGAAATTGAGGTTGCAATACTCCAAAGTATGGAGCCCTAGTTTCTAGCAATGGCTTCTTTTAGCACTGCTCTGATACCATGTTATATTTTATAGAAGGACAACAATACAATAAACAGGATATGCTCACCTCCCAACCATAGACAATGCAAAACTATTATCTCCCTTGAGCTCACACCTCCTAATAGAGATAATATGTTCAAAGATCGATGTACATCCTGTTAAAGTATTGTAACTTCAAAAGATATTCTAGATGTATTAATTGTATTCCTCCTTCATGAGATGAGATTGGTCATGTAAGAGTCATTAAAAGAATCAATGTAAACCTTCGGATTTAAGTCAGTTCAATAGTACCCAAGTGTCATTACAATAAATATTGCTTTTGGTGTCTTACTAGACAAGTCGATCCTGTCAGTTAGACAAGTCATCCCTACTAGCTTCTAGGTCAAGTCAAGAGTCAAATATAAATAGGGAGGCGCCCCCCTTCATTTGTACACACTTCACTCAAGAAAGTTTGCAAGAGAGAGAATAAGAAGTGCACTAGGAAGAAGAGAGAAGCAGTTGTCTTAGGTTTTAAATTGCTCTAGTTGAGTTCTATATCGAAGAAAATTTTGCGGGGTTTTCTCCTTTGTGGTTTCCCTGAGAAAAATATTTGTGTTCTTTGTGTTATTGTGCGTGTTTTTCTTTCAGTGATCCTCTTATTGTAATTTGTTTTAGAATATCACCTAAGCCATTAAGAAAAATTAAGATGGTATCAGAGCCACCCTAAAAGGAGACACTACATAGCTAGGGTTTGTTATTACAAACAAGCCCTCGACAAATCAACCAGAAAAGTGGGCTCACTCAACTCGCCCCATAAGTGCACATCTTTCTGTGAAAATAGAACTGAATTTCAAGAAGTTTCAATTTTGGAACAAACACTGCTGTCGGGATGAACTAAGGATTCAATTTTCTTGAGACTCCATCATCAATCTCAGAAAAAGAAAGATATAGTCTAGCTCGCCCTAGGAAGGCGCATCTTTTCCATCATTCGGCCCTACCAGTGATCTCAACTGGAAAATTAGGGTTTCTTCATCAAACCCTAGGTCATCTTGAAGAAGGTCATCCAAAAGTTGTATTCATCAAGTAAGTATTACTTCCTCTAATTCCATTTGAAGTTCTCATTATGTTAAAATATGGCAAAGAGTACCAAGCTAGATGAGAAGCTTGAGGGTGTTGAAAATTTTAGAGCATGGAAGTATCGGATCATGCTCATCCTATAAGAAAATGATCTAGAAGGATTTATAAAAGAAAGGTGCAGAACCAGAAGAAAATGAAGCTAAGGCCAAATACAAGAAGGATATGATCAAGGCTAAGAGGATCATAGCTGACTCCATCAAAGATAACTTGATTCCTCAAGTATCCTCAAGGAGGAAACCACAGGAAATGTTTGATTCTATATCCAACTTATTTGAAAGAAGAAATATTAAGAGAGGTGACCTTAAGGAATCACCTCAAAAGTGTAAAGGCTCAAAAGTTAGAAAACATGCAATCATACTTCACAAGAGTAGCTCAAATCAAGGAGCAGTTCGAAGCTATTGGTGATATGGTTGAAGAAACAAAAATTGTAATGACCACCTTGAATGGTATTCCAAGAGATTGGGAATCCCTTATTCGAGGACTCTGTTCAAAAAAAAGACTAACCAAGTTATGACAGTTATGGGAAGAATGTGTTCAAGAAGAAGAATAGCAGCCAGAGAAGAGAAGCTAAATGAAAATGAGGATCAAGCTTTGGCAGTCCATACCAAAGGCAAGAATAAGAGAAATAGTTATTACCATCCTCCTAGAAAATCTCAATGGTTTAAGAAGTCCAAGGAATACTTCTCAAATTATGAATATTTCACTTGTCATAAGATGGGAAACATTGCATAAATTGTCCCATGAAGGAAGAAAGATTCAAGGAAAAGAACAAAAGATTCCAGGCTCACATTTTTTAATACAATGATCAAGAAGATGAACCTAAGAGCTAAGGAAAATGAAGATTCCTGTGAAGAATATGTCTTGACCTCTACACTCACAGGTTTAGTCTCACCAGGGAATGACACCTAGCTCGAAGATAGTGGTTCCTCCAAGCACATGACAGGTTACAAAGACTCACTCTCATGTCTTGTACAAAAGGAGTCCCCACACAAAGTAATGCTTGGAGATGATTACCAATATCCCATCAAATGAATGGGAGAATCCTCCTATAAGTTGGAATCTAGAAATTCCATGAAGATGAAGGATGTCATGTATGTCCCAAGATTAAAGAAGAACCTTCTTCCTATCTCAGCCTTAGATAAGAAAGGGTTCAAAGTTGCTTTTGTGAATGGAGAAGTCCTTATGTGGACAAAAGGAAAAACTATAGATGATGCAGTAGTGATTGGAGTTGAAGAAGGAGGACTCTATAGATTAAAGGGACATGTATATTCAGCGTTGATGACTAGTACCATAAGCCCATGTGAGTTATGGCACAGAAGACTTTCTCATATACATTGCAAATCATTGCCAATTGTGAGCAAGGTTGTGACAGGTTTACCAGAGATTCAAGTAAATCATGAAGGAGTGTGCAAAGGATGTGCATAAGAAAAGAATACTAAGAACCATTATCCAAACATTGACAGCAAAGCAAAATGGATCTTAGACATCATTCATTCAGATATATGTGGGCCAATGCATACTACTTCATTAAGCGGGTATGTTTACTATAACTCCTTTATTGATGACTACTCCCGCAAACTTGGATCTATTTCTTGAAGAAGAAGGATGAAGTGTTTGAAAGGTTCAAAGAGTTTAAGGCCCTTGTAGAAAACCTCTCTGAAAAGAGGATCAAGATCTTAAGATCAAATAATGGAGGAGAATTCACATCAAGTGAATTCAACGAGTACTGCAAAGAAGATGGGATTAAGAGGGAGCTCACCATTCCCTATAATCCGCAACAAAATGGTGTGGCAGAAAGAAAGAATATATCTATCATGGAAGTTGTAAAATTCATGATCCATGATCAAGATCTACCTATCTACTTATGGGCAGAAGCAACCAGAACAACATTATATGTACATAATATAATCTCCCACATTACCCTTGGGAATAAGACTCCAGAAGAGATGTTTACCAGAGAAAAACCTGAAGTTAGTCACCTGAATATATTTGGTTGTCTGGTATACATACACATTCCCAAGGAGAAAATATTAAATCTAGATCCTTCGGGAAAGAAGGGATTGTTTGTAGGATATAGTGAGCAATCAAAATCTTATCGGATCTATATCCCAGGATATCGTCAAATTGAACTAAACAGAGATGTTATTTTTTACGAAGATACAGCTTTCAGAAAATCAAAGAAAGACAAGAAATATGAAGAGGAGCATGAAACTCCTAGAGCTGCAGAAGGTCCTTGACCAATCAGAAACGAAGAGGAAGAAAATATTCCTGAGGATCATGACATAACAGAACCTCAAAGACCTGAAGAATTTCCAAGTGAAATGATCTCACATAAAAGAAGGCTTTCCTGGGCTCATGAAGTAATTGAAGAAGCAAAAAGTCATGGTGTCCCAGAAGGAACCATCAGAGAAAGAAAGAAGCCAAATCCATACCTTAGTTTTGTGGCTTTGATATATGATCTCGTTGATAAAGAACCAACATGTTTTGAAGAAGAAACAAAGAAGAAGGAATGGGTTGACGATATGGTCGAGGAATACCAATCCATTATAACGAATGATGTATAGGAAATAGTACCAAGACCAAAGGACAAGTCAATGGTATCATCAAAATGGATCTACAAGATAAAGCATTCAGCAGACAGTAGTATAAATAAGTACAAGGAAAGATTCATAGGTCACGGATTCTCCCAGAAGGAAGGAATCGACTATGAGAAGACCTTTGTACCAATGGCTAGGTACACCTCAATTAGAACCATTCTTGCCTTGGCATCCAATATGAAGTGGAAGTTACACCAGATGGACGTAAAAACAACCTTCCTAAATAGATTGATAGAAGAAGAAGTGTATATCGAACAACCGCAAGGTTTTGAGCCAGAAAATCAGGAAACTCATGCATGTAAACTCAAGAATAATTGATGAAGCAAGCACTTAGAGTAAAGAGATCACTTAGATCAAGCACCTAGAGTAAAGCAAGGACTTAGAGCAAGCACCTAGAGCGTGGTATGGAAGAATTGATGGATTCCTGATCAGTTTGGGCTTTACTAAGAGTAAAGAAAATTCCAACCTCTATTAGAGGCTGATGGACTTATGATATTACTATTGTATGCAGATATATTCCTAACAAGTGAAGACAAGCCCGTCAACAAATGTAAGAAGAAGCTCACTGCAGAATTTGAGATGAAAGACCTTGGAATGATGCAATATTTTCTAGGTCTTGAAGTATGGCAGTATCCAGGCGATATTTTCCTAAACTAAGGAAAATATGTAGTAGAAATATTAAAGAGATTTGGGATGATAGATTGCAAGGCAATGACTACTCCAATGAGAACAAATTTGAAGTTATTGAATGATGACTCTTCAGAAACAATAGATGCCACTTTATACAGACAAATTATTGGTTCTCTAATGTACTTAACAAATACAAGACCAAATATATGTTTTGTTGTAAACACTCTTAAGTCAATATATGGTGAATCCCAAACATATTCACCTAGTAGGAGAAAAACATGTGATGAGGTATCTAAATGGGACTTTAGACTATGGTCTCCAATATGCATCAAATGGAAAGATCATATTAAATGGATTTACATATTCAGATTGGGCAGGAAGTGCGGAATATATAAAGAGTACTTCAAGATGTTTTTTTAGTTTAGGATCAGACATGATCTCATGGTTCAGTAGAAAGCAGTCCAGTATTGTACTTAGCATGACAAAAGCTGAATACATTGCAGCATGCTCAACTTGTAGTGAAGCAGTATGGCTTCACAAGATTTTAACAGGATTATTTGATGCATAGATGGATGTGACTGATATCCTTTTTGATAGTTAGAGTTGTATTAAGATGACAGAAAACCCAATGTTTCATGGTAAGTTGAAACATATCGAAGTTAATATCATTATATTTGGGATATGGTACAGAAGGGAGATATAAAGCTCAAGTATGTTCCTACAGAGGAACAAGTGGGAGATGTGTTGACTAATCCTTTGTCTCGTGTAAAGTTTGAATACTTTCGAGACAAGCTTGGTGTAGTCCAAACTGATCTCCCTCCAAAGAGGGAGTGCAGAAGATGGTGGAAGGATGCAGTGGTGTGGTAGCTCAGCCTAGAGTAGGGTAAGTATGGCTAGGCGTGTTGGCCCGAAAAGATTAGTAAGTCAGATGATGCCTGTTGATCCTAGGGGGATTAGTATGTTTGGATAGGCATGTTTATCCCAAAGGGGTTAGTAATCCAAATAAGACTTGTTGGTCCCCAGGGAGATCCATCTGTCTAACTAGGCTTGTTAACTCGAAAGGGTTAGTAAGTTAGACAAAATGCCCGAATGGATCTACTAGAGAACTCACCAAGATACTACTCCAAGATAGTTAGTGGGCAAGAGGTAATATTAGTATTCTTATACTGATGTAGCAGGTTCAATATTTTCTTACTGTTGTTGTTGTGATGTTGATGAGACGGTATCAATATTTTTATACTGATGTAGCAGGTTTAGTATTTTCATACTGATGTTGTTGTGATGTTGATGAGACAATTTCAGTATTTCTATACAAATGATGATGATGTTGTTTCAACATTTTAATGTTGTTTCAACATTTTAATGTTGATGATGATGATGTCCCACCATCTCTATGTTGATGATGTAGATGATGATGTTTTAGCACTAGCATGCTAATGATGTTGTCGTTGTTTCAATATTTACATACTGGTGTTGCATATGATGTTTCAGTTTTTGCATGTTGATGTCGTAGAAGAAGATTCAGTACTCACATACTGATGTTACAGAAGATGATTCAGTATTCACATACTGATATGGCAAAAGATTATTCAATATTCACATACTGATATTGCAGAAGACAATCCAATACACATAGAAGATGATCCAGTATCAACATATTGATGTTGCAGAAGATAATTCAGTATCCACATACTGATGTTGTAGAAGATAATCCAATACTCATAGAAGATGATTCAATATTTGCATACTGAGGTTGCATAAGATGATCCAGTATTCTCATACTGAGATTGATGATGAAGACGTATGATGGTGTTCCAAAGCTTCCTATGACATATAGAGACTCATCAGTCAAATGTATAATTGTGGTAGTAGTTTCTACCTTGGTTGAATACCTTCCTAGTTAAGAGGGAGTGTTAAAGTATTGTAACTTCGGAAGATATTCCAGATGTACTAATTGTATTCCTCCTTCATGAGATGAGATTGGTCATGTAAGAGTTATTAAAAGAATCAATGTAAACCTTTGGATGTAAGTCAGGTCTGTTACAAACTATTTTGTACAATAGTTGAACCTTCCGTTGAGCCGCTAGTTGATGATAATGATCCATGTTCATATCCAGTGTATTAGAGGTTCAGAATCTTTTGCCTAGCCAATTTTGGCTAGTCATTTTTATTTTTATGCTGAAATGACCATGCCCCATGGGGTTTTTGTAATAAAGTGTGCTAGTAGGGGTTTTGAGTGCTTGGTCCCCTAAGTCGTAAATTTCAACTAAGTTATTCCAAGGAGTTTTTTCCCTTGTCGATTATGCTTTGCCTATCGCCAAGTATAATCGATGAGTTTTTCTCCCGCTTCCTCCAAAGCTACAGTGCCCGATTTTGAAATTTGGGCCTTGGAGGGTTATTAGATTCCAACTAGTAAATATGAACCTACTAGACACTATTTGCATGTTCTATGGTCATTTCCTAAGCCCCGGGATACATTAAAATAATGTCTGAAAAAATTTCCCAGACGCGTAGAAGTTTTTTATTTTTTATTTTTTGACTATAGAGAAAGAATTAAAATTTTCAATTAATAAAACCATTGTTAGACACTGAGAGGGGGGGGTGAATCAGTGTAAAGCAATTTTAGAACTTTTCTTAACTTGTCATAATTAACTACCAATTCATCACTCCACTTGTCTACCAATTTCATAATCCTTTCATAAACATATTTCACTTCATCATTCACATATCATTAGCATTTGAATCATCAAGAACCATAACACAAAAGAACACAACACCATATAATTTTGTAATCATTTTGCATTAGTTTTGGTCCGGCTACAACCGTGAGGTAAAATCAGCACCTACTGATACAAAGAGCACCTACTCTTCATCCAGGACCCTGCCTAGTTTTCTTAGACCCTGCTAAGAAGGGTTTGAGGTATCCTAACCTCAAAAGCAAGACAAGCTTGCTTTTACAATTAAAGCTCACTGTCACATCAACATCATATGTTTCTTCAATCTGTTCTGTTGTTGGTCAGTACTGTTGATCATCCGATCATCACTCTCAACAACACTGCTACAACACACTTCTCAACCTTCTCTATTCATCAACACCTGCTCTTCAATACTGCCAAGTCATCAAGGTCTGCTCAACACGCTGCTGCTAATCAATCCTTTGATTAGTACTTCATCTGATGTTCATTCTATGCTTGCTGCTGCAACTCTAGATGACACTTATGAAGACTGTCACCTTAATCATTGTCAAGGCAAGGTCTGGAACATCAAAGTCTTGACAAGTACATGCCAAAACTTTGGATAACAAGCTTGTGACTGTATATCAACTTTCAGTGCATGTTAAACAACATATCATCATCCTTTACAAATATATCATCATCATGTAGGGTTGTCATCAAGGTGCACAAGGAATGTACATGCCATCATCAATCATATTATATCATCGTCATCATAAATGTATTCTTTACCACTGCATTATTCACCACTTGCTTGTCCATTCAATAGATCTGTGTTGTGTACATATCATGCACTGAACATATCACTAATCCTGCTAAGCATATCAAGTTTAGCATATCTCTGAGCATATGTGCAAGCATCATCAAATGTAACTAGCACTTTGTATTACTGTATGTTAAGCATATCTCTCAAGCTTGACTGTGTAAGATATCATCACATCATATATTCACATCATTGTTGTTCAAACTGTCATCTTGCCAATGCATTCATCATCAATACAGAACTGGTCACACCTCACTGCATAAATGCACCATCAAAGCATCTTATGTCAAAGACCTTTGACTTTCTGTTGTAAGACTTGTTTTATATCCTCTAACTGTTGTTGCCTTGAGCACAGTCTACTCATGCCCAAAACTACTACCACTATATGTGTACTTCATGCATCTTTAGCATTCAGTATACATCATCATTAAGTGCATGGAGTGTTCATCATCAACATTGTATGCATGGTGCGCATCATATATCAGTATAGAGTATATTTCATCATCATCACAGTACATAGAAATGCATCATCACTTTGATTGTTCATCAAAATAGTACATAAACCACTGAATCTATACTTCTGAATACATCATTGTATTCATCATTGACTACTGCTCAACATGATGTGTATATCACTATGCTAGGCATATCATAGAGTGTTTACCATAGTACATTATCAAAACATCATCATGAATGTAGTATAGGTCTTCACACATTATTGTATATTAGTCAAACATCTCATACCTGGGTTGTGCATGTTAGCTTGTTCTCAACTGAGTTGTGCATACCTTCTTCAGACTTGTTAGGGCTTCATTTACCTTCTACTGCTGTAAACAACTTTGGGCCTCCAATACTTCATCACTGTCAACATAATTTGGGACTGTGAAGTTAATCCTCAACTATCACACCTCAAACTATTTATCTCAGTGGAATTTTCATAAATCAGTGGTTAGGATTGTCAAACTTGGTCATCCTTCTTGTCATCTCTACAAGACTCGAGACTGTTTGTAATCATATTTTAATATGCTTGTGATTCAACATTGAATGCTGCTAAAAAGGAGAGAAACAACTGCTGCAAACAGTCATCACTGAAAAACTTCACTACTGCAAAAATAATTCATAATTCTTATACTTCCATGTGTTCCTTTAGTCCATCAAAACTCAGTTCAAAAGAAGAAAACAAAACGTATTTGTTGTTGTAAATTCGGGTCTGCAAAAATTGACTGTGGAAACCCTCAGATGCCCTAACAGTCGAAATTTTATGAGTTTAGACAGTTCCAAATTATGGTGTAAAAAGACAGTCTGAAATTCTGGTGTAAAAAGAAAGTCTGAAATTCTTCCTCAGTGGCTGGCCCAGTCTCCTTTGCTTCTGCAGATCTGCTAGTAAGAAATCAGGCCTCTTCTGTGGCTGCTCCAGTCACTGTATACCCGAGATCAGAGCTCAACTCACCCGAAAATTAAAAAGGGATACTTCATATAAAAATTAGAGATGTGTGGCTGTCCGAAAAACAGAGATGGAACCTCCACTGTGACTACCTCAGTCACCCACGAAAATTGCAGAGTTGTCCAAAATTTACACATACAAAATGAAACTTTGACTAGGTATTTATACTAGTTTCCGCCCAAAAAAATCATTTTTGAGCCGACTTGTCATTTATGTATTTTTTTTTCTTTTTGAGCCGACTTCAAGGGATGGTGTGGGGCTAGTTGTTTTATTTAGTATTTTAATTTGAATGGAATTGTGTCACACATTCTTCAAAGGTCAACCCTTAGGGATTGTTGCATGTACTTTATTAATTTTTTTAATTTGAAATTGAATTTTAATTTTGTCACAAAGACAAACATCCTTCATTCAAGGGTCAAACCCTACCATGGTTTTAGGGTGTACTTATTTTTATTCCTCCCCATAGTCAACCCTTCTTCAACCTTCACCCTTACCTTTAAAAATGGTTTTAGGGTTATCATTAAGCCACTAGGGCTTCTGTACACATGGCATGCTATCATCCCATATTCAAGAGTATGATCATGGGCTCTAAGCTCATCAAATGCAAGTAGTGGACTTATCACTCCATGACCTTTGCAAGGGCATCGAGGTCTTCATCAATATTTCCATCAAGTCATCAAGGACCTCTAAGCCATCAATTGTTGATCCAAGGGCTTCTTCATCAAGCCAAGGACATGTTCATGGGTTCCATAACCTGTCAAAGACCATACAAGGTCACCAACGTCATATAAGAGCTCCATGACCCCAACAAGGGTTTTAAGGCCATCAAACCACTAAGCGTGGGTCCAAGGACTTCTTCAGGGCTTCTTGGTCTTAATCAACTACCTCAGGAGACCTCCAGGGGTTATGATATAACTTGTGGGGTAGATGGGCCTTCTTTTGGGGTACCTTGACACCATCAGAGCATAAATGACCACATAATGGGTCATTAATGCTTCTCCTACCCATTTAGGGCTTCTCCATCATTTTCCAAGGCTTCAAGACCATCTCCAAGTTATCCAATGTCTTTAGCAAGATGGTGGCTTCAAGATCCAAGCTTGTGGGTACAGGAACCTTGTCAACTGAGTACAAGGTGCTTCAAGGCACAAACCCACTCTGTAAGGGGTCAAGGCACTACAGATGGGACTTGGTGGCATCAATGACATCATGTGGGGCCACTACAAGTCCATGTTGGCATCAATGACAATTTCATCAACAATCTCCCCCTTTGTCATTGATGACAAAAACTCATGCTCCCCCCCCCCCCCCCCCCCTCTCTATGTTCCTGGTGTGTCCAACAATTGGTATCAGAGCAGGTCCTTCACAAAAATCCTTATCAGCCTAAAGGAGATCTTTAACACACCATGGGGATCTCGGTGAATGGAGTACCATTGTCATGTGAGTCAAATTATTACTTGATCTGGAAAATGAGAATGCAGGCCTATCTTGAGGCAATTGGTGTATGGAAGTCAGTTGTTACTGGATATACAGCTCCAAAGAAAATGAAAACATCAGCTCAGAAAGAAGCAAAGAAAAATAATTCTATGGCTATGGAAGCCATCCTTGAAGGCCTAGCAGATATCCAAAAGAAGAAGATAGGGAAGTGCATCTCAACTAGGGAACTATGGCTCAAATTAGAGCAATACTACTCCAATAAAAAAGAGGAAGTAGAGGTTATGGAATTAATGCTTGAAGATCTAACAGATCTCCAAAAGGAGAAAATAGGAAAGTGCAACTCAACTGAAGAATTGTCGTTCAAAATAAATCAACTAAATGAAGAACAAGAAGCAGAAGATGGGTCAATACAAGATCCAGGTAAGTATGAAGGTATGTTCCCTGAACACTCTGTTTGTAATTCTTTTAAAGATATATGTTTATCAAGTATAGAAAATAAGAGCTATTCTGAATTAATTGAATGCAACACTTCAGATTATGATGAAAATCCTTGCTCTCCGATGAGTAATAGAAATTTAGCTGATATTATGATAGACAATGAAATTACTAATGTTTCAGAAGAAGTGAAAAATCTATGTGAACAGAAACAAGTATTGAAAGAGCCATTAGAGGAAATTTCAACTCAAAATGGGCCTCCTAAAAAGAATTAATAAAATAACAGTTTAAATGATAAAATAATATTTATTAATTTTGGAGGAAGAAAAGAAAAAAACTACTTTTTTGTTTGTATTTTTGACATATCTCCCCATGTTTTTACTCAAATTTCAATTGGGAGAGCTCGTTGAATGCGGAATTAAATTCCACATCCAACGAGTACCCACTCGGCATACTTTTGACGGACCCCGCTACCCCCAAAAAAAGAAATACCTGAAAAAACGTGATGATGACATACTCGGCATACTTTTGATGGACCCCGCTGCCCCCAAAAAATGAAATACCTGAAAAAACGTGATGATGATGTCATCATCACATTTTTTCAGGTATTTCATTTTTTGGGGGTAGCGGGGTCCGTCAAAAGTATGCCGAGTGGGTACTCGTTGGATGTGGAATTTAGTTCCGCATCCAACGAGCTCTCCCGATCGAAATTTGAGTAAAAACACGAGGAGATATGTCGAAAATACAAACAAAAAAAGTAGTTTTTTTTATGATACCTATCCCCAAATTTATATTAAAATTGTTTTTAAGACCTATACGGTATTTCAAATTTAAAGCAATTTCATTGGCTAACACATGATGACATGGAATTTGAATAAAAGTTAAAAGGCCCATTTTGAGTTGAAATTTCCTCTAATGAATTGGACAAAGCCGAGAAGAAGAATCAAGAAGAATCTGAAAAGGCCACACAGACCATAATTAATCTGAAACTCCAAATTGAAGAAGCTACCAGAATCAAAGAAGCCATATCCAAATCTTTGAAAGATAAACTTGAGAAGTCAGCTACAGAAATTGAAAAACACTCGGAAGAAATTGTCAAGCTCAAAAGACTACTAGAAGATAAGGAAAAAGAATTGATCTGCAAGCTACAAGACAAAAACAATGAGATAAGTTCCTATAAGGCTAAAGAAATATTGGAAAAGAAGTTAAGAAGAAAACAAGAACTTGAAATCAAATCCTTGAAGGTAGAGTTACGGAAGGTATGTCTGACAAACTTTGAATTTGAAAAGGACCTCTCAGAACTAAGAAAGGAGAATCATATACTACAAGGTCAACTGCAAAAATTCCATGACGATGATCATAATTCAAAAGGAAAGATGGAGGACAATATCTTTGCTCTCAACAAATAGGTAGAAGAAGTCAAGAAGATAGAAGAAGATCTAACAAGAAAACTCCAAGAAAAGATAGAAATTTGTCAAAAGCAAGAATTGAAGATCCTCTCCTTGAGGAAAGACCTAGACAAAACAACTACTCAGTTAAAGACAAATTCGAAGATGAAGAAGAACATTGAAGAAAGTAAAATCTCTATAGTAAAAGAAGAAAAGGCTAACAGTAATACATGTATTCTTAGAAGATCCCATGATCAACAAGAATCAAGAGAAGTTACAGCTCAGAGATATCCTATAAGGTTCCATGGTCACTGCTACAAGTGTTACAATTATGGTCACAAAGCCATTCATTGCAGAGCTCATGACAGAATCACTCCAGAAAGAAATAAAAGTACATTTTTGATTCAGTGTTACAATTGTTATCATTATGGTCATTTCGCAAAACATTGCAGGGTGCAAGGACAGGTTAAAGTTTGGAGAAGAAAGAAAGTTCAATCGAATGACATGAACAACCATCATCCTAACAAAGTATGGAGAATAAATTTAGTAGATCAAAATACAAATGATGAAAATCTTGAGAAAGACCCAATGCCATTTTGAAGACTATTGACTAGTGATATGAAGTGTACAAAGAATGTGTAAAAGGATATATGTACCTGATTATCATATTTGAGTATCGTATAGTAGTTGGTTCCAGAAGTATCTGTGTGACAAAGTACAAGTCCATCAAATAAGCATCAATGATAAGGGAAGAAGTAGTGCCAAAAGAATTTTTTGTTGTCATTAATCCAAAGAGGAAGAAAAGTTGAAAAGGAAGAGAAGTTGATGACAGGGGGAGCATGGCCTAAGGGGGAGCATTCCCTAAGGGGGAGAAGTATGGTCAAAGAATGGTCTCTTTTCCATTGATGGTAAAGGGGGAGAGAAAGTTTTGTTGAGAGGGGAGCTTGTTCTAAAGAGGAGTTATGGTGTTGTCATCAATGACAAAGGGAGAGATTGTTGATTAATTTGCCATTGATCCCAACAGTGTATGGTCATTGATGCCAACTATTGAGTCCTTGGTGCCCCTTGTGGAGCCCCTGAGGGTTAGTGTTTAGTTTGTGGTTGTTTTGTGCAAGAGGAGCCCTTTTGACCTTGTCTAAGCCCAAGCTTGAAGCCCTTGGAGGCCTTGGAACAATGACAAAAGCGCTGGTTACCCATTGACTTGCTCAAGTGCCCCTAAGTTGTATCTTGGTCCCATTTGAGTCCATTGTCGAGTTCCTTACTCATGGTTGATATTTGGTTACTAGTCTTTGTGCTGCTTGTTATGCTTGTACTTGTCTTAGTCTCTTGATTGGTTGTTGGATAGATGATGTGGCTCATGTGTGTAAAGTATTTGATGTGTTGATGGTGAATCCCATTGCTTGCATTGGATGGTCTTGAGGTTGTTAAGTTCTTGTGAGGTCCTTGAGTCCACAAACTTAGATCTTGATACTCTTGCATGTGGAGACTTAGGTGTTGGAACCCACACTGATGGTGGTATATTGGAACCCATTCTTATGGGGTCCTTGGTGTCCTTGAAAGTTTAAGTCTTGAACCCACATAAATGTTTTGATGTCCGTTGGACGCTATATGGTCATTGCCATGTAGTAGCCTTATGATCATGCATATGAAGCCCATAAGGTGTTGGAAACTAGTGGTGAGGTCTTTGTACCCCTCTTTTGGGGTGTTGGTACTCTTATAGTGATGAAGATATATAGTGGAACCATTGGATATGTTTTTAATGATATGGAGACCTTGAACCATGATGATGTATGGTCCTATTTGTGGTTATATGGATATTGGGATTTATATGGAGGTAGAGCCCATGGACGTGCCTTGATATGTTGAAGAAGACTTTGAAACTCTTGTAGTTGGTGGTATGGTCTTTTGCACCCTGATGTGTGGGGTCTTTGACATCCTAAACAAATTGAAGATTCTAAGGGTATTGGACCATGGGATTGAAAATAAACCCATCATGGGGAGATAGCCCTTGTCGTTCCATTTCCAACAGTAGGTGGCACGTCACGTGGCTCCTTACGGTTGAAGAGATGAATTTTTTAAGTTGGGGTACCCCACCTTTTTGGGTGAGCCGACTAAACAAAAGAGAATTTAATTATTTGTAATTTTGAATTGCATGTCGGCTCAAGGTAATATTTTTTCTCTACAACCCATATAAACAGAATATCAAGCATTTCATTTTTTCATCACCACTTCTCTTACAAATTTTGCACATTTTGGAGAAAAGTGCGAAATTGTGTGACAGAAAAATTTATGGGCATCTTCACTAAAATAGGCATAACTTTTTCATACAAAATCGGAATTACAAAATTTTTGGCTCGTTGGAAAGCTTGTTACGAGGGCTATGTGATGACAGGATATAGAGTTTCTTTTGGGTTTTCTACTTTTTCTCCATCTTGTTATCTTCAATAAGGTATGGTTCGTGCTTCATGGTTTCTCTTGTAATGGCACATGTCTCTCATGGATAGAGTTCATCTTTGATCTTAGTATGTGAGGCTATATATTGGTATATCTCTTTAAAGTAATTCAGTATGTTATGGAAGCTCTGGTGATGGTTTTCTTGGCATATACCTTGATGTGATATTGATATAGATCTTGATGATTATCTTGGATAAATCTTGGTGTTTATCTTGATTGTTGTATAAGTGTAGTATTGAATGAGAAGTTGACATGTAAGTATTAGATATTGTGAGTTATTTATTTGATCAACCTAAACGTTTTCTTTGAAAACTAGTTTTACAAGTGTTGATCATTGTGTCTTTGACCTATGTGGAACTGGATTGTTAATGACAACCTTTGACAATGTTGTAAGTGATTATTTGCTTGATATTTGTTTGATTTGTTGACTTGATTTGAGTAGAGTGGAAAATCCTTTTGTGTCTAAGAGTTTATGATATTGATTGAGTTTGAAATAGTTGGTTAAGTCTTTTATCTTATTGGTTGAGGTTATTTGGTTGAAGTATATCACGTTTAATTGTTAAGTATTCATTGACTGTGATTGAGGTTGGTTATGGTGTCATTGACTTGAGTGTGTTTGGAAAAAGTTTGGTTGACAGTATGTGAAGTCTCTTGGTTGCTCAAATGTGTCTTTTACTTGATGAACTAGGCCAAGTAAGAAGGGTTGGTTGACTGTCAAAGCACTTGATTAGGTTAACACAAATATATGATTGATTTGGCACAGGTACACAAGCATCTTGGTACAGTTGAGAAAGATTGGCACAAGTTGCCTTATGTGCAGTTGGTTTGACTCAAATTGAATGAGTTGTATGAGCAGTTGGTTTGACCCAGGTGGACTGAGTTTGGTGTGCAGACTCAGATTGACTGAGTTGGTTGATGTGAGAAACAAATTGATTGGTACGGGTTGATTGTACATATTGATGAGTATTGTGATACAGTGGACAGTGATCGGTTGATGAGTAGTGATTAGATAATGAGCAGTGGCTAGTAGTGGCAGTTGTTGTGCAGTTTGGTACAGGTTATGCAGTGTGGTACAGAGCATGCAGTGTAGCACAAGTGTTGATTAACAGGTCTGCAGGATCAGTGCAGTTGTGGTTCAACTGTTTCTATCTTCATATCAGGGTGGCAGGATGGGGTAAGGAAAGGAGGTCGTAGCCTCCTTCCGGTTGAATTCGGAAAACTAGGGAGTGGCAACTTCCTTCAGTTCGTAGCCTGTAAATCAGGGGGTCGTAGCCTCCTTCCAATTGAAGTTGGAAAATTGAAGTCTTTGTAATAAGGGGGTTGTTGCTTCCTTCCAGTTATTTC